>BLKR01014849.1:0-183061 GCA_011170035.1 Teleogryllus occipitalis | reverse complement strand
ACGGTGGATGGGTGAGCCCCACTCTGCACCAATGGCGGGTCGTGCTCAGGTTGCACGGTTGCACAAACCCCAGATAATCGAAAAAGATTTCATAATATCCTAGGACTATACATTTTCCTTTTAATGACATTCACTATTCGAGATATTACAGCAATATCGTTGTATAAAAAAATCATTCTGAAACCAAAGAGCGTCCAACTGAAGCACTCTCTGTCATCTGGTGTCTTGCCAGGTATTGCACCACACTCTGTTACTGGGTTTTTACATTTATCTTTGGCCCTTCCATTTAACACTGGGAACACGCGGCCTTTTGGTTGGCCAATCTCACGAGGGGCGCTGTCTAGCGCTGCGCGGCGACAGAGGAAGTCTTAGGGGAATACTTACATTCTGTCTTCGTCTGACTCGCTGCAACGTTATTTTATGAATTTCGCTTGTTATTGAAAGAACAAAAGTTCAATCAATTATTGACGATATTCAATGCATTGTTTATGATATTTGGAAATTTTTTCATTTCATATTGGGTTTGTTGATTCAAAACGTACATTTGATGAGTACTTTGCGTAAAGGTAGCAGTTCTGGATGGTAGACCCTTATTGTTTCGCGGAAGCCAGTGTGGCTGCAGCTGGCCAGCAGTTTGCGAACGTTGTCGTGAATACGAATGTGTCCAACATATTTAATTATTGGCTTATACACAAGGGTAGTGAATTTTTCGAAATAAAATAATTGTATTTATCTGAAACATGTAAGTAATAGTGCTTGTTGCAATGTGCTGGAGTCGAACATAAGTGCCCAGTGGAAATCAAAGCCAGAACCACTCGCGCGGAGGATGTAATTACGTTACGCGACCAAGGCGCATAGAACTATGTAAGTAATGTTTCAATATAGAATTGTATTTAACTCAATTTTAATTAATTTGAATTGTGAAAATTTTTATTATATATTCGCATTTTGAATTTTGGAAATTACATTTCCGTCATTCGATGGAGGTACAACCTCCAGTCTGTTGGGGCACCAGCCGCTCCTGCCCCATACGCCCACTTTTGATACTTTTATGAGACAGTTTCTTGAATCAAGTATTGCAGTTAATGTACATTTATTAATTCAGTAAAATCTGTCTAAATCGGAACCTGTACAATCCGGAAACCTGCCCTAACCGGTGCTTTTCTCCGGCCCAAGGAGATAAATGGCATTTTACTAAGCATAAAACCTAACCTCTCAAACGGGAAAACTGTGTGCGTGCGTACGTGTATGTGTATCAATTTCTGGTGGAACGCGACGGAACGGTGTTCCGGTTCATCAGTATTAATTATTATATTTTATAAAAATAACTATTTCTATTAAATTAATTAATTTGAGGCATGTCTCGGGACATAAAATTGTACAAATCAAGCGCTGTAATATTACATATACAAGTATATAAACGAAGTAACCATGCGAATCGATATTTTTACGTCCTACTGTGTTATACGAGTTTATTTACAAATTTGTAAAAATAAATGTTAATTTAAAATGCCTGTTAAAAGTGTGAAACCCGAAGTGTGGCAATGCGCGCGCGCTTGTGGCAGCACGGGCTGAGCGCGCACTTCCGGCCGGCGGCGGCGGAGGTGGCGGTGGGGCGCTACGTGGCCTGCCTGCTGGGCGCGCTCGTGCTGGTGGGGCTGCTGCTGGCGCTTGCGCTGCGCGGCCTCGGCTTCCCGCCCGCCGTCTAGCCCCGCCCACACGCCTCGCCGCGACCGCGCGCGCCACGCAGGCCACGCACCGGTCTACTCGCGGCTGCCGCTGGCGCAGCTCAAAGGTACGCCAAAGCACGCTGCTCGTCTGCGAGTTGACTGGAACTCCTTCTGCACCGCCCAACGCCCACTTTCCACGCCGCTCTGCGAAACACGTAGCTTCCGCTGGCACGGCACGAAGGTGCGCCAAAGCACGCTACTCGTCTGCACTCCTTCACCGCCACGCCCACTTTCCACGCCTCTCTGCGAAACACGCTGCTTCCGCTAGTGTAGCTCAAAGGTACGCCAAAGCACGCTGCTCGTCTGCGAGTTGACTGGAACTCCTTCTGCACCGCCCAACGCCCACTTTCCACGCCGCTCTGCGAAACACGTAGCTTCCGCTGGCACGGCACGAAGGTGCGCCAAAGCACGCTACTCGTCTGCACTCCTTCACCGCCACGCCCACTTTCCACGCCTCTCTGCGAAACACGCTGCTTCCGCTAGTGTAGCTCAAAGGTACGCCAAAGCACGCTGCTCGTCTGCGAGTTGACTGGAACTCCTTCTGCACCGCCCAACGCCCACTTTCCACGCCGCTCTGCGAAACACGTAGCTTCCGCTGGCACGGCACGAAGGTGCGCCAAAGCACGCTACTCGTCTGCACTCCTTCACCGCCACGCCCACTTTCCACGCCTCTCTGCGAAACACGCTGCTTCCGCTAGTGTAGCTCAAAGGTACGCCAAAGCACGCTACTCGTCTGCGAGTTTCTTTCCACTCCTTCACCGCCCCATGCCGCCCTGCGAAACACGTAGGTTCCGCTGGCGCACCACAAAGATACGCCAACACACGCTACTCGTCTGCTAGTTAACCTGTACTTCTTTTACACATGCTCCTACCACGTTTCGTGCATATCCCCGCCACGCTCCCTTTTCACGCCGCTTTGCCCAACACGCACCTTCCGCTGACGCAGTATAAAAGTACACCAACACGCTACTCGTCTGCGAATTAACCTGTGGTTCTTTTACACATGCTTCTTCTACGTTTCATGCATATCCTCGCCACGCCCTCTTTTCATGCCGTTTTGCCTAACACGTACCTTCCACTGACGCAGTACAAAGGTACGCCAAAGCACGCTACTCGTCTGCGAGTTGACCTGTACTTCTTTTACACATGCTCCTACCACGTTTCGTACATATCCCCGCCACATCCTCTTTTCACGCCGCTTTGCCCAACACGTACCTTCCGCTGACGCAGTACAAAGGTACGCCAAAGCACGCTACTCGTCTGCGAATTAACCTGTGGTTCTTTTACACATGCTTCTTCTACGTTTCATGCATATCCTCGCCACGCCCTCTTTTCATGCCGTTTTGCCTAACACGTACCTTCCGCTGACGCAGTACAAAGGTACGCCAAAGCACGCTACTCGTCTGCGAGTTGACCTGTACTTCTTTTACACATGCTCCTACCACGTTTCGTACATATCCCCGCCACATCCTCTTTTCACGCCGCTTTGCCCAACACGTACCTTCCGCTGACGCAGTACAAAGGTACGCCAAAGCACGCTACTCGTCTGCGAGTTGACCTGTACTTCTTTTACACATGCTCCTGCCACGTTTCGTGCATATCCTCGCCATGCCCACTCCTGATGCCGCTCTGCTTAACACGTAGCTGCCCCTGGCGCAGCACAAACGCCGAATGCTAACATCGCTACTCGTCTCATGCTCGCGCTCACTACTCGTCACGCTCCTGCCACGCCCAAGTCTCCGCAATTATCATTCACGCTATATGCTCGACTTCTTTCCATTGCGCCCCGCCCAACACGCTGCTACCGCTGGCCCAGCACAAAAGTGCGCCAAACCGCGCTACTCGTGTGCGAGTTGACCTGCACTCTTACTTACGACCTCCCTCTAGCTCCAATCCCGCCCCGCTCACACCCCCGCCTCCGCCAATGATCTCCAGAACCCCTTCTTGCGAAATATATTTGAAAACCATATGGATACACGGAACACGCAAGAAATACGCGTTTTTAAGTGAGTAAAATTCTCTAGAACTGATTTTGCGATGGAGGTGCATTCAGGAAATCTGGGTATGTATACTACGGTAAATTCGTTGGAAAAGTTCCTTTGAATAAATTCCAGGCTGATTTCTGTTAATCGTGGAGGCTAATTGCCGGAGCCTTGTCCGCGACGTGCAATTGCCTGAGCAAAACCAGTCAAATTGATGTTTTGTTTTAAGTTAACTTAATTCAGACGCCTTCGGGTGGCTCATGGACTGCGCGCTAGCATTCCGTGATAAAATCCCAGGTTCCATTTCCGGTCGGGGCGAAAACAGTACTGTAGCTTTCTAAAACTCAAATCATCTCAGTTCCTGTATCTTTGAGACGAACAAGAGCTCAAGCAAGCAAAGTTAACTAGGTACGGTAATGTGAGTGCGCCATGCTCGTACATGTCTCGCTTACTCCCCCCCCCATGGATAATTAATAAAAACACAACCCGGACCTGAGAACATCGCTAGCTGGCAAATGATGGATTTATCCGACCCTACATTCCAAATAAATACAGTACGAATATTTAATCCAACTACTTTAACACGAGGACCTTTTTGAATAACCACGCGTAATAGTGCTTTCCACACAGGTTCATACCATCCATTTGCTTTGTTTTTCAGAAGTATTCGCGCCCCACTCAATACATACTACTCGCGCAACTTTTCTTGAACGATGGATTGAAGAAATGCGGGCTGAGTGGGATTTTAGTTACAAAGTCGGCCACTAGAGTATTTACAGTATTTTTTTTCTTTTTTTTCGTACGGGTTAATTTGCGGGGAGACTGCCCGTAGGCAGTGTTCCGCACCCGAGTTTCGACCCAGGCTTCCTTCGAAGCCTACCCCCAACGCGGGTCTGGGGACTTTTATCTAAGCAGGCGCACCCCGTGGGCAGTCCCGTCTGCGCCTGGGATTTGACTCTCACTTTCTCCGCCAGATGTCAGGCTCAGTTAACTTTATCCGAACTGTCTGGTTGGGAGAAAGTGGGATCTCGTTAGGGCGGGATGTTGTCGGAGGGATTTAATTTTGCCGGGCATCCTGCCAGGGTTCTTTTACATGCCACAAGAGTGACATGGCTACTGTGGATTTTCCGCCCTTCGAAAATCCGGATTCCTTGGCCGGGATCGAACCCCCGCTCTGGGGGCTCAGAGGCCAGTAAGCAGTATTTACAGTAATGCCAACCTATGGAAAAATCAAAGTCAAACCTGCTACGTGTGCCGCCAGGTCATCGCTCTGTGTAGGCAACAGCAGGGACACAACAAAGACGATTTAGGTGCCTCCCTTGAAGGACCTGGACCTGAGTCTGCCATTTCTTTACATAATGGTAATAAAGCTCAATACAGTTCTCGACTATGAAAGCCATTAGCTTTGACTAGCTTCTGTTTCGCACCAACCAAGTTTTAGTGCTTGTAATGTTGTCAGCAGTGCTCGCTGCGAGCTTCTGACTTGAACTGTTCACTGTTCAAGGGCGGGGGAAACAAGGTCATCGTTCAAGAAAAGTTGGTGCGAGTAGTACCTCCCCTTAGGAGCCTGTGTGTGGTGGGTGAGAGGTTTGCTTACTTGCCTCCGAACTCCTTCTACTGCGCGAACGGTTAGAGACGCCGTCCCTCTCATCTGTAAGAGTAAGGCGAATAGCAAGTTCGCCTGCCCGCTTCTCTCTCCCTCGCCTTCTCTCTCTCCTTCGCCTTCTCTCTCTCTCTCCCTCGCCTTCTCTCTCTCCCTCGCCTTCTCTCTCTCCCTCGCCTTCTCTCTCTCCCTCGCCTTCTCTCTCTCCCTCGCCTTCTCTCTCTCTGTCTCTCTCTGTCTGTCTCTCTCTCTCTCTCTCTCTCTCTCTCTCTCTCTCTCTCTCTGTCTCCGCTCTGTTCACCGGCTGAGGTGGCTTAGAGCATCAATTGATGCCATTGCAGTGCCTCTGACCGGGAAATCCTAAAGAGAACATAGCTACATAGCGAGGTCGCTGGCTGCTCCGTGACAGTACTCTAACAAATGAACTATGGACCGCGGGCGAACATTCCTTCCCCTTCCTTGTCCTACCCTCATCCCTTGCTTACTCCCGCTTACACTTTCGTACACCACTTCACGGTTACCACACATGCCGGAAGACCGGTCTGGAGCTTAGAGCTAGGACGCTACCTCGCTGGTGGGAGATACCTGGTTGAGGAATATCCCCGGAAGACGAATAAATGATCTTAGTAGTTGACGAGCCCGGAATAATTAATCAATCAATCGTCAAGTTTATTTCACGGCTTTGTTGTTGGAGCATCTATCTTTTTTTTTCAATTACATTTTCAGCCTTTTAAATTCCAATCTTTCATTGTTAAAATAATATAACTTTTTTCTGTTGCAGCCAGTTACGAACAGTAAGGTGTGCTCTACAGCTTTGAAAACCAATGTGGTGCTTCGAAATGCAGAAGTGTTGATGGACATTAAAGTACTTAATTTGTTAGTTAGATTATTTATTTCATTGTTGTACTGAGTGTTAAATATTTTCTAGATGAACAGGAACACCATGGAAGTTGTTATTTGTTGTAAAGTTTTTCTGTACTTTTGCGATTTATAATATTAACTATGTGATTAATTGTAAATTCGTGACCAGAATATGTGAAACATGTTATAACAACTATTGAATGTACAATGTTATTACTAATAGTTGTAGCCTCATCTATATTAGAGTACACGTAATGGCTCAATGCACAACTTGTATTATTATACAGGTTTGGGATTCAGAATAAAATTCTGTAAAAGATTATTAATGTCGATTATAATATCTTTCTATTCAAATAAACTTTTCAATTGCCAACATATTTACAATTAGAATATTTTGAAATTATAAAATTATTATTCTTTACGTGTTAGTTGTGTCAAGAAAATGATGATGAATATGTTTCAGTTCTTTTCATTACAATGATGATAACTCTTTTATAAATGCTCAATTTCTTTGTGTTTTGGTTCATTTTTAGCATTCCAAGTGCACCAGTATTACGTTTCACAAATCTGTGTCAAGATGAAAAATATGGCAGCAAAGCATCTGAAGACTGGTGATTGCCCATTGATCAATAGAAAGAAATGTAGTTTTGTACATGACATTAGATTTTAAAGAATTGTTGTTAATGAACTGGTTGAAAATTTATGCAATGTTAAATCCAACAGCTCTGTAGAGACTACAAAATAATGTTGTTTCTTGTTTGATAGTGTGTTATTGTTGAAGTCAGTACATTAAAATATGTTTAGAATGAACTGAGGATATTTGATTGCTGATCTACTTGCACACTCTCATGCATCCTCCCCTCAATTTACTGCAGTTCTAAACCAGACACTAAAATTTTCTTCTTCTTCATGGGTTCAGGTCTTAAGATCTGTTTCCACATCAAGATGAGTCTCTCAATCTTGATAACGGTTGGCCACATTCGTCCTTTGGGATTATATTGGTACATTATTACGAGTATTCTGTTCGGAGAAATACGTTGAATGTGATCATGCCAATGGCTCCTTAATGATTCAATTATGTCCATCGAATTGAATATATTCAGTTAGATTCTCATGTCATCATATTGTCTCCCTAAAATATTGTACCCCGCTCCTGAACGTAAGAATTTCAATTTGGCGCTTCCTATTTTCCTTCTGTCTGTTCTATTTATTGACCAGTACTCGCGTGCAAGTTAGAATTTCCATTGCTTTGTAGAATTTAAGTTGCGTGGTTTTTAAGGTCTTGAGGCACTAAACTGTATATTCTAAAATAAATAATTTACAGCAACGTTTCTAAGACTGTGTTGCGCAGAATATGGTTATTTGACGAGTGGTGAAGTGGCCAGCAATATTGGTGGCATTACAATACTTGAGTACCTTTAGGTCCATATAGCATCTCAAAGTGAGGAGCAAACATTCAAAAGGTGACATGTCCAATTAACAAAAACTGAGTTCTTTTGCTGTTTTTACCATAATTATTTTTCTATAAAAAAATTAGATGGCTTACAATACACACAAATCAATATCAGATGGCTTACGTAAATAAACACAAATCGGAGACAGAGGTGGTGTTCGAACCCGCAACTTTTAGAAATGATGCGTTGCATTCTAGCGCTTAGAATGTCGGGTTTGTAAGATTTCTTTTTCGACATAAATGTTTTACTGCTCGATATGGAAGGACAACCGAGGGGTGCAGCAAGAAGATTACAGATGATTGGAGCCCGGAAGTTTAGTAAAATGTCTTTTCATTATTGGCACGACTTTAACATTTAGTTATAAGAATCACTTTATTGCACATCTGTAGTTGTTTTAGTAGATTTTTACTTTGCCTGGTTTAGCTTCTGATGCCTATTTTTCTAATTTTGCCTTTTCATCATTATTTTGCGGTTTTCCTCCCGATTCCGATGTCGATCAAGTTGGAAACAACTTCAAACCTGGACAACATGAAGGCACGGTCCTGTTTTGTCTTTCTGTAAAAGCGGCGGTCCCAGAGCCAGGTAATGGTAAATCTGTGGTCACGGGGTAAAAGTTCTTAAGTAAATTTTTGACGAAATTTGGTTAAGTACTGAAACTACAAGTACCTATCTATATTTTATTTTAGTAAAACGACCGAATTCATGTTGCCTCCTTAACTACAAAAACGCGGAGGGAGATGTAACTTAATCAGCTTAATACAGCTCACGACTCAATCTAACCATAGTTTTCTCGAAACTAAGATTTTGGACTTAAGAACTTTTACCCCGTGACGCCAGAAATAGTAAATGGAAAGAGAATTGTTTTTTTCTTCCTTTGTTTATTGATGCCGTCAGGCTTTGTTCTCTCACGGGGAATCTCGTCCTACTTTTGAGAGTAGAGTCCGATCTCTTTTGAGCGCAGAGCTCACTGTACATAATAGAGGTACTTATATACCCTTCTCAATGCTGCCGATTACGATGAATGAAAAATATAATTCCGTATTTATTGATCGCATTTTAAGATTCAAAAGGGATTCCACAGTAGCATTTCAAAGAGTCGGGGGTAAAGTCAAATTCGTATTTATCTGACAGGATGATCATGTGAAATCAAGATCACGGAGATACGATCGTTTCCTTACACATAAGTGCTAATGTAAATTTTAGAGATGAAATAACAATGTTAATCATTTTAATTATTAATTTTTAGAATAATTCCTTTTAAATGTGATTTTTCATTGTTTACGTGCCTTTTTTGCACCCTGTCATTACCCGTAATAAATGTATTTTCGTGTGCCTGTCTAGTCAAAATAAAAGTATTTTGCCTGCCTATTTAAGATGAAATAAATGCCTGAATTTCCGGA
Organism: Teleogryllus occipitalis; assembly: GCA_011170035.1. NCBI lineage: Eukaryota > Metazoa > Arthropoda > Insecta > Orthoptera > Gryllidae > Teleogryllus > Teleogryllus occipitalis. The sequence continues at coordinate 174,031 of BLKR01014849.1, read as the reverse complement.
TTCTAAAGATGACAAATTTAGACCTTTGTAGATTACTTTATAAATTCAAAACTGTATACTGTTTACTATTGTAATATGAAGGAATCAACAAGCATCATATGCAATCCGCATCATGCTACTTCACTCCAACAATCATTGTCATTGTGCACATCTACTAAAGGAGCCTTCTAGTTCTAGTTCTTTCTTTCTGGGCTCCCCTGAGGGTCTCGAGTTGTTTCTGAAGGCGTAATCTATAAACTTTGACCTTTTGAACATTCTATTACATTTTTGGAGGGTACCCCCACTTTGAAATTGTTAGAATCATGCAGAATCTCGAAGTCAGTATGTAGAAGTACATTGTGTATTCTATATTAATTGCTTCTCTCATGTGTTTGAGTATTTCTGTGGGTTGATAAACTCATAGCGATAATACTTACCAATGCAGTGCCGGTCCTTTAAAATATAAAGTGCAGTTAAAGATCTGCTCGTTTGGATGTTGGGTTCCAGTACGAAGCTATTTTCATTTTTACAACAATGATTTCAAAATGCAAAAGGTTATCATGTGTCTAGATAGTCATCGATATTAAAAGAAATTGTTCACAACATATATGGGTAGAAAAAGAGTTTATATTTACAAACATAATTTCAATTAATGATTTTGTTTCATTTTATTGTTATGTAACTAAAGATCACGTATACTTGAGGGCATACCTATCTTCGAAGAATATCATTTTAGAATATTAAGTAGAAAAGACTGAAATTTATTTTTAAGATTCCCGATAAAAGTTCATCACAGGTGGAATAATAAAAATAGTAAATTGATGGAAATTCAAATTTGGCTCGATGTCAATGATAAAAAGGAGAGAAATTTAATACTCGTGACATGATTGCACCGAGCTAAAAGACTAAAGGAAGAGTAACATGCCCATGTCGGCTCTTTTGCAATATTAATTTCCAGACAAATTTGAATACTTCAAATGCATGTTCTTTGCATTAACAATAAAATTACGCGCGCAAATTATAATTTACCCGCAACGGTCAGGAACGAAAATAAGTATAACTTGAATATTATCTTTACTTTAATATCTATTGTCATTTGCTGTATGAAAATAAAATCGACAATCAGCCTTAAAACCCTAGATACTACGTGTCACCATGGAGAATTATCAATATTTTCATAACGTTTGACGCTTATCCATTAGTTGTCCATATTTTTAAAAGGGAATTGGAGAACGTAGGATTAATACATTAGAAGAAAAAAATAATCCTACTTAATATTTTGCAATGTCCACGGTGTGCACAGCAAATATTACGGAATAACGCGTCTAATTTGAGTGCTACTAGTGTACTAAAATTCATAAATGTATATAATTTTGCACACATACACGTAAAATTAACATTCATAAAATATGTTTTGGTTTATTTTATGAAGTATATTTATTATATTAAATAATGCCTTTGACAATTCTCAAGAATTACATGAATAAGTAACTGACTTGACCTTTTTGGTGACTCGACTTCATATGACAATCAGAAACAGTTGACCGGAAACGGAAATATTTCAACGAAACATTGCTCTTATAAATAGCCACATCATTCAGCTCGTCTCGTTTTCTTTATTGTAATCGAAGTGGATCATTTATCCAGTTTTGTAAGTAAAATGTGTATTGCGGTTTTCCGTATCTGGAGACGTTTGTAAGTGGAAAATTTAGGTGTTGAGAGCAATTAAGCAATGGATTTGTCACGCAAAAGGGCAAAGCCTACCGTTTTGCATTTCCACATAAATAACCCTTTAAACATAGTTTGGGAGTTTCCTTCGAAATATGTTCTCTGTTACAAAATAGAGTAACGACACGGATTAGTTTCCATTTCTGTTTCAGAATGGCGGCGACTGAAAACTCACAAATGTGTTTGGAGAAAAGAAATATTCAAAGGTAACCAATGAATATCAACTTGTAGAGTTGTTGAGAAATGAAATTTCTTTTCAAATCAATTTTTAAGTTTTAATGAAATGTATGACATTATCAAGCTTGTCCTATGCTGTAACATTTTCTTCAGTTTTCCAATAACTTTCTACCGTCGAGAATACATGATCATGTAGGAAAGAGTGAAATTAATTACAAATGATACATCATGAACATATTAATGATAATGAATAACAAGCTAAAATAATAATGAAATATTTGAGGCATTATGACATGGGGTAGTGACAGTGTGTCACGCATGCCCGAAAATGTGAATTAGGGTTAAGGCCATTGACTCCCAAAACACCAATCAAATGGTCCGGATAAAATAAATTTACCAGCAATCGCGTCAACTATGCAATAGTTGTCAAATATGCGTAGTGGTCAACTAGTTGATCACTACGAAAATCGTTTGCAAAATTGTATTCTCAGGGAGAGATAGTACAAATCTACTACTACGCTATCTTTCCATTCTCAATTGCACTACTCAGAAATAAATAACCCGCGAGTAGTGACGTCCGATGAAACTGCAAAATATGTTCAAGGTAGATAAAACTCACCATTTGTTTCATTCACACTTCATTTGTTTTACTTTTAAAAACATGCATGTGAATAATTCACTGAAATTCTTAAATTAAATTTTAAAACTTGCATTTTAAGGCGACTGACAACATAACGACTCCGTTCACACACAAAACGAATGTTTACTATGGAACGAGAAGGATCTTTTGCATTGTTTACTTACTAGTCAAAATGAATGGTCACGAGCTAAATACGGCAGTGACTTCTATACAAAATGTTTCTTTGAATCTATCGCGGTAAAAACGATATTTTTTCTTTCATCAAAAGCAGTATTTTCTACCTTTTTATTCGCTTTATTCATTTATTTCTTCCTTGTGGAACATCCTATGAAATATTGATATATTTCTAACTTCACTAAGAAGGTGCACCTTCAAATTACATGTAAATATAACCTCACTTGTTAAGAATGAGTTGTTTAACACGGATTTTGTATGAAATATCTGTAACGTTATCTCATTATTCTGGAGCTCAAGCACATATTATACTTTTCCTCCACACGTCGCATATTTTTTTCTTTCACGAAAACTCATCGCATTATTCTGAGGATTTCGCCTGTTGAGAAATGCATGACATTCCTTACTGCATTTTTGTCAGTAGCAAGATGAAGTTGCAGAGGTCCGTCAGGGTAAATTATTTATTGTAACGAGGAAACGTGTGAATTGCATTATCGGAAATAAAAAAGGACAAAATAGAATTTCATTTGTTGCCTGCTTTTGTATAAATTCGTTCGATAGCATTTATCGACGTAAGAGAACTGCACATCAAATTATATGAATCCACTGTTATCCATTTTTAAGAGATTAAAATCTGTGTTGAATATTGCGAATATAACAACCACATCACACAACAAATATTTTACCACTTTTACCTTTCATCATGATTCCAGCCACTTGCTTCATGTTCACGATCTTGGTGGAAGTATACAAACAAAAACAATGGCTGACGTAGCTGATAACATATTGCAAAAAAGCAAAACAACTCAATAGTTTTTGGGGTAAAAATGTGCCCTAAAATTCCACATTTAAAACAGCAACTTCCTACAGTACGATTCTGTAGTACTATCGTGAAATATTGACACTAATGATGCGTCCCTTCTACTTAACATTTGATGTTTCCCAACATGCCTGCTGGGAGGCCAGTAGATTTTTTGACAGTTGAGTACCAAAGACCAACAGCATCACTCTTGAAATTTATTCTTCCGCGAGAGAGCCATATGGGCTGGAGAGTCAGTTGTTATTGTCAGTGTCTGTCAGTCAGCTGTTACTCTGGTCAGCGTCAATTCAATTCGTGTTGTTGAAGGTTAGGGATAGTTTGGACGAGTGATTTACATTGCTCCAATGTCGTGACTAAAAAGAATATTGTAAGAATGGATAGGTCATGCCGAAAAATCTGAGTAGATGTAGTACATGCGTGCATGTTAAGTCTTCAATCTTATGTAATAAACTGACGCCATAAATACCGAATTTCGAAGAGCACACGTTGTCAGCATTCGTAACGATTATAAATAAACTTGCAATAGATTGAATTTTAGGTACATACTAATTTTGCATCTAAATACCTCATAAAAATGAAGTTTTAAATTGGACTTTTCTTGCATTTTAGCTACGTAAATTCGTTGATATCGTGCTAACGTTCTCCAGTTGACTGAATCACAATAGGGAGTAACAGGCTTAGGCGTAAATTAGACAATATTTCAGAATCATTTCTAAGTGTTAATCCTCACCTACGTCCTCCAATTTGATTTGGCATCAATGATTGTCAACAAAATCGCTCATATGATTGAATAGACAATTCGTCTACATGTTGACTGTTACACCATTAACATTCTATACATTCTTGTTGACTTGTCGGCAGGTGTTTCGAACAACATTCATTTATGCTACTCTAGTTTGGATCGTGGTGGAAAGAATCATGGTTAGAATCGATTTTGCAGTCTAGTTTCCGAGTTTATAAGACCATAAATTTTGTCCTTTCAACATATGCTCTTATGGTGACTTGGCAGACCCGACGAAATTTTACACTTGTGGGAAAACTAGTATTTGAAAATGTGTTTTAAACTATTGCTTACGCCACCAACATCACGAAGAATAAATGAGAATTCTGCAAAATAACAAGTCTTAGGCATTCGATCCGAAGGCAGACAATCGCACACTTTCTAATGTCTGAGTGGAAATTCCCTCGATCAGAATTAAAATAAAAGCCAAAGAAAATATGCAGTTAGCAACACTGAACATATTACTAATTGGTTATAGAGTTGTTTCAACTCTTTTATTATTTTTCACAAAATAATATTCACGAGGATTTATATTTTCAAATAACAGGAATAACTTTATTGAGTTAAATTGTTTCAGTAAACCCCATTTTAGAGTCAGTCAACATTGTGAAGACCTGGTTAGTTCGTAGATGTTAAATCATCCTACCAATTGGGCGAAATGCATTTTAAGGGGTTTGATTAAAAGTAATGTAACAAATATACTGCTGTTTTTACAGTTGGTTTTTCGTTGGAACAAAATAAAGTTTGTAGATAAAATTTTGATTAAAAGTAGTGTAACAACTATACTGCGGTTTTAAGAGCTGCCTCTCAATTCCACTCAAGGCACGTCACCACAGTGGCATTTAGACACGGTTTTTCGCGTCTTTCTCGGTCGTGCCGCTAGAGTCGCTTCATCTGCAGCACGGCTTGATACGGCCGCGAGCATGCGACATCTAGCGGCACGACTGAGAAAGACGCGAAAAACCATAATGCCATCGTGGTGACGGACCTTGAGTGGAATTGAGAGGCAGCTCTGTAAAAACCGCAGTGTAGTTGTTACATTACTTTTAATCAAAATTTTATCTGCAAACTCTATTTTTTTTTCAACTAAAATCTATTGGATGAAATTTTGAATTTTATACATTATTTTAAATAATTAAGTTATAAATACTTAGAAAATATCAGTTACACACATGCCAATAACTCAAGACTCATGACGGAATCGAAAAACACTTTATTTAACTGTTAATAAAATACGTAATTAAGATTTATAGTATATTTATTTTTAAAATCAATCGTATAAAAGGCGATGATAAAATTATACATCTATTTCAGTACTAGAAGTTTAATTAATCACTGAAATTATAATAAATAATACGAAGTGTTCTTTTGGGGAAAAGAACTCCTTCGGCTACAGAATCTAATGCACAATACAATAATTAGGTCATGTAGTACACTTCCAGCATGGTCGAAGGTCCTCCTGGCAAAACCCACAATACTTCAATAATGGCGTAGCTTTGACGTCTTCTTCCTGAAAACAAAAATTCTCGAGTTTGATTTACGAAAACGTAAAAACATTCATTTAATTTAGAAACATAAATGTTTAACAATTAAAAAGTAAAAATCAACTCCTCCACGCTGAAGGTAAAGCTTGATAAAACGAGTTTACTATCGAGTTTCCAATAGGATGTACCACCATGACGTGATTGACACACATGAAAAGGGAAGCACTAGGCATGCTTTAGGTCGAATTATCTGTATTACTAATTTCGAAAATGCTCATAAATTGACAGAAAAATAAATAGCCTCTGGCCGTGTGAGAGGTTAGAAACCCAGGAAGACTGGAAAAATTCAAAAGCAATGGAACAGTTTCAATTTTGACTGAAAATATTTCATTACGTTAATCCGTATTTTTTCTTATCTGATGTTACAACTGGATTCTCATATTCAGGGCCTCACTGTTTACGGTACGGCTGATGTCATGCGATGAGGAAGAAAAAAAGCTTTAGTATGTAGATGTGCCTTTGCGCAACAGTCAATTTTCGCAGCTTCAGGACCCCATTTTTCACACTCGGCAGCAGCAATTTTGCTGCTACGTGTCACTTTTATCTACTACTAGTACTAACGCAACCCGGTAGACGTCATGCGCTCTCTCTCTCTCTCTGCCTCCATCTTTGTATCTCCGTCTCTCTCTCTTTCTCTCTCTCTCCCTCCCTCCCTCCCTCTCGCCTGTCCTGTCTTCCTCGGCCTCGTCCTGCGCCACACGGTAACACCCAGTGACCATGAAGCCCAGTTGGAGCTCGGAATGGAATTTTTATTAATACGAAGCCATCTTGTGTTGCATCGCCATCTAGTAAAGTTACAACAAAATGAAAAACATAACCTTCTCCGTGAAAAGAACATGTAGATGTGCCAACTTTCATGAAGATCGGAGAAATGGTGTCAGAGTTCATCACTCTGGTACGTTATATACCTACATCCATTTGTATAAATAAAGATACAGCAGTAACGGTCCGTGCTTGGCTTGCATGGTTCAACAACCCCCAGATAATCGAAAAAGATATCACAATATCTCAGGAATATAATTTTCTTTTTAATGACAATATTCAAGATATTGCAGTGATATCGATGTTTACGAAATCATTTTGAAACCAAAGAGCGTCCAACTGGCGCTCGTCAGGAGACTTCAAGGTATTGCACCAGGCTCTTGGCTCTATTACTGGGTTTATTGTCTTTACTCTTTGGCCCTTCGCAGTGTTACTGGGGAACATACGGCCTTCGGTAACGCAACCAAATGGTTAGGGGTTCTTGTCGCCGAGCGCTGAGAAGCGCTGCGCAGTGACAGAGGAAGTGCGAAGGAAATACCAATATTCTGTCTTCGTCTGACTAGCTGCAAATTAATTTTATGAATTTCGCATGTTATTGAGAGTAAACGAGTTCAGTCAATTATTGACGGTATTCAATGCATTGTTTATATTTGGAGAATTTATTTTCATTTGATATTAGGTTCGTTGATATAAAACGTATATTTGCTAAGTTCTTTGCGTAAAGTTGGCCGTTCTGGATGAAAGTCCCTTTGTGTCTTGCGGAAGTCAGTCTACTAGCTCCCAGCAGTTTGCGAGCGTTCTTGTGAATACGAATGTGTGTAGAAGATCTTTCGTCATTGCAATATATACCAGTGTGGTGAAGTTTTCGAAATAAAATAATTTTATTTGTATAAAACGTGTTCAAACAATAGTGCTTGTGCAGCACGGGAAATCAAAGCTACGTGTACGGGAGGTGAATAAACCTAACGCGGACACTGCGCATAAAATATGTAAGTAATATTTCAATACAGATTTTTGTTAAATTTTGCTTACATTTTATTATGTATTTGTGTTCTTAAGTTTGAAAATTACATTTCCGACATTCGATGGAGCTGCAGCCTCCAGTTTGTTCGGGCACCATTCGCCACTGCTATACAGACTGAGTCCCCTCAAGTGAGACCATTATTGCTTCTATCGACAGACGCATTTCATAAGTATACCGCTTGAAGACCGCGCGAGACAAGATTTAGCACTTTCTGCGTCTTCTGTGGGGTTGTAATGGTGCCATTTCTTCATGCAACACACGAGTAATCAAGTAATGGCTTCTTTCATCTACAAAAAGATGCGATAATAAGGCGCATAGTTATAACAGTTCTTAGCGATATTAATGTAACGTGTTTCCGTTACAACCGGTTTTACCGACCATCCTTCTCTTGGACTGATTCTAAAAGTGTTTCGAGTCAAATGAAAGGAATGGAATGCCGAAGACAAATCGTAATGGAGGAGCAAGCGGAAACCTGCTAACAGGCTGGACATACATCACATTAATGATGAAATTAAATTTCAAATATGTAATTAATTGTAGTGGAGTGCGGTGTTGTGCAGTGATCTCTTGTGTAGTGAAGTGCAGTGCAATGTTATTACGTAAGAAGTTGCAGAAACAACACTATCCCTTTATTCTCACAATTATTTTTAAAATGTCATAATTACTGTAGAATTGCTGCATAAGTCCGAAGATCTGCTCCTGTAGAAATCTTCTGTATTGGAGGTAAAGAAGCCGTCAAGCTATATATAAAACACATTTTCATCCAGAAATAAAGCTCTGTGAAAATTTGTCAATAGAGAACGAAAAAGGTAGAAATGTGAGGGCCCAAGATCCAGTGAATAAGATAGATGTGCAATGACGTCCAAGTCCTCGCTAGTTTCTTTGATCAGGTTAGCAGAATGCGGACAGGCGAAACCGTGCTGTAACATCACTTCATTTTTACTTTCTCGCTACCGCTACCGCGACAGAAAGTTATGTAATGCTGCGCGGAAAAATAGATAATTTTCTACATAAAAACTCTTATTGCAGGGCCCTGGAAACGAAAAAATGGATAAATCCAGATGCTAAATTTAGAAAAAAATCCTCTAATACGTGGTGTAGCCAGAATCCATGTTTTGTTGATCCTTAATACCGAAAAATAGATTGACGGCAAAACGTCAACGCAAGCGGCTAAATCGTTCAGCTGATTATCGCCAAAATTGATATTCCTCCATCGACCTGGCTGATATCGCAGACCCTTGATTTGGAAACCGATATTTTAATTTAGGAGAGGGGACTTAATATGAGGCCCCAGGGTCATTTTAAAAAAAAATGGCACCAACGTTTTTGATTAAACTTTGATATTGGATTGGGTGAAGGTCGTTTAAGAGAATGGCGAGGACCTCATGTCTGTTAAAAAACACTACTTTGTCGAAAATTGAAAAAAAATCACAATTTTTTCGGCGTCTCCCTATAACTACGAAGATAAAACTACAACTATGAAGATAAATATTTTTACTTTCTCGTATACGTACGGAGTATAGAGATACGTATACGTAGTATAGAGAAACGTTTGTAATGCTGCGAAAATCAATTTCGAGATTTTGACGAAAATGCACGATTTGGGGTTCCCTGACACCGAGAAAGAGTGATTTTTTTCGTCCGTCTGGCTGGCTGGTGTATGTCTAAGCCATGCTTAGAATTTTCTTCAAATTGAATCTTGTCCATCTGGATTCAGTCAAATCTCTGCGATTTTGAAAACCCTTCATTAATTTTAGGGGTACTCTATATGAAGCCCTTGGGACATTTTCAAAATTTTCTCAAAAGTGACTTCAAATTTGTCTTTTAAATTTCTTGAAAGAATAGAGTAAATACAATTATAAAGGTGGCATAGGTCCGATCTTTCCTGTTAACTCTTAATTTCCTCTGACAACTTCAATATTGAAGATAGATATTTTTCCTTCAAAAGAAATTTTTTGTGAATCTACGTCATATTCTCTTTTATATGAACATCACGATTATCTATTTGGTTTGGGGGCAGTTTTCACCACCTTATTCGCCTACACCCTTTGCAATGTCTCAAATTGAACCAAGACGTCCAGCGAATAATCATTTTCGAGAAACTCTTCTATATGGTTTTGACACGAGTGTTATTAATAGACGGACTAACAGATCGACAGGCATTCTTTTTTGAAACAAAATATTTCGCTAGATGAAGCATCCAAAATGTACATTCTCGAAATTGGCAGAATAACATAACTTTCTTTTACTGTTTCGGAATACGAGAAAATAAATATAGGAATACATCTATCGGCTACACTCGGTAATCACATTTGATTCAGTTTAAAATGTTTTTATTTTAGTAAACTGATATCACAAATCGATGTTTGTGCACAGGTTTAGTTGTCAACCCCTTTAATGAACCTTAATACAGACTCAACGACATCAAAACATTAAGTTAAATCCTTATCAACTTAAATTCTTAGGGTCTCGAGTCGTCTCGAGCACTTCAGCGACTTCATTCGTATTCCATTGAAAAGTAAGTGAAGTCACAACAGCATATACTTTTTCATATAATTAGTAACCGTTTATATTTTTACTTTCTCGTATACGTACGTATATACGGAGTAATATACGTAGTATGAAGAATGTTATGTAATGCTGAGCGTCAAAAACTGCGGATTTTTGGAGAAAAAATTAATTGACGGTCCGTCATAATTTAGAAGTTGGATTTATCCACTTTATCGTTAAGGGAGGAAATCTACTAACACGTGGAGCAGCCAGAATTCATATTTTGTGGTTCCTTGATACTGAAAAGTCAATTGACGTCAAAACGTCCGTCCGTCCGGTGTATGTGAACAAACCCAGCGCCTCAAACCAGGGTGGGATTTTTTCCATATTGAAGAAACCCTGGTCGTTTTTGCGTGAGTCTAAAAAGTCTGCGAATTTGAAGAAATTCATTAATTTTTGAGGGGACTTTATATGGAGCCTTAGGGACATATTCAAAATTTTCTCAAAAATGGCTCCAAATTTTTCTTTAAATTTCTTGTAAGAATAGAGGGAAATACAATTGTAATGGTGGCATAGGTCGGATTTTCAGGGTTAACTCTGAATTTGTAAAAGTGTGTTTTTTTCGGCAAGTTCTCACAACTACAATATTGAAGATAAAGATTTTTCCTTCAAATGAAATTTGTTGTCCATAATTAGTACTTTCAGTAAGGTGATATGCATTTTTTGAAACTTTTAGTAGTTTCTGCAAAATATTACGTGAAATATGTGCAATTTAAAAAATAACAAAAACAATATTTTCTCAAAACCTGCTCCATTTTTTTCTTTAAACGTTTGGTAGAGAGAGTGCTAAATGTAATATATAAGATGTCATAAACGTCATATTGCTCTATTCTTTTGTTGTTTTTTAATTTCAAAAATTTAGCGGCAATTTGTTCACATTATTGTATTTATGAGTACATGTGATTTAAATGTCAGATAACGTTTCTAGAAAACTCAACAGTTTTCTGCTGAAATGAACTCGAAATTCCGCATTTTCAGAAACACTCAAGCGCCATTTTCTCAAAAATTGGTTCAAATGTTTTCTTCAAACTCTTCCAACGGATAGTGCTAATTCCATTGTTCAATATGACGTAAAGTTCATTGTGGTGCATTGTTTTGTTGTTGTTGTTTTTTTTTTCAACATTACACAAATTTACTTTTTTTTAATATCTCTCACGCCGTTAATATACATATGATAAGCGATTTGTAAACATTATTGCATTTGCGAGTTCAAGTACCAGAAATTACTTTAATGTTCGAAAACTCAATAGATTCCTGTGAAAAAGAGCTTCAAATTTCGTATTTACAGTAACGCTTAAAAGCCATTTTCTTAAAAACGGCTCGAAATTTTTCAATGAAATTGCTATTTATGACGTGGTTTTGCTCTTCATTAATATTCTTGAATTAATATATCGGTTCTTCTATCAGGAAACCGAAAAATTGAGAAAATTTCAGAAAAATGTACTTTGATACACTGATAGATATTTAGATAGGCCGCTGGCATGAGGATGGGGCAAGACCGTAAAGCCAGTCCACACCAAAGAAATTAGAAAACTTTACAACGAAACAGTCTTTGCCATTCTGTAGCACCACGAGTTATAAATAATGCTAGTTAAACCAATTCTGAAAATTCGTACTTTTGAACTCTATGATATGTTGACGAAGTCGCAGATTTTTTCGAAATAGTTTTGCAACAACGACGTATTACAAATATCATTTCACCAGTCTGGTGACTATTGGGTAAGGAATCATAGTCACCGGAGACTCTTGAAATTTACAATTATGGTAAATGGGGATACAACATTCATGTTTATGTTAAAATCACATGATTATGTCTTCACGTCTACGTGAAGTTTTATTGAGAATAAGCTGTAACTGTTGTTATAATAGTATATTTGGAAAGCGTTTTATTTTTATTAAATTATTTATCGCCAAAATCCGCAAATGGTTGTAACGTGTTCCGGAGACTCGGGCTACGTTTAATACCCAGAAGCGGAGCAAGGGATCATCGCCCCATTTTCTCAGTGATTCAAGGAAAAATAGACGAAAGCCGGCTTAGGTGGCTCAGGGCATCAATTGATGTCACTGCAGTGCCTCTGACCGGTAGGTCCGCGGGTTCGAGTCCCGACAGTGGCAGGAATTTCGACTAAGCTACAGAGGGAGGTCGAATTCTGCCACTGTCTGGAATCGATTTCTAGAAGACGGTTGTACTGATCGGTAGTTTTCAGAGGTTTCTCCGATTAACACCAGGCGAATGCCAGTGCTGTACTCTGTACTTGTTTCACTAACGTGGCATCTGAAGGTGTTGTCTTTAAGACGGAACAGGAACGACTTTTTCCGTCTTTCTCGGTCCTGTCGCTAGAGTCGCTTGATCTGAAGCACTGCTTAATACGGTTGCGATCATGCGACATCTTGCGGCAGATTAGAGAAAGACGCAGAAAGTCGTGCCATATTCATCTTGAAGATAATACCCTCAGATGCTACGTTAAAAAAACAAGTTTAAGAGCCTGTCTTGTCTCTATACTCTGTCAACCCTTGTTGTACCCTTACCCCTTACATAAACACACTTACACTTACATGTACTCGTACTGTACCTCCACACACGGGAGACATGTCCGGCGTTTAGAGCTTGCCTGGCTGGGGCGGTGCCAGACTGTCGGAAAACACCTGGTTCGGTAGAACCCCGTCATACGTTGTGTAGGTCGACCTCGGATTTCACCATCCAACGGAGGAATATCACCGCCAACTCCCGAGAAAATCATGCACTACACTTTCGGGTCATCAGTTGACGCGCCCTGAAACACGAAATAATCAATCTGATGTAGATGGGAGTCATTGACCCACAAACTGATTACAATCCTTATAATCAGTATAGAATGTTTTTTAGAACTTTAATATACACTACTGTTTGTGGAAATTGCAACACCGCGAAGGAGCGGCATTGAACGCATCGCATTTCGTGGATAAATTTGTAACATTGAGATCGCCAGGTGATTACATTTACAACGCCGCCAGTCACGTTGTTGCGCCGCCAGTCACATGGGACGGCTTATCGCACCATGTTCGGGTATAAATAGAGGCGCCTTGGAGAGGCTACAAACAGTGACAGGTCGACCCTTGGCTCGCACAAGTTGTCTGTAAGTCACACCATGCCTCGTCGCCGACAGCGAGTGCAGTACGAACATTTGACGGACTTCGACCGGGGCAGGGTCGTTGGGATGCGAGAAGCTGGGTTGTCCTACCGCCAGATTGCCACACGTCTGGGACGAGCCAGTACCATCATGCGAACATGGCGTCAGTGGTCTGCGGAAGGTCGTACCCACCGCCAGCGTGGGACAGGGCCTCGCTAGCACACTACGGTGAGGGAAGATCGACACCTCTACCGTATGGCCATCACCGATCGCACAGCGACATCCACCACGTTAGCGCAGCAGTGAAATACAGTGACAAGTCACAGCATGTCCGCCAGCAGTGTTCGGCGCCGTCTTGTGCAAAGGGGCTTGATTGCTCGCCGCCCCTTGTTGCGCCTTCCACTGACTCTCGACAACAGACGCCTCCGACATCTGTGGGGGCTGAGTGGCAGCATTGGCGGGCTGAGTGGCAGCAAGTCATCTTTTCCGACGAGTCCCGCTTCAATTTGTCCAATAACGACGGTCGTATACGTGTTCGACGACATCGCGGTGAACGCAATCTGGAGGGATGCATTCGCCAGCGTCATACCGGCCCAACACCCGGTGTAATGGTATGGGGTTCCATTGGCTACCACTCACGGACCCGCCTACTCCGCATTGAGGGAAATCTCAACGCCCACCGGTACATTGAGGAAGTCGTGAGGGCGGAGGTCGTGCCCTTCGTACAACGCTCGCCTGGAGCGATATTCCAGCAAGACAATGCGCGACCCCATATCGCTCGCATCGAGCAACGTGTGTTCAATGAACACCAGATACAGCTCCTTCCGTGGCTGGCTCGTTCACCTGACATGTCGCCAATTGAACATGTGTGGAGCATGCTTTCCCAGAGGCTGGTCCAACCAGGCACCTCCGCCAGCTTCCACCGCCGAACTCTGGACGCGGCTTGAAGGAACATGGCAGGACCTGCCACAAGAAGCGATACAGACTCTTATTAGCTCAATGCCGCGCCGTGTACAGGCTCTTGTGGATGCGCGTGGTGGCTTCACAACTTACTGACTTGGCATGTATCCATGTATTTGATGGTACTGCAAATGAAATAAAGTAGTGCCTGTGGCATGGGTGCACAGTACATTGAATATCATTTCCCTAGATCCATTCGTTCTTGGTGTTGCAATTTCCACAAACAGTAGTGTATAAAAGGTAACTAATGTATCAACATCATTTAAGATTTTTATTGTAGTGTTGATTTTTTTACTCACTACCTCCACCACGAAGATAAGTACATTACTGAAGTCAAAGACTAATATTCTTTTTTGCCCTCAGGGTTGATAAATATTTGTAAAGTAAAACTGCCCCAATCGCACTGTGAAGATTAATCATGTATTCTGATTTATTATAAAAATGGAATAGAGTTTTGTGTGCTACATATTTAGGTTACGGAGTTTTACAATATTTTGAACTTTATTTTCTTTCCTCTTATAACTTCAGAGAGAGTAAGAATGTTAAATGTGTACAAGAAATCTTATTTAGTGGCTGTTAACAACTCGACGTAATAACTAAAAGATGAGATTCAAATCTATGTGCAGTCCATTTTATCTCATCCATAAAGAATAGGTTTGATTCAGAAAAATTAAATCCTCTAACAATTCCAGCCCTCATCAGGCCCCATATTGTAAGGGAGAGAACGATCGTAAGTGATGGATAATCGCTCTATCGGCTGCGAATTTTTTAGTCAAAATTATTTGGTTAGATTTGGAAGATTGGAGCTCAATAAATTCCACACAAGACTGTCCTATTCGAGGATGAATAAAAAATAAATAATCATCCCAACCCTCTCAACTTCAACACGCTCTGATCGGTAGTTTTTCGTGGTTTCTCCGATCGACGCCTGACGAATGCCGGAACAGAACCCTAACAAACGCCTCCGGACGGCGCGCGATCATTCCTTCCTCATTCTATCCTTTCCTGCCTTACCCCTTACTCACACACACTTACTCTTTCACGCATTACACTACCACATATGCCGGGATATCGGTCGGGAACATAGAGCTTCTCCCAGCTCCCTTCTCCTGTTGATAGGTGATATCTGGTTGGGGACAATTCGACGTGTAGGTCGGCACCAAATCTCGCCATCCAGTGTCAGACCACTATCACCACCTGCGATAAAACATCTACCACACAACATACTACACTAAGGACTAGAGCCATATAGGGGAGTAATATAGGTAGTAAAGAGAAAGTTATGTAATGCTGCGGAAAATCGATTTCGAGATTTCAACGAAAATACACGTTTTGGAGTCCCCTGATCCCGAAAAAGTGTTGTTTTTTTTCCTTCAAAATATCCCTCCGTCCGTCCGTCTGTCTCTGTCAGTCTGTCCGCCTGTGAACACTACTAGCGCGTGAACCTCACATGATGATATTTTCCAAATTAATGAATCCCTTGTCGATCTGGCTCTAGTTGCGTCTTTGAAAATATGAAAAACATTCTTTATAATTGGGGGTACTTTACATGACGCCCCCCGGACATTTTCAAACTTTTCTCAAAAACGGCTCCTAATTTTTTCTTTTTAATTTCTTGTAAGAATAGAGTTAAATACACTTTTAAAGGTAGCATAGATCCGGTTTTCACGGGTAACTCTGAATTTTCGAAAATTGCAAATGTTTGAATTTTTTCGGAGCCTTCCTACAACTACGAAATTGAAGACAGATTTTTCCTTGAAGTAAACTTTGTTGTGCATAAATAGTTCTTTCGTTAAGGCCATGTAGATTTTTTTGGAAATTTTAGTAGTTTTTGTGCAATAGAGCGTACAATTTTTGCAATTTTAAAAAATTACATAAACAAGATTTTTCTCAAAAACGGCTCCAATTTCTTTCTTTAAATTTTTGGTAGGGTTAGAGACTAACCAGCCCTATCCGAAGACATAACGCCATATTGCTCTATTCTTTTGTTTTTCCAAAAATTGCAAAAATGTATTTTTTTTACTTGTCTCTCACGTCGGCTGTATTTACATTAGTAGAGATTTCTTCACATTAGTTTTATGATTACATATGCTTTGAATAATTTCAAATAAAATTTCTCGAAAACTCAACAGTTTTCTCAACCTGAAGCTTGACTGAAGTCGGATGCGCAAGAGGTCACTCATCTCTTTCCACCAAGGATATTCAACTATTTTCCCCTCTCTGCAACTTTTTCAGCCTGATACATGCAATAGAAGCTGAGAAAAAACTAAATCATGAAAAACATGTTTCTCATTGTATCTGTAACAGATTGCCGTACGTGTCTGATTTTTTTAATCTACGTCATGTTATATTCTCTTTCATACGAACATCGCAATTATCTATTTGGTTTGGGGGCAGTTTTCACCATCTTATTCGGCTATACCCTTTACTGAAATATTTCAACAAGGTTTTCTCGAAATCCTCCCCCAATTTCGTTTGAGCGTTTGGTACACACACGAGATACATATAAATCGGAGTACATTTAATATGGCGCCATTACTAGTTTTATTAAGATTCAAAAATACAAATGTCTATATAATATGCAAAAGCGAATGTATGTATGTATACTGAGTGTCCAGGGAAGAAATGTTGAAACTTTAAAATAAGCTCTTAAGACAATTTTAAGCATATTTTGTTTAATAAATTACTAGGATCTTTCGAATAAGCACTCAAAAGCTGGTTTGAAAAAATACTTTCTATGCAAAAATTTGTAACATGTAAACAGAGACCTTAGAAACATGTAAACGATCCAGAAACATGTAATTTTTTTTATATTTACAAAAGAAATGACAGAAAAATTAACACTGAAGTGGTGATGGTGGTGCTACAGAATGGCACAGACTTTCTGTACTAGTTTTCCAATTTCTATGGTCTGGTCTCACTTTCGGTCTTGCCCCATCCTCTTGCCAGCTGCCATCTATCGCCACCCAAAGTACATTTTTTAAAATAAACATTTTCTGAATTTTTCGATTTCCTAATGGTAGAACTGAAACATGTTTAACATTTTGGAGCCGATTTTCAGAAAATAGCGTTTAAGCATAACTGTAAATGCGAAATTTTAAGCTCTTTTTCACAGAAATCTTTTGAGTTTTCGAAAAATTTCATTAGAAGTCATTTGAAGCACTTCCCCTCTATTCACTGTTGGACTGTATTGAACATATTTAGGGAGGTATCAAACGAGCTTGGACGTTAATAGTCTTTAAAAAACTCTGTATGGCATTTGGAAGACCATAAGAAAAAAGTAGGCAATTAAGTTGGAATACAAATCAGTAGGAAATAAATTCTCCTCATAGTACGTCTCGAAGGCCCAGGGCCCCCAACGCTCAAGAGCCCTCGAGGGAGAGATTGGAGTAAGAATAGGGAGGCCTAAATTAACCTAGACCCAAGGGCCTTCATTTCTGTTAAAACGGCCTTGTCTATTGTGAGCCGAGCCGATCGTAGCCAAGCGAGCAAATTCTTTATTCAGACGCAATGCCATCTAAAGCAATGGACTGTGTAGCCCACCCATCAAGTCCGACCGAACAGAAAGACAACTGCAATGAGAATACAGGTACTGGTACAGAATTCTGGAACAACAGACCGACACTATGTAGCGAGATTAAGCACGCAAACCAACAATTAAAACTGCAACTGAGACAAACAAATGTCACCCTTTTTTAAATTAATTTCCTCTCAGCAAAACACTTCACCCGGCATGGTCTTCACATGAACCTTGCTGGAAAACATGCAGTCGGTAACAAGCTTGCACAATACATCATCAACTCCAGTCCTAGGCAGTCTCCTGCCAAACATCCATCCCTTTTACCTTCCTTACGTTCTCCACCCCCCCTTATTTCGAACCCTCTTGCTTCTTCCTCTGAACCTACTCCCGTTCCTCCCATTCCCACTACCAATTCATCTACTACACCTGATGCCCCATTTTCCTCACAACCTGTCACTGCCGGAACACATTACAACCTTCGACCACGCACTCGAGATAAAAATGGAGTAAATATATAGCAACTACAGCCAGATGCAGCAGAAAAACATTCGTATAGGTACTCGCAAAAGATAACATTCTGCATCATAATGTTCAATCCTTTTCAAATCAAACTGAGTGTATCGAGGCAGCTCTACAGAGCAATTTAAATCAAATGGATGTTCTTTGCTTTACAGAACATGGGTTATCTCCTAAAGAACTTAGCATTTTCCAAATTCCAAACTTTTACCTCGTAGGCTTTTATTGTAGAGAGAGAATCGCATAGAGGTCCTACGTATTGGGGTTCCTTTATTTACGTTAGAAATAATATTGATTCTATCTCCTTGGCGGAATTAAATGCGTATTCCATTGAAAATGTTTTCGAAATTTCTGTTGTACATCTTACTTCGCTAAAAGTGATATTACTTTGCATCTACAGACCTCCAACAAAGAGAGATGCAGATTATATTTTGTTCTTAGAAAAACTGGAGATAACACTTAACAAAGACAGCAATCGCTCTTTTGAATCCATTGTTGTATGCGGAGATTTTAACACTGATTTTCTTATCGAATCTTGCGAGATAGAAAAGTTTCTCAATTTAATTAATTCCTTCACTTTAGACATTACAACTAATGTACCTACACGGATCACACTGCATTCGATGAAGGCAATTTATCAAATTATAATTAACAAAACTACTACTGGGTATGAAGTTGAAACAAACGATTTAGGATACAGTGACCACGATGCACAAATTCTTACCATTATAAGAAATGCGAACACTGACACAATAAATAATACACGTATGACTAGATTGTTTACAAAAAGTAAAATAAAATAATTCATTGATTACTTAATGCAGGAGTCATGGGAAGCGGTTTATAATACTGTTGATACAAACAACAAATATAATTATTTTGTTTTCAACGCTTTCATTTCATTTAAACGCTTGCTTTCCTCTTCAAAAAAGGAAATTAATTATTTCACGGAAAAGCAATTCTTGAATAACACTAGGGATTAGGACATCTTGTAAAAACAAGCGAATTCTTTCATACATTTCTAAACAACATATCTCAAGATTTCCTCATCCACTTCAAAGAATACAAATCATTGTTAAGAAAAGTCATAAGGCAGACTAAAATCATGAAACACGATCAGGATATTTTGAACTCAAATTATAAAACAAAAGCAAAGTGCAATATAATAAAAAATGAGACCAAATCAACTAGAAACCTTGTAGAGAATGTTGTTTTAAAATATAACGATATAAATGAGAACGATCTGGCAACAGTACTACTCTCTTAACCAACCTTTTCGAGAATTGCTGCCGATCTCACTAAGGGTCTTCAGCCACAAAATTCAATAACAGACATGTCCCCAAAAATTTTAGACACGATGTTCGTTTCCGAAACTTCTTCCTATGAAATTCTCAAAATAATCGGTACATTAAAAAATTAATATTCGTCCGGTTTAGATAAATTCCCGGATTCTTTGTTAAAGACCTGTGCATTTGCCATTATACACCCGTTAACTCACATATTTAATGCATCCTTGTGCACCAGATATTTTCAAAACAGCTAAAATGAAGCCGCTCTTCAAAAAAGGCAACAAAATCGAAATTCAAAATAGGCCTCTTTCTCTTCTATCAGTTTTTCAAAAATATTAAAGACGTTTTTACGTACGAGTGGAAACTTTCCTCAGTAAACACGACACGCTTTCAGATTGCCAACATGGATTTAGAAATTCAAAATCAACGGAAACAGCTATATTATCTTTTCTTAAAGATGTCGCCTCATCAGTGGATCAAAACGAAGCACCTATTGGATTATTTTTAGATCTCTCAAAAGCTTTTGACGTCATTGATCATGACATCTTACTTTCAAAATTACCTTTGTATGGAATCCGTGGTATTGCTCTAGATTGGTTATATTCGTACCTTAAACAACGATCTCAGAGAGTGGAAATACCTTCCTGGAATGATGGAACATTATGTACGCACCTTTCAGACTCTTGGCTCATTGCACGTGGAGTTCCTCAAGGATCGATTTTCGGCCCTATTCTGTTCCTACTTTACGTAAACGATATGCCCTCGACGATTCGAAACGGAAGAACGGTTCTCTTTGCGGATGATACGAACATCCTTTGCAATAAAGAAACCGTAAATAGTACAATATCAGATTTTCAAATTGGTTCCGAAATAACAAATTAATAGTAAATGAAAAGAAAACGGTCTTAATGCAATTTTCCATTTCAAATAAACAATTCTGTGCTCCATTGAAAATGAACGGTGTACCATTGACTGATGTTAAGGCAACAATATTTTTAGATCTCTCAATTCAGTCAAACCTTAAATGGAACGTGAATTGAACACAAAATTAAGTTTATTATGCTACGCGTTCAGAATTCTTTCAAATTCAGTCAGCCTTCATACTGCTCGTTGTGTATATTTCGAGAATGTTCCTTCCCGCCTGAGATATGGCATAATATTCTGGGGAAATACATCTTATAGCTCCCAGACTTTTAGATTACAAAAATGAATTGTACGAATAATAACCAAATCCCACCCAAGTAATTATTGTGTTCATTAATCTAGGAATTTTACCATTACCTTGTCTGTTGATATACGAATCAGTGGTTTTTGTCAAAAATGACTTGCTTAAGGGCGAGGATATATTTTCAGAAAATACCGATGTCTATTACTATAACACTCGGCGTAGAAATCATATTCATTAGGTGACAATGTCAACAACTCATTACAAAAAATTCACATACAATACATGTACATTATTTTACAACAGTTTGCCAGATTTAAATTCGATTAAACGATTAAATTCGATAGAAAAGTTTAAATCCTAAGTGCAATTGTTTCTACTGCATAACTGTTTCTATACAATTAGAGACTATACTAAGCATCACAAGGAAAGTAACATTAATTTTAACAGTAATATTTAATGTATTACCATTGAACTGTATAATTCTCAACAATGTGTAACAAGTATTGTATCGCAGCTTCTGGGTCAATGACCCCCATCTCGATCAGGTTTTTCGTCCAGTTTCCCTGATCCATTGAGCAAATGCTGAGATGACGCCTTGTTTTGCTTCTGGACATCAATGTAACTTCATTTTCTGTGCACGTCTTCTAGAATTCAGTGGGAAATATAGTTATTAAAATTATCGTTTTCGTGTTGTCGCGGCAGGAAGTATTATTCCTTGACGAAGGACAACATGGATAAGAGCCCAAAATTTATTGCTTATTTAGCCCTGAAAATACATTTTATTACATGGGAACGGTTTTTTTTTCATTCAAAATTCAAGTAGTATATGGCTTAGTGTGGGGATCACAGAATTTTGAAAATGTGCACAGAATTCACTTCTCCCCATAGCACGTCATACACAGTTTTAACTGTTTTTTGACGTAAAGTAAATAAATAAATGAATATCGCGTCAGCTCAAGAAATTCTCGTCCGATCACCATTACGCGTACCACAGATTAGAGATGGACTTAACAGCTTTTCTTCGAAAACTTTTATCACAATTACAGTTGACTTGTAATAACGGTTATTAATAACAGTTGAAAAATAACTCGTCCATGAATAGCAACCTCACGTAGTTGACTACTAAGAGTTAAACCAGGCCAAACGAATAACGTTGGTAGCACCGTAAAGCTGGAGCAGCTACCTTACAGCGCTTGCTTGCACTACTGCCCCAAACATGTTTGGCCAGAGAAACAGCTTATACGTACGAGAGTGGATGAACGGCCAAGGAAGAATAGTAATTGATATGATGAGTTTCAAATGTGTATTGGACATTACTAAAATAACAGTGATTCGTGATTCGTGCTCAGATTGCAAATATTCTTTCGATTACGCAACCTGTGCATAGTGAAGTGACGAGGGCGAAAAATAATGAGAAGGAGAAACTGTTGTTTGCTTACCCACAGCTAAAGTGGGAATGACTGTTGAATATCAAATATTATAATGCGAGCTATTTGATCGTAGCTCACTTTATTTTATTGAACTTACGGAAATATTAGTGGATCTCACCTACGCAGCAATGGGGCAGAAAGAAGTTAACAAACATTTTAAGGATTTAATTTAAAAGACAAACTTATTGTAGAGTATACAATAAAATATAAAAAGATTGTAGCACGTGGTGTGAAATAATGACGAATTATTAATTAATGAATTTGTAATTTGAACACTTGCTAATCACGATTGATTAGATGCAGTGAAACTGTTGTTGTACAAAATGGTTGCCGCGAAAGTTTGTAGGAGTTCGGGTTTAGCCCAATGGAATGAAATACTATGAATGTCAACCGATAACAGCCAATAACAGGATGAACGAAATAACTGTTATTTCGCGTAACAGTTACGGAACGTTAACTGTTAAGAAATAACAATATACCTGTTAAGGGCTCATCCCCTTGACAGATACGTCGAGTTACCGGCTGTCAAACACATATACCTATCCTAGGTAGGAGACTTCTACGACACAGGGATACAAATGTTGATCCCACGGTATGACGTGTGTCAATTCTGATTGTGATTAGAGTGAAAACAGTTTGACATGTATTGTATCTGCTATAATAAAGCTATTTCATGAAATTGTGTTTCCTTTTTTTGATAACTCAGGGTAAACTCATAGAAGGGATCGTTTAGCTGATAATCACACCTGAGATCTATTAATTTAAAATTTAATGCAATTTTTGACACTGGATACTGAATACAAAGTCGCAAATATATAAACTTCCACAGTCAACATCGTCAAATCTTGAAAATCAGGTTCCATTTGTTAAGAATGCAATTTTAAAATAATTATGTAACGATTGTATTTATTCACTTCTGAATTTTTAATGACATATGCTTTGAAAGAGTCAAGCATTAAGGAGTTTTAGCCCCACGCGTAAGGTAGCGACATTATGAACTAACAGTCACGTGACGGACCTTGAAGTCTTAACGTCTTACCTTAGGCCTAATACCTTCATAAATAGTGTACGCCTATAGGAGTCTCTACGGTCGCCTTAGAAGCGGCAAAATGGCCGCTTAAAAACAGGAAACGGGGATTTTTCTATCTCTGACAAACCGATTCTCGTATGTGAGGCAGTTACTTTACGCTCATTCCTTACTAACTCCACAACACTGGCAAGAAATAACAGGAAATGTTGGAGAAGCGAAAGGAAAGAAATTCGCGAAAAAGAAGTTAAAACCATATCTTCGGGATAGGTTATGTATTACCAAATATTATTGAGATCTCTATAGGATTTGGTCTTACTCGCATAATGAACGCTGTTTGAAAATATTTCCTACGTTCTCAAGAACAGTCGATTCAAAATTCCAGAGAGCATACTCATCGCAGAGAGCCACAAAATCTAAAACTCCGAACACAATGTACATTTATTAAACTCTTGTCTCGTATTGTGGTTTAAAAGTCTCACCGCTAGCCTAGAATAATATATTTTGCAACTTCTTTGTTCAACGCTTGAAATGTTTCTTGTTATAATGCATAACGCAATGTCTAAATTGCTAAAACTTTTCTGATCGTTGTTCATTATGACCGTATAAAGTCGTTAGTCACGTGATCAATAGTTTAAGAATGTCTCCTTACGCCTGGCGCTAAATCTCCCCATTCTCACAAACAACTCTTCTCTGTGAGATTAAACCACGTTAAAACAGAAGTTCATCCACATCGCTCATGAATGATAGGGGTGTCCGGGCGAGTGAATATTTTTTTTATCGCGGGAGGTGACTATGCTGTTCCTACGCTGGATGGCAAGATCTGGTGCCAACCTACACATCGGCTTGCGGGGTTTTCCGCATATACGTCTCTCCCACCAGCGGGGCACTGTTCCTGCCGGGACAAGCTCTAAGTTCCTGATTGGTCTCCCGGTATGTGTGATAGTGTAGTGCATGTTAGTGTAAATGCGCGTAAATAAAGGGTGAGGATAGGACAAGGAGGTATTACAGACTTGGATGGGGTATGTACGAAAAACGTTGGCAGCTAATCCGACACACTTGAGCTTCAGCGATATCATGTGGTGAATGAAAGAAGTTATCTTGGCCTTTTTCGGTCAATAACGTCTCGCTCACACGAACATGTTCAACACTACTACACGGCCGGCGAAATGGGGTTAAGCGTCGTAGGCTTCCGCGACCGGAGACATTGAATTTTTGGCTGTCCGGGATCAGCCGCGTCATGGTCGATGGAGCTGACGTTTCGGCCATCTTGTTGTGGCCTTCTACGGAGCTATACTGAACTATTCCCAGACAGCCAAGAATTCAATGAGTATGGCTCTGAAGAAGGCCACAACAAGATGGCCGAATCGTCAGCTCCATCGACCATGACGCGGGTAATCCTGGACAGCCAAGAATTCAATGAAATGAGGTTAAGTTCGAGTGAGTAGTCGTCCGGGGGTGGGAGTCACTCCTCCCCCTCCATCTCCCTCCGAAAATGTACACGAAGGAAAAAATACCAAACATATTTTTTTTAAATTGCCATGTTTATCATTAAATTATTATCCTATCTATTTTATGTAATTTCAGCAGTTCAATTTTGCAGTGCAAAAACAGCGCTGCGCTTTGCATATTTTGATGTAAACTCATTTAACAATTTTTGCAAAACAATTTTGTCGGTCATGTCGCTATAAACATTTAAAACTCCTTTACTGTTGAGTCGATCTTGCAACATAGTTGATTGCATATTCGTTTTGAGTCAAAGCATTACCGAGAAACTTCGTTCATTTCTAGAATTTGACCTTTATGTGATATTTCTTTCACCCCAAATTCTGAGTGCCGCATGTTGTCGCTGAACTTCAAGTGTGGCTCAAGAGTTGTATCTCCTTCGTAGAGACTTTATGGTTAGAACCTAAATCTCAAGGTGGATCAAGGCACTGGTAGATCAGGGCATTAAGTGATGTCCCTGCAATGTTCTGACCGGGAGGTCTTAAGAGTTCGAGTCCCGACGATGGCAGGATATTTAACACCAGTTACCTAGCTAGGTCGAATTCAGCCGCTGTCTGGAGGCGCTGGCTACTCTGATCGGTAGTTTTCTGTGGATTTATCCGATCAACACCGAGCTAAACCGGAGTTTTGCCCTAACAAACGAACCGGAGCACTGCCCTAACAAACGAACCAATGACCGCGCGCGATCTTCCCTTTCTCTCTCTCGTCCTGACCTCGCCCCTTACTTACACACACTTTCACTGTTCTACACTACCACATACGTTGAGAGATCCGAATGGAGTTTAGAGCTTGTTCCGACTGAGGCGGTGCCCCGCTGGAGGGAGTTACCTAGATGAAGAAACCCTCGCAAGCCAACGGGGACGATCAGCGTCGGATCTCACTATTCGGCGGGGAAAGAACACCGCTACCTCCCGTGATAAAAACATGTTCTACACTTACGGAACTAATGACCAGTTGACGTGCCCAGAAACACGAAATAATCAATTAATCCTAAGATTTTTCATCGTCAACTCTCACGGTTGGGCAGTATTTAAATACTTGTGTTTGAAATACGTATTTTAAATACAGTTTGTATTTGAGTCACTCCATTTTTTGGGGGGCATGCATTTTGGAGATATATTTAAATAAATAAAATAGGTGCATTAAAAAATAAATACTTAATAGTACAGTTTATGCAATTAATTTATAATGTTAACCTTTGTTGCACGAGTACGTTTTGAAAACGAGCGACGTTAGGAGCGAGTTTTCAAATTTGTACGAATGCAATAAAGTAACATTATATACGAGTTGCGAACGCTATTTTTTTTTGTATAACATCATTATATTTTTAAGATAATCAAACTTAATATTGCAAAACCACTTCCTTGAGACATCTCGGGTATTTGAGATCTGTACGCGAAAACGGTGGTCAGCTGTTCCATTTACCGCCACCACCCCAAAATTCTCTAGTAGCGATTGGCTGAATGTGTGATGACGCAATCATTCGAGCCGCAAAATCTAATACGTCAACATTTGTGCCGTAAATGGCCCTTTTATGAACGATTTCTTGCAACAGAAATGATCGTTTATAATGCTGGTATACTAAAAAAGTACTTTTTATTTTTACCTCAAAAAACAGTTAAAAACTGCGTATGACGTGCTATGGGGAAAAGTGAATTGTGTGCACATTTTCAAAATTCTGTGATCCCTACACTAAGTATGCACTACTTAAATTTGAAAAAAAAAGAGCTCCCATTTAATAAAATCTATTTTCAAGGATAAAAAGGCAATAAATGTTGGCTCTTATCCATGTTGTCCAGGAATAATACTTCCTGCCGCGACATGGAAACGATAATTTGAATAATTGTATTTCCCACTGAATTCTAGAAGGCGTGCACAGAAAATGAAGTTACATTTATGTCCAGAAGCAAAACAAGGGGCCATCTCAGCATTTGCTCAATGGATCAGGGAAACTGGACGAAAAACCTGATCGAGATGGGATTTAAAAACAGATGAAGAAAGAAACAAGGATAGCTTGTTTTATTTGAATCTGCTAGTGAATGCACCTCAGCGAAAGAAAAAGATAAACTTCTTTCAGGTGTTGAATTCGAATCCTCTTCATTTTTAAATGATAAATCTAAATCATTAAATACGCTGGACAATTATCCTTCAAATAAAAAAGAGTTTATTTGTTATAACACTAGTTTATGTTCATTCGCACCAACGGAACGACTGCTTGCCTTGGCGGATTTTATACATTCTCTAACTAGGGGTTTATTGCCTGATGATTTGTTTGCAAAATTAGTCGTTTTAGAAGGAAAATCCGTTTGAGCTAGGCATATATTTTGTATCGTTTTATATTTGAAAGTGTTTTATACGTATATTACAGTTAGATATTGTTAAAAAATGTATGACTGTCAATTAGTAATTTATTGTAATTCACAATTAAAATATATTGTTGCAAAACATTAGTTATAACACAAAATTATGGTATTTACTGTATTTTGAGTATTTGAAGTATTTTAAATACTTATGTATTTAGCAAATGAAAACCTAATGCATTTTGAGTATGTTTTTAAATACTTGTTTAAAAAGTATTTTGGCGAAGTATTTAAAAACTAAAAGTAGTATTTAAATTATTTTGCCCAACCCTGATAACACTCTGTTTCTCTTGCAGGTCAAGTGACGGTACGTCGCTGCGAAGTGTACACTGGGGAATGAACGTGTTGTTTGCGAAGAAATCACAGGTCATTACCACGCGAGTGAGCGCAAGTGCTAGAGAATTGGACCTTATCTGCAGGCCAGCATTTTCCATGTATTTCTTGTACAGAATTTGTCATTGACCTCTGAGAGAGAGGCACATGATAACGCTGTCAGTGGTTTCCTAGTGACACACAATAGCAGACCAGCTATATCAAGCCTTTTCAAAGACGTAATCTAGCCGAACGGCATAATCAAACTCCGTGCGGTTACTGAAATTAAGCAGCGCGAAACACCGAGGGTCCCTGGATGGGTGACCGTCTGGGAACCCCGGATACTAATGACGCCTGGCCAACAAGGATAGAAGGCAATGACATTATGACAAATGCCCTAGGGTGGTTACTGGACATCGTGCTAGCTTCCTGTGATGCAATTCTGGGTTCCATTCCTTGTCGGGGCCAAAAATGGGAGTTGCAGCTTTCTTTTAAAATCGTCTCAGTCTCTGTTGCTGTGTGAGCATGAAAAGCTGGTAGGCAAACATTCCTAGGACGAGGAAGGGAATAAGCCATGTTCACCATATGCCTCTCTCACCATCCAAGCGCGGGAATTAACACCTGTCCCTATGAGATCATTAAAAATATCTTCGCACGTCCAAACCTTTCCGACTGTAAGAAAATTTTACTGTAATATTCTTTAAAAAATATTTTTTCGCACGTCTTAGTGCATTTCTAAATTCTATGACCGTCCTAGCAAGTCCACGCCAAAATCTGTGCAGTAACGTGGAGTTCAATGTAAATGTTTGCCGTAGAAATTGTAAATGTCTGTGGGTGTGGGTACATGTGGTTCACGGACGTAGCAAAACCATCGAGTGTTATGTCTTGTGAACCACATATGGATCACAGGACAGTGAACTAGGCCAGACACAAATCACCGTTAACTGGCTAATAAAGTCGGACAGTCGACCCAAAATGCCGAATACATATATACATTATGACAAAAAGACTACGTTAAAGAAGAATTACTCCTGTTCAATGTAGAAAAAAGGCTTTAAGCATTGTTACTACAGTACTCTTGTTGCCATCGGAATGAATAAATGAAAGGCATAGAGCGTCGTAACGTTTGAGAGTTTCTGCCACGCACTTATGACGCCTAAAATCAAAAGTGCACCTCATTTAAAATAACCAAAGAGTTTAGACTGAAGATTTCGAATTTTTTAACTCCGTCTCCAATCGCCGATTCGCCTTCAGGGTGAAGTAGTGCACAAAATCTATTCCGCGATGGAAGAATGTTTCTTCCATATGACCTGTACGATATTCACTGTTAGCTTGCATATTCCTATTCAAGAATTTTGGGTCCTCCCTCAAAATTGTCTCTGGAACCGCCACCAGTTTTAATACAATACTTTAATACTTTCTTGCGAGATTTGTATAAAAAGGTATCGTGAAAATCAGCTTCCGATCCTATACATAGTGGAACCTTTTCCTGTGGAACCTTTTCCAAAAAGTATGAGAGCACAATTTTGTTTTAAAGAGACATGTAACACTTTCAATTAACATTATTTTACCAGAATTCATTCTTATTTAATTACATTTGATAATATTTCTGGAATCTGCATTTATATTCGAGAGTAGGTAAGCTCATATCGTTGAATAAAAATGCACAAGTAAATTTGTAACGTTAAGTCGTCTAAATTTTCTAATCGCGTCTGCTCAAAATATTTGCGTTTTGCGAAGTGTCACATCAAAGTCATGCTTTCACATAGAGAGAATACTTCATCCCTTCATTTTTTCTGTCGAAACGGAAAAATACATGAATCTTATTTATGGCATTCTGAATAACATACCAAAAATTCAGAAAAATTGAAGAAAACACATACATGACTTTCCTTGTTATTTGGTTCTTCATTATTAACTTACTGTATTGACATTTTTCTTTACAGATCTGTAGTAGAATTGTATATAGCAAATTAGTAAAGATTTAATGCAAATATATGTTTCATCTTTACAAATAGATATATGTTTGAAAGTTTTTCATATGCATCTTATTTGTTTTATGATATTTCTGTGGGTCAGAATTATGAATTTACGCTAATGAAATAGTTCTAGATTCTATGATTTCATTTGTTCACAAGAGATATATTTTCGGCAAATGCAATAACTTGGATTTTCTTATTTTGTATTTTACTTTATATATGGATTTTTTAATTTTGTTGGTTTCCGTAAAGCCTACTTCATAGTTTCTTTGCTATTGACCTAAGAATAAAGAAGTGAAAATACCAACTCATTTGTGTCTGGCATCAAATGATGGGAAAATGTTTTTAAAAAATGTTCACATTTTAAATGTTTATGGCTTGTATCGTAATAATATTTTTAGAAATATCCTAGTAATATGAGACACAATTAATCAAGTTACCGTTTTATGCAAATAAACATTATTTTGGTAACGCGGTTTGAGGTTATAAAAAAATTTGACAATAGTTGCTTAGCGTCAAGTGTCTAAAGATCGATACAACATGTACCTCATAACAGACTGATAGTTACATCATTGAAAGGAAATAATCTGCATTTGAGAAGCAAGATTGCAGCAATGAAACCATAATGGCTAAATCAGATGCAAAGAATGACGGTAATATAAGTTTATCAAAATGTTATGATTACAGATGAAATAAAGTTGCCTTACAGAGAAAAACTCCAACGAACACTACCACAATCGCTGTTGAGGTGTATAATCTTTTAGAAGTTATCAGCAGAATCAAAAATCTGCAATTGGCATGTTCGTTGCGGATCAGCAGCGTTCCCTTACTAAATCTTTACCAAAAAAGATCTCTCGGGAATTATTATTTTCTTATTCGTACCTTACAAAGCACGTATTCAGTTCAGTATTAATTATCTTTGTTCGTAAAAGTTTTAAGATTACAGGCTCGTCATTCTTTATGTATTGCATCTGAGAGGTAACTGCACTTCTCAAATGTCGATATGCTCGTTTATATGAAACCTATTATTTCCAGGATGGAAGTAATGTGAAAGTATGCCGATTCAAAAGAGAAATATCAATCCAGTTTCGGTAAACGAAGATATATTAAAAATCTCTACAAAAATATTCAATAACAAATATACGAATTATTGGTTGAATTTTACCCTTAGATTAAAATGATATGGAAGAACAATTTATAATAATGTTTGTTGCTTACCTTCTATCAAGTTCCATTCCG
Source organism: Teleogryllus occipitalis (assembly GCA_011170035.1). Lineage (NCBI taxonomy): Eukaryota > Metazoa > Arthropoda > Insecta > Orthoptera > Gryllidae > Teleogryllus > Teleogryllus occipitalis. The sequence goes on along the minus strand of BLKR01014849.1, from coordinate 143,436 downwards.
CTTCTTAGAGAAAGAATATTTTCACGATGTTAGCTCTAGTTCGGGCTCCAAAGGCTACCTGTTTTTTCTGCAAAAATGTAATGAATATTTTAACTATATAATTTTAACGTAAAAATCTTTTAAAATTGAATATTATGCAAAAAAGCGAGTTACCTCCTAGTTTGAATATTACGATTTTCTTATGACATGGCCGACCACATTGTTGCGAATGAAGGAAAAGAAAGTAGCTGTCTCTTGTTTGTGATTCATAACGCTTGGAGTTACGAACGGAGAAAACTTTTTACAACGTAAAAATATTGAAAATTCTGTTTTGTCGTCATGTGAGCAAATTCACTACATTCATAAATGCATTATTGGCGATCATAAAAGCAAGCTGTACCTCTAGTAAAAATAGTGTAGATCCTGCGAAGTTATAGAATGCCGAATTATCGATGTACGTGGTATCACATCGGTCTAGTAATTTAATTACTGAACGCCTAACTTGACATATTTTTCGAACAATTTTCACCGAATTCAAAAATACATTGTGGAATTCCGTTGAACTAGAACGATATGATTGCTTTTGTATCTCGTGCGGCCTTCGAATAGGGAAACTAACTTTCTATGCAGTAAATATTGCGAAATTCTTTGATCATTTTTCACACCATAGCTTCTAGCTGTACGTAGTTACTTCAACCAGAACGTTGAAGCTTCAAAGGGAAATTGACATTCATGTAATGCAGGAACACTGAAAGAGAGTTCTTTTAAAAAACAATAAATTAATTATTTGCGGCGAATCAGTTTTTGTGCCATCTGACTCATAAAATCAAAAGTTATATTTCATAATTATTCAAATGAAGCTCCGGTACAAAGCAGCCCTGGACTGTATATTTCTACGCTTCTTAAAACAATGAACTTCGCTGTACCCTCTGTAAACATATTTTATATTGTTTCAGAATCAATAACTTCCATCTCTATTGAGATTTTGTTTAGTTTCTCTTGATCCATAAAGCAAATGCTGAGATGATCCCATACCTTGCTTCCAGATTTTTCATTCAAGCTACTATTCATCTCAAATGTAAGATAAATACACTTTTTTTAATGTTTATTTACATAATACCTGTCAAGAGATTGAAAGTCATAAATACAAATACAACGCTTGAATAGTTATGTAAGCAATAGTACAATTTTCAGTGAAAACAATACTTATAAATGAGGAGCTAAGGATATCTAGGAATGGTTCTTTAGCAAAGTTGTATAATTATTTTAAAAACAAAGAAATAGTTGGCAATATTACTTAGGTAATTAATGGTGATGTAGAACTTGAGAATACCTTGATTTAACACGCGGGAAAGGATTAACTGATTTATCCAAAATAGATACGTATGGCCGTAAATATTTATAAGAGAAGAATAAAAGCAAGACGAAAGTTTAAGAATTCTAATTTTTAGAATTGTTGCTCATTGTTTATGATTACGAGCAATGATTCCGTATTTATTTCGAATTACCTCCAATTTTTGAAGATGGTTTTTTGCCCTGTTGAATATTCATAATATGGTAGTGGCCATCGATTTAGTATATATTTAAAAAATATTAAAATAGAATATTATTTTTCAGACTAGTGCTCTGTTTTGACGTTTTTTAAACATTATTAGTGTTATCAACTTTTCACTGAATAATTATTACAGAGCTTTTCACTCTTTTCTTTACTAATCGCGCACTTTTTCGTGATACTCCACATCGGGGGGTGCGGGGTGAGGAGGGTTCTGTCTACGTCACGGAAGTAGTGCTGTCAACTTCATTGACAGAAAACTCAACATACTAGCGCGCCTTAGACTACACTACAATGAGAAAAGCAAGATTCTTTAAAATTCTGAAGAATAATTAATAGTTAAAGAAACTCTTGTGTAACAAGAAAGAGCACTGTACGCACAGGTAGTTAGAAAGGCAGAGCGAAAATGAAAACACGGTTGCCGGTGGCGCTAGCCGAATGTGTTTACTACGCTCCGTGAAGTCACGAAGGTTAAGCACATTCGAGACTCGCGGGTTCGTGGTTGGGTGACCGGCCAGGAACCCCGGGATCTAACGTCGCCGAGCCCCTGGCCGAAGGGATAAAAGGCACCGACTGACTGCGACGTGACGAGACTCGACTAATATTAAAAAGTAAAAAAAGCACAATTAATGAAGGATTACTCCCCAGTGCAAAGCGCTCAACGTCCCTTAAGGGGCTTGGAGACGCGTTGCGTCAAGATGTAGACGCAACAAATTTAAAAAAAAAAAAAAAAAAAAAAAACGCATTCTCAAAGACGAAGGTGGGCAGCACTGCAAACTGAGCCGTGACGTTCCGAGTGAAGCTCATATTTTCTATCGGGCCGTGCTGCGCCGGGCTGGACCAGAACTTGGGAGCCGAAGGATCAAGAAAACGTGCGCGCTTAGTAAATAACCCCTTGACTCTTTCTATTACATTCACGTGCACTTGATTTTGCTTGCAGCACAATTCGTCGGGAGCTGACAAACGGTTTTCGCAGAAGGCTTCGGAGAGAGCCTCTGAAACGAACTCCCACCCGAAAAGTGCGCTCAGAGGGTCGAAATCGTACCAAAAGTCGGCATCTTCGACCGAAGCGGACCAAGCAGTGGGATGTGGCCTTGGAAACTTTGTGACCGATGGCGCGGCTTGTGGTCAGCCTGAGAACGACGCGCAGCATGGCAACAACGCGTTGGGCAAGTTCATCAGCGGCCGCTTCGAGAGGCGCGACCCGCATGGGGAATATGGAGGTACGAGCAGGTCGCCAGATCGTGCCATAATTTACACTCCCAAAACTAAATGGACCATACCAAACTTATACCATTTTTTCAATAATTAGGACCCGGATGTTTATGACAAGTCGTATTTTTGGTGTTATTTTCACGGAAAATATTAGTTAAGCGAGATATTATCTACGATGACTAAAATTATGCAATTTTCACGTGTCATATATGTCATATTTTGGCTTTTCTTAAACCCTTTTGTCATTTTCCGTTAATATTTCATATTATGGTCACATTTTCCCATTACTTTTTGTACTTTTGTTATATTTTTATCTTTTTATTCCATTTTGGCATACCTGAGTGCAGTCGTCTCAAAGATTTTCACATTTCATAATTGCTGTTTGTAATTTCTTACAAATGTTCTATCAAATTGTTGTCTGTCTTTTCTGTAAATATATTTATGTAACGTAGGAGGGTGAGCTATACAGAAAGAGAAAATCAAACCGTTAGAAATTACGAGATGCGAAGGAAGCTTTAGTTTAGTTTTGTCAGGTTTTGTGCCAAGATCAACGGCGTCTTTAAATTACTTTGGTAGGTAGAATTGTCTTCATGGGACGCCAAAGAAGAATGGGGGTTAATTGTCAATGAGCTATATTTTAAACGTATAATTTTAATATAATGGTTATTTAAACAGAGGTTTCGAAAATTCAACCAAAAAAGTTTTAAGTCATATTTGTAGGTAATGAATGCTTGCATATTTCTAACATTTTTAGGCCTTAAACACCCGGGTCCTAATAATGGCCTTTGAAGTTGATCACCCGGAATCACTAATCAATCAGTCATTACGATTTTTTTTCTCTTCCAAAATTTAAGTAGTATATGACTTAGTGTAGAGATCACAGAATTTTGAAAATGTGCACACAATTCACTTTTCTCCATAGCACGTCATACGCAGTTTTAACTGTTTTTGACGTAAAATAAATAAATAAATCAACCTCAACACAATCAGTTAGGCCTGCGTAGTCGATGGTCACCCCAAACCCACTCCCAAAGCCCTACTTCAAATGGCTAAATAAATTATTACAATCTGAATTGTGTACCAACGTGATGAAAAAGGGGTCATTGCTAGACGTACGTGAAGTAGATGATTTTTTTTACTATCAATTAAATTAGACGGTTGCCATGACTCTTGTTATTGTAAAAAGTATTTCACGCACAGAAATATAACCCATTACACAGACGTGTCCCTTCGTAACGCTTCCTCATTCACAGCCCTGTTATTCAATGCACTGTTATTCCCCGAGATATGAAACACCTTTCTCCAATATAAAATTACAAGCGTTTTCATATATTTTAATTTTTCTCCAAAATCGATATTCTTCTATCAATCTGACTGTCGTCGCGGCTCCTTCAATTTGAAATCGATATTTTAATTTTGGGGGGTACTTTACATGAAGCTGCTGCGACATTTTCTAAATTTTCAAGAAAATGGCTCCATCATTTTTTATTAAATTTTGTTGTTGGATTTTCTGAAGTAATCGTTTAAGAGAATGGTGCAGGTTCCATGTTCGTTGAAAACAATTTTTGAAAATTGCAAAAAGTTCAGAATTTTTTCCGAGTCTTCCTACAACTAAATATTAAAGACAGAGATTTTTCCTTAATAAAATCTGTTCCTTTAAGATATATTTTGAAATAAGGCTGTGTACAATTTTTCGAGAATTTTAGTACTTTTCGTGTAATTTTGCGTGAAAATACGGGCGAGAAAGTACGTGCTGTTTTTAGCACCATTAGTTTTCCTCATCAACTAGGTCATTTGTCGGACATTTTATCCATTCATTGCGGACCCCTTTCCCATCAAACTTTTTTTTATTTTCATGAGACATATTTTACTATGAAGTTAATAAAGCATGCGATAAGAAGACTGAAATTATTAATTTAAAGATACAATAGATAAAATTTATTTAATGTTGAACCATTTACAGGTTTGTTAGATGGTTTGGAGAGCCTCTTCCTCAATATGTGTCAATTCTTCAAATTCTCAGCTTAAAAAGGGGGAAAATAACGAATCCGGTCATTTGTAGGGTAATTCATGGTGGAAATAATGGAGGTAATTCATGATGTTATTTCCACCATGGGGTAATTAATGCCTTCCTGTCCCCCCCCCCTTTCTCGCCTGTGAAAGGACTCGATACGACTAATGTGATCGACAAATTTTCATTTTACTAAAAATAGAGAGTATTCTAATAAGTGGACGAAATTTCGTTTGGTCAGAGGAGGCTCATGCTACGCGCATGTTTTCTTGAACCCCGCAATCTCTACCCCTACACCTTCACCAATAATGGATGAATTAATAATAAAAGCCAGCAACAAGTATTTGGGGCAAAATCTGATGAACGGAAATGTTTGCACGTGTAAGTGAAACTATTTTGTATCGAAAAACGAGCAAAATATTTGATATATTATGATTCACCTCTAGTATCTGCGATACGAGGGCTCAAGGAAATGGGGGTGAATAATACTTTATCACTGTAATGGTGATTTCGCGTGAACGTATCTGGGAGTGCATTTTTTTTGAACTCCGAAATGCTTACTCGCTTTCATCACCCATTCACACATAGGTGACTTATGAAAAGTACTAACGAGCAATACTGTCAACATTTGATACTATGAAAGTTTTGCCCCCGTGTGACAGAAACTATTTGAATGAACCAACGTGCTACAGTTTTGATTTAATAGTACTTGCAAGAAAATAACTACCTATACCCACTAGCGCAGTGAGAGTTCAAGAAAACGTGCGCAGATAGGACTTTCGGAGAGTAGAAACAATGTACTGATGGAGAAAGATGGCGATTACTAAATCGTGAATATATTCTCCGATTAAAATTTCTCAACGCGTGATGAGGTAGAGGAGAATGCACTGTTAGCCAATCGGCAGCTTCAATTTTTGAAACTGAGTTTTATTTAGAACCATGCTGATGCACCTCGTAGGACAGTTTATAAAACCCTGTACTATACTTCGATTAAAACACGAAGTCCTTTCAAGTTCACGAACTGCAAAAAGAGGGGGAACCTGTTATCCAATCGGAGGCATCCATACCCAAACTTTAAGTTGTTGGGCAAGTCAAACAACGGAGGTTGTTTAGTTTGGTATAGTTTGTCAACTGCATCGACTGTGTAACATGGCGGATATGAAGCAAGATCTGAAAACTGTGGAAGATCAGCAAAATTACACTCCTAGCAATAACAGTGATCCCAAAAACATGCAAGAATTAACTCAGTATGTCCAAACTCTCTTACAAAGAATGCAAGACAACTTTCAGACAATGTCAGATCAAATTATTGCAAGAATAGGTGAAATGGGTAATCGTATTGATGATTTGGAAAAGAACATCACAGATTTGATGACACAAGCGGGAGTAGAAGGGCCAGAAAAGTGAACTGATGTATAAAAGTGGCTTTAATAACTTTCATTTTTTGTGTAATATGTGTATCTTGTAAGTAGATCATTGCAAAATGATTAATATGAATGAATTGGTTCTTATAATGCAAGAAGAAATGGATTGATAGATGCATTCCCTTGACAGATTCTAGCAGTGTTAGGAAAAATATGTATTCCTGCCTGTAAGATGGTTTAAGCAATAATAATGTCTTAACATTCCGACACTCGCGCGGACACTCGTAACTCGAGTACTCGCGCGTTGGACTCCGCCCAACACACCCATTATGCAATTTATTTTCTTTATTAATATCATTAATACATTTTTCTTATCCATTTGTGCTTATATAATAATTAAATACACCATGGAAAGAAATGTAAATAATTAATTACAAACCATATTGAAGATTTTATTATACTTCAGTCACTCGCACGGCCATTCGTAGCACGTAGGACTACATACGTTCAACGTCCGTAATATTTAGTTTTCGACATCTTTTAATATTTACGTTCTTTTTCAGTAACGAAGAGAAACGCACAAACACAACATTTCAAATATTAAACACTCTCATATTACAGAAAAAATATTATTTTGATCAAGAATGCAAAAACACCGTCCTGTATGCCCATATTCGTGTTGGATTCTATCAAATATGCACAGCGATTTTACTTCAGGGTATGGCGACAAAGTGCATAAAAGAGATAAGACGTTTTTTCGATACCCTCCTCAGATACCGTTAGAGGAATAGAAGCAGTTATCTCTCATTATACGTAACAAAAAAAGGAAAATAAACGACAGGCATGTAGAAAGGTAAACAGGAGTAAAAGAAAGAATTAGGCGTGAAGCTGAATAGAAGGCTAACATTCCTTTCTGAACTAGAAAAGAAACTTCTGTTTGACTCTATCCAACAGCGCGAGTGACGGAGTGTTAACAAATCTCGCGGTTCGAAGACAGTGTCCTACTCTCGTGCCTGCCCGTGACGATCTGGCAACACTGAACCCCTCCTCCTCTTTAGAGTTACGTAATTTATGAACGACTCCTTAACGGTTTCGCTCTCCGTAGGCAGGGCCAGGGGAGGCTCTTGCGCATCGGGTTCGAGTCCAGTCAATGAGCTTCAGGCACCAGTATGCGTCATAATATTAGCGGTAATTTTAAATGCAGCCAGATAACAAAATCATCACCTCGTTGTAAGTCATTGAAACAGATATATGAAGCTTCTTTTTAAAATCTGCATCTATTATTTTAATTACACCATCATTGTATTATTTTTCGTTGAAAATTGTCATTTTATGCCACTTTCAAAACATTTCTCAGCACTTCTCGCTCTCCTTGCTAGTTGGCGGCCAGCGTCTGTCTGGCTCTTCAAACGAAGAGCCCGTGCTGTGGTCACGTGGTTCGTGACGCAAACTGGTGTTGCTAAGAACAAGCGAAAATCGGTATTCCGGAGTCAGGGTTGCCAGATTGGAGAATTTTAACCCCAAAATGGGGATTTTTTTTTTTCGTTGTGAGGAAGTGATGGGAAACATAAATGTACGGGAAAGTGTTTGGGAATTTTCGGGGGAAATTATTTTCATGAGGAGTCGAGATAAAAATATTATTCTCTCAATTATTATGAATAAAAAAGAAACAATAGACGTTATTATCTCTCATTACATGTAACAAAAAAAGGAAAATAAACGACAGGCATCTAGAAAGGTAAACAGGAGTAAAAGAAAGAATTAGGCGTGAAGCTGAATGGATGCAGGGCTTCAAGCAGCTCAAAGGACGATGATTGGATGATTTGAATTTAAGGAGACAGCGAATGGAAGAGTCAGTGACAACTCATGCCGTTAATCCATAATTTGGAGATTATTTTTCGTTTCAAAGTTGGAGAATTTTGTTTCACTAGACAGGTTATTTGGGAAAATTCCGTGTGTGGTAGGGAGAGAGCTCCGGACCCGTCTGGCAACCCTGGCTGGAGTAACTCACCCGTATCTTTGCACCATGCGCAGGGCGACGCACGGCGCGCGACGGTGGCGCTCCTGGCGGCGTTTGCGCGAGGGAGACGCGCATCACCAGCCTGCGCAAGCTCCTGAACGCACCCTTAGCCTTGGCGCACGCGCCGGCGCCTGGACACCGCGAAGATGGCGGCGTTGCCAAAGACTCCGACGGCAACGACACTCAGCGGCAAGAAACTCAACTAACGTCCTCGCAGCTGGCCTCTCCGCGGAGCCGCTCAACGGACGCACAACCCGAAACAGCTGCCACTGCCGCCGCCAACAAGAACGGGGAGATCAACAAGGCCGTGAAGATGCATCGAAAACGAGCTGCCAAAAACGCCGAAAGCGTTTTGAACGCCGCGTGTCACGACGAGGTGAAGGAAAAAATAGCGGAGCTAGCGCGAATGCCGCGGATTAAATCCCTTGACGAGATACTGGAAAGCTTGCACATCAAAGTCGATCCAAAAGCGGGCGCCGGGTCTGAAAACGAGAACGCGACGTGTTCGAGTGAAAAGGACGAATGCTGGCCCTCAGGAAAACATCGAACGGCGTTTCGTGACGGTCTGTCGGATGAAAACCACAAGCCCCAAGCGAGCACGTGCGGGTTGGGGAACGTGTCTGGGCAGGAGACATCTAAACAATCGGCGAACCGGAAAGACGAACGTTCTGTTGAGTCGAAGAAGCACGTTAAAGTTCTCATTTCCGGGGAAGTTTCAAGGAAGCCGAAACCTACGTATCAGTCCAAGGCTGGGCCGGAGAATTCCCGCGAATGCCATGACATTTCTGTTTGGGGGAGCAAGGCGAAATCTGGTTCTCAGAGTGTGTTGCCAACTCGGACAACAGAATTCGAAGACGAATATTTCAAGCGAAAGTGTGATTGGAAGACTAAGAGAAAATTACAAAGTGTTTTGGCTCGGAAGCGTCAGGTGAACAACACGAAAGAATTGAAGGCGATTTTGCAAGCTCGGACGTCTTATCGTAAAGAAATACCATCCGGTCGGAACTGTGCGTCTGAATTAAATACTTTTGATGTACCATGCAAAAAGCAAAGACGTGGGCCAAATGTTGAAATGTTGCCAGTAGAACGTCAGTGGAATGGTGGTACTACTGGCGAGGCAGTATCTCCGAATGAAGATTATCCAAACAGTGATTTCCCGAATGATATCAATGTCAGTTCCAGCAATTCCAATCAAGAAATTTCTCTCAACAATACAAAAGATTGTTGTGTAGTTCGAGACTCCCCATCAGTTTCTGAATTAGATCAATACGATGTTGAGGACAACATCGATGAAGTTCAAAACATCCTCAGAAAGTTGCCTCCCCTTAATGTAACTGATATAAATTGGACAGAATCGCAGGATTGTGAACCCAAAATTAAATCTCCGGAAGATATTCAGTGCTTAGTTGATAGAATGGAGAGTGAGTATCTTGAAGGAGTCAATGGGAACTATAATTTGTCCTGGAACAACAACAATCTTGAAACACTTTCGAATTTATTTCGGGGATGGCACGAAACTGTGATCAGACCTTCCTACGCGGGAAATCCATTGGCTTTGTTACCTTACGTGGTCATTGACTGAAGTCTGAAATGTAGGCAGATTTGGCTTTATTAATATTTTTATTTATTAAAACCATGAAATGATTTCAATCATGTTTGTTGAATTATGATCTTAAGTCCTTTTGTTCCAGTTTCATTGGCTACATGCAGTTTCAATAAAATATATCGTTACTGATGTGTGGCGTTTTTTAGGAAATACGAGATTTGTGCTCCAATCAGTAAATCACAATCCTACGTACTTTTTTATGTGACACATAAATCTGTATGTCGAGAGTACTCGAAATGTATTTCTTGAAAGAATATATATTTAAAAACGTTTTTTGTTTCTTAATTTATCAAAGTGAATTTCGCAAACGGTTTATAATTATAGAAGGATTTTCCTAAGGATGAGCCAAAGTGACAGATCGCGTAACAAGTGAACATCACATGTAATTCAGAGAAGTATCCCTCCGCCGCAAGAGCTGTTCAGCCGCGCCTCTTCGTAAAGTATTTGGAAACATCAGTATACAGAAGTCCAAGAGTTTCGCTAAGGTATATGCACGTACGCGAGTTCGGGAAATATTTAAATTTAATTACGAATGTGGAAAATCTTTTAACAAGCTCTTACAATCAATAAAAGAAAACTGCCACGGATGTAAATAGAAAGAAGAAAGAGTTTAAGCCGGAAACACGTGCACCGGTACGCATCTCGCATTCAAGTCTCGGTTTTAGAACAAACAATATTTATCACACAAAAAGTAAATGTAATGTAATGTTTATAGGAGAAAAAATTTACAGAAGAGATCATAACACTGTAATTTCAATTTCTCGCGGCGCACTATATTTTTTTCGGACGAGGACCTCGCGAAAGGAAGCGTCGAAGCCATTTACAAGTTAGCCAACTGCAAACGAACGAATGCAGGAAGGTAGTCTAATGGGCTGGAGGGCACAACGACCACAGAACTTTCAGTAATGTTGCCAGCACTAGCTGCCACTTTGGCTCGTCCTTAGAAAAATCGTTCTATAGATTAATATTGATACGAACATTATACTGTATTAAACACATTCCATTGCTTAATGCAGGGATGTGCAACTTGCAAGACCTCCAAGGCCCAAACTAAATCCTTTAATATGGTTGCGGGCCATATTCTCATTACTCGGGCTACCCACACCTAACTTCACCGTTTTGTTGATCTCGGCACTTTGCCCAGCTGCTCTGATACGGTAGGGTGGATGGAACCATGCGTGATATCAGGCCATAACGCAGTGAAACACATTGGGACGATTTTGAATTTCTGGTTTCACTAGAAAAAAGAGTGGGAATCAGGATTTATTTACGGGGGAAAATCCTTAAATATAAACTTAACCAAATTTTACATTAAGGGGATGTTGACCCCTTTAGACGCTCAATATTCTCGTCAGTCATAGAAGAAAGGGACCTCCATTTTTAACTAATAATGTGGCCATATTTTTTACAAAGAAAAGAACGAAGAAATTAAGAAAAATGTACTACAACGCAAATAAATTAAACAATTCATTAATTCAAACAAAAATACGTTAATTATGCCTACGTCCCTAATGATTTATTTAAACGAGAATTTTTCAAGTGAAAGAATATTTTTTGTCAATATATCATTTTCTAACAATATTTCGTACAGTCGACACCGGTTATAGTCAACTCAGATATAGTGAACCCTCGGTTATAGTGAACTGGTCCCGTTTCACTTACATTACAAATAAGCATAAGAAACCTCGGTTATAGTGAACCTGAACCTCGGCTAAAGTGAACCTAGGAAATAGATTGTCTGGAAATTAATTCTCTCTTGGAAAAAGCCTCAGTGCCACAAATTCCAACACTACGCAGCGTCAATTCCAACAGTGCAAGAGGCATTGAAGGGTCTCAAGACTGCATTACGATTCTTGGACACAGAGGTTAATGTAGAATCAATATGGAGAGAACACGAATTCTGAAGAAGGATCTAGAGAAATTACTAATGAAAAAGTACGAAGTAAACAATTGAAAAAAAAAATTTTTAAGGACAAAAGAAGATATTGAAATTTTCAGTTCGCGCTGTTAATGTGTTTTGCTCTATCTTTTTGTTAATAAAATTAATCTTTATAGAGAAATTCTGTTTAATTTTTACATCATCGGATATAGTGAACTAAAAATGTTTGTCCCCAGAAGTTCACTATAACCGGAGTCGTTTGTAATGGAAATTTCGGAGCAAGAAGTACCTTTGATATTGGATTAACGGGGCTACAGCTAGCGTATCAACATGTAATCTTCATTTCTCACTTGATTAACTTGAATAACACATTATTTTTAAAATACCGAAAAGGAGGACAGGTAGGAGGATGTTTTAGAGGGAGGAGAAAACCAACAAAAGAAGAACTGTCCTCTCTAAAGCAGGACGATAGGTCACCTTATTAATAACATTTCGCGGGTCACAATATTTGGTACCATGGGCCGCATATGGCCCGCGGGTCGCCAGTTCGACACCCCTGGCTTAATGTGTTTAAAAAAGTACCGTTCAAATTAATAATAATGGCAGACAAGCAAGTGTGACAAAAAAATTAATTGAAATATGTGCATCACAAACCAACCAAAACTGGCCGTTTGAAGTTTCTTTCTAATTATTTATTGTTTAATACCTCAAACCGAACTAACAAAATTTACAAAACATGCTATTTTCTTTCTTAATCAATGTAACTACAGAAATTAATTCAAGAAAATGTTCTTATTCTTCGATTTATTTATAATGACATCTCAAGGTCAAGTTACGCTGTGTTGCCACATAGTCGCGCGGCTAGCACGTGGTAACCACATGGCTGCAGCCACCAGCCCCGTTGAAAAGGACGTTCGCTCGGAGATAGCAAATGTGTTGCGATCTCTTTCCCCACCACTACTACGAAATTTACCCAAATAACCTCTCCAATGAAACAAAATTCCCAAAATTTAAAAGCGAAAAATATTCTCCAAACTATGGTTCAACGACATGAGCTGTCCATGACGAATCCATTGGCTGTCCCCTTAAATTCAAATTAACCCATAGTCCTCTAAACTGCTGGAAGCCATATACAGTAGTATGTCGTTTTTCTCATGTTTTTCTTTCTCTATGCATGTCGTTTATTTCTCTCTTTTTGATACAAACAAATGAGAGAGAATAACACCTTTCTTTTTTATCGATCTATACTAATAAATGTGAATTATACGACATGTAATCGACATCGATTCCACAAAAATGAATGTACGAATAGATACGAAATATTTATAGGCCCTTATTCAGGATTTGATGCAGTGTCCTTGCAAAGTTTGGTAAAGATTAATACAACACGAATGCGGAAAATAATTTAAATAATATGTTGGTAGATGCACCACGGTCGTTATTTTTCGCCTGTCGCTAAGAGACGGTTTCCTGATATATTCCGCCAGAGGCCAGCAGCGGTGCGGTAGAATTACGGAGTAAGCATAGGGGGATGGCCGTGTGACTGATCTTCATGAAAGTTGGCACATCTATGTGTTTTCATGGAGGTTTTTATGCTGCTCATTTTTTGTAACTCCACTAGAAGGCGCTGCAGAACAAGATGGCGCTTCAGTTAAATGCAATTCCCAATCATGTGAACCCAGCTTCATAATTGCTGGGCGTTGCCGTGTGACGCGAGGCGAGGCCGAGGATGCCAGGAAGAATCAACAATGTAAGATGGAGAGAGAAAGGAGGGGAAGGAAATAGAGAAAACGAGAGAGGGATGGAAAAGTGAGCGAAAAGAGAAGGGGAAAAAGGGGGAAAATATACATGTAAAAATACGGAAAAGATAGGAAAAAAGAGAGGGGGAAAGAGAGAAAGAAGAAAAAAGGAAGAGAGAGGAAAAGACAAAAATATAAAGAGGGAAGAGAGAGGAAAAAGAGAGGCGAAAAGAGAGTTCGGGTAAAACGAGAGAGGAAAAAGAAAGTTATAAAGAGGAAAAAACGCGTACGGGGAAACAGTGAGTAGGGTAAAAGAGAGAGAGATAAAAGGAGTGGAAAGAGATAGAAATCAAAAAAGAGAAGGGAAAAGAGAGGAAAGAAAAAGAAAAGATAGGTGGCAAAAGGGAGATGGAAAAGAAAAAGAAAAAAGATAAGGAGAAGGGTGAAAGTGGAAAAAGATACGAGGGAAAAGAGAGAAAGGGTAAATGAGAGGGGAGAAAATGACAGAAAGAGAGAGGGGAAAGGATGAAATTGGAAAGAGAGAGGAGGGAAACGAGAAAGAAGTGGGAAACACACATGCTATTAAAACATTTTAATAGCATTTCATTAATCATTTTTGGCGATGTTTTAGGTCATAAAATCATAAAATACTACAAAAAAATATGTAATGTTTATTGTCAACCGTTTATCAAATGCTTTTGACAAGGCACATGCCAAATGTGCGAAACGTTAAGCAGCAATAAATGTCTATGAATCATACGTCTTAATTCCTGGTATCATCGTATCATCGTAGATTGATCCTATTTCGTCCAATAAATTTGAAAAAGAACCATCTTTCTACAATATAAAATCGGGATCAACAGGAAGACCTTCAACCATTCTAATATAAATAATAATAATTATTATTATTGTTATTATTATTATTGTGTATACGTGATATTTTCCAACCCCATTCATAATGACGATTTTCACTCGCATTATTGATGGTTAGAAGGAAAATTTCATAACCTTGTGCCCAAAATTAATTTGTGGGTCGAGCAGATTTTCTTGTGATCGACGAGGCGATCCTTTATGAAACCGCCAGGCTGAAAGTTCTCAAACAATTGGCTCTCGCGGCGTCTTATTTGGAAACGCATCTGATTCTCAGAAGTTGACAACAGGACGATGTTTCTCACGCTGGTTCCCAGTAGCTGGCGCAATCTCGCGAGCGTCTGTGAAAGTAGTTCAAACTTTTCAAAGTAGTTCGTCCTTCCAAAGAGTTTCATACAAAAGACGTCTTTGCCTTTCGCTTTGGAAGCCAGCCCGCGGTTTTTACAGACGGGATGTTTAAAATGTATGCCCTTTGCTGTTGATTAGCTCCAAGGAATTGTTACAAATGATAGAATTCCAAGTACGGCGCCAAATTTGAATTAAGTTTGCTCACCTATGTGCCAACACCCTCTAATGAATAATGGAGTTTTCTAATGGGAAGTTGAAAAAGCAATATAAAATCATCTGAAGCCTATTCAGATTTTAATCCCATCTCTCTACTAATCTTGTTATGTTTCGTTTGCTTACCATACAAGGAAGGATTAACACATTTTATTTTTTATTTTAACTTTTCAGAATAAATTAAGACAATATGACATTAAATTTTTCAGACAATACTTACGGGCCCCAAATCTTTGTGAACTCCTCGGGGCCTCATCTAACCAAACGTTGGCCCTGCACTCAACGCCTCCATTCCGCTCTACTATACATTATTACGACCACTCTCAGACAATGTGATCCTCAATTGCCTAGGGCACCTACCGTACCACCCGAACAACAACAGACTTGTACCACAAATAGCGACTTTCAGCTGCTTACGATGTATTGAGTCCAACTCAAACAACACAACTTCGAAATGAACAAATGACGGCAACTAGGCGTTCATCCTATTAATTTTCTGATCTTATTAAAATGTATTGTTTATATTATGAAATAAGTTAATAATATAGTACGGGATAACACATCTGAGTCCCACTACCTTTCATTTAAAGAAAAAATCACGAATGTTGGTTGAGTACAGTCCATTTTTTAAGAAAACTCTTAGTTTTTTTAAATAGTGTACATAAATGCGCTAATCAGGATAAAAGTATTATTGCAAAACCGATTCAGAATTAAGATGGGCCCTTGGTGTAAACAGATGGACGAGCTCTTGCGCATCGTATCCCACTTCAGCCAATGAGCTTCAGGCACCGGTTTGCGTCACAATTTTAGCGAGAATTTTAAATGCCAAAATTATCACCTTGTTGAAGTCATTGAAACAATATATTGTCAATTTATGACATTTTCAAAATGTTTTTCGACACTTCTCGCTCTCCATGCAACATGGCGGTCAGAATCTGTCCTGGCTTTTCAAACGAAATGCCCTTGTTGTGGTCACGTAGTTCGTGACGCAAACTGGTGCTGCTCAGAACGAGCAAAAATCGGTGCACCGGACCAGCTCACCCATGTCTTTTCACCATGGGTTGGCCAAGCAGACTTTCTGACAATCGATAGATCGGATAATATTAATAAAGAGGCTTCCATAGACTTGCGCGGTAGATCCGCAGTGGGTACGGCGCGGAAAGTTCCGAGCTAGTTGCAGCTACGGAGTTCGCGAGACCGTTCACACCGGAGCGTCAATTATGAGTAGGGAACGGATTTTCATTTAAAAACATATTTTTACAGGGACAAGATACCTGCATTCACTAATATTTTTTACACTTAACACGACATTCTGAACTAATTGGAACCATTTTTATTTTACATATTTTATCTATAGCTACATATTTCGTTACATTTTAATATATTTATAGGTCGAAAATGAACATTTCACTTGTGATGTTTGAAGTATGTTACATGAAAACTTACTTAGTTACTGAAATACTTAAAAAATACGCAATGCGCTTGTATTAACACCGGACAATCGCTATTAATTGTCAAACTTATCTCCCCCGCCCCACTGCTTCTTGGAAACAGCGTAGTCGGGACCATCGATGAGCGGATGTAGTATGTGAAGCAGAAGGAACTTCAACCACATGCTTACTTGTGTTTCATAGACCCCATGCGTCACTCGATAAAAAAATCAGATAATTGTCTTATCGCTTTTCTGGAGTTGGGGTGGGAGTATGCTTCCTTTCCACCCCCCTTCTATCACAGGCTACACGGTACTATTTACTTGAGCTCCGGATCCTCGTAAACAACATTGTATATAATACGAAAGTATTGTATGTTTCGGATGAAACTAGCGAATAATTGCTTCTGTAGATGTAAAACTTTCATTCAGCCTCTCTGAATCCATGTAAAGCTCTGATCGGCAATGTACTCTGCTCGGAAAACGCTTGAAGAATGGAATTGTAAACATTATAACGAATATTTATTTCACATATTTCCTGTTTTTTCTTACATATTTTTGAAAAAATAAGTACATATATATGTACATATTTTGCTTTTTTTATTACAATAAAGTCCGTTCCCTAATTATGAGTCAGCGTTTGGTGACGGTTGGCCAGTTCGCTCGACCCAGATGGGAGCGAAGACTCCCGAACACAGGCGGACTTCCACGAAACTCCAGCTGCAGTGGAAGAAACGCGTCTGACTACTTTACAAATTTCGCCGCCGATTAAACGCTGACAATCCGTTGCCGCGACGCTCGCCTGCTGCGCAGGTCTGAACGTGCTCATAAAGCGTGTGATGCGAAATTTCCGCTGCGGCCAATCCGCGTAGGCTGCGGATCTTCCGCGTCAGTGTGTGGGAGCCTTTAAGCCCGTACAATCGCTTTCGGGCAAAGGCCACCTGAAAGTCACGGATATCTTCTGAGTAGCCATCAGAGTAGTCACTGTTATTGTTATGTACGTAAAAAGACGCAAGTCAACAATAACAATTTATTGGTCAAGCTTTTTACAGGAGTGATCCCGTTTACAAAAATCCAGAAGAGTAGTCCGTTGTACAATGCCGTGGTGTCCAAAATCCAGAAGATGTCCAAAATACGTGCACGGTCGTCCAAAATATCCGGAGAGAGAAACTAAGTTAACTTTGCCGAGTTCGCACTAGATACACTATCACTGAATCACTTCTGGATCGCACTTCAAGACTGTTCCTCTGGCCGGCGCGGCCCGTTAAGAAGCACGCCGCGCCGTAATCTCGCCTCGGGCCTGTTAATCCGCTCGCCAGCCGCTCACGTCCCATTGGCCGGTCTTCGCGCCGGTTTGTGGCCCTGCTGCCTTCGGTAGCCTCCGTCCCGCTCTGCCGATTTGGCGCGCGATACGAATCCTCGTATATCGCCGCAACAGTTATGAGTTGGGAGTAGTGGTGGCTTGTAGGGTAGTGCCAGTGTGCCATGACACCACCAACAAAAAGGAAGGCAAATAAAATTTTCACCACAAATAGTATATAAAATATCGTATTTTCAAAATATTTTTCTTTATAGTAATTCATTTGAACGAGCGTTAAGTCCTTCGATGCTCTCTCAATATTCTCTTCAAAGGCCAGGGCGCAGTGTTATCTACCGGTCACTTTCTCAACCGCTGAGCCACCTATGGATTGGCACCGTCTCAGTTCATTTGACGCTGTATAAAGAACGCTATGTCTGTTTGTACGCGTCTCTTATGTACAAGACGGTGCCAATCCATTTGGAATCCAACTGGCACAATTCTCGTTCTGTTCCACAGAGTGCACTGATGGCACTATCTTCACCGAGTAGACTATCATTCAGGACGATAGGTTCACCCGAGAGGGTGTTTATTGTTGTTTAGACTCCAATGTATTCACTAATCATAATCAGGAGGGCCCCAATGACCTGGTATTTCGTCTTTCCTTGTATTTCGCACACGGAGAGGCGGCGAGCGCCGTGGGCCTTATCTCTTCTTCCTGTAGCCTTCTAGAGCGAATTCAGGAAACTGTGACCTCTTGAGATTACAATGGGCGCTGAGGTTTTCAGAGTAAGTATTTTTATTTGTTCTTATCCTTTTTAGTTTTGTTTAAGATTAATCTTCATTATTCATTAATTAACACTGTCACTGTAAAATTAAATTTTGTTGCCCGCGAATTTTATTTTAGAGACTACCAAACCAGTTTTAAAACATCGCATCTGTGTTTAAAAACATCGATGGGTTTTGATTGATGTTTTAATTTTGAACGTCGATGTCGCATCACTAATTGGCACCTCCAATAGAATTCTGTGCCGGCCGTCACTCATTGGTGGTATCTGTTAATCTTAATCAAACTTTTTCAACTTGCGTTATTTATAAGTTAAAACCAATAATTGTTTTTACAAAAAGACTAATCAATCATCATTAAAATGATACAAGCCTACATTATTATTGTTTTGTCTTTTTAAATTGAACGTAGTTCATTTGCATTCACACCTGTTTCAATTGAACTTCACTTCCCATTTATTACTCAGTCTTATCATTTACAAATCGTTGCTCTTTTTCTTCCATCATAATCTATCTTGTGCTAGCCGTGTCCTTTGTATCTCTGTTACACACTGTATTTCGCTGCACCATCATGTCTTTGGGATCGAATAATTTGGAAGATTAATTAATTGTATATTCATTTAAATAAAGGTTTTTACAGCTGCAGTGCTTCATTTTCTGCCGCATTTAGAACCACTACAGTGAACTGATTGAGTCGTAATGCTTATGCTTATAGGAGGAATTGTGGAATTAATTCTTAATTAATGTTGAACTACTAGGGGTGGCCAAAAAAGCACGACCTATTACTCCCGAAGATGCAGAGAGTTGTAATAAGTTTAATGTTGAAAAAGAAAGTTTTGTCTTTTGCTCGCGTTATTTCAAAATTGATTGGTACTGGATTGTAAAAAAACAAAACCGATCCTCCTTCGGTATCATATTTACCCATTTGAAAACAAAGTTCAATCGATACTTTTAAATATTATTTCAAAATAAAAGTAATTTATACAAAAACAAAAGTTATTTCAGAGAATAACACCTGACAATGCTGGCAATGCCCTCTGAGAACTATACTCCGAATAAAAGAAGAATGTGGTTGACAGTTCGGTGTGGATGGGGGCGGCGTTGCCGCGTACTGCGCGCTCTACCACGTGCTTTGAACAATAAGACGAACAACTGAGAGAAATCGGGAAAAATCGTAACACGTAAAAGAAAGAAAATAAATAAGGAACTTACATTTTCTCATCATTCGCCAATTACTCCCAAACGTCGACGCTCAGCCGATAAACTGCAGCACTCCGGATACGCGATTCATTTGGCAGTTCAAACGTGACAACATCGGGCAAATGGCGATACTTCTGATTCGCTGTTACCTAGGTTACGGAGCTGACGTCACCATGTTACCGGGAACTGTCAACCACATTCTTCTTTTATTCGGATAATAACAACGGCGACAGTTGCGTCACGTGTTCGCGTAGGGGCGGTATAAACTGATGCATTCGTTACGGGTCAATCCATTTTAAGTGGTCCCAACACTGGTCGCTCGAACATCTCGACAAAAATTCATTCTTTGTACATAAATTTCCTTAAGTTTTGGTTGTTCAAAAGAGTCTTTAATTTTTTCATTGTTCTTGGTTTACGGCCTTCATTTTTTTACGCCGTGCCCCATTTTTCCCGTTTGTAAACATTTACTCTTTGCTAAATTACTCAGCTCTGGGTTGTTCTAGCATTCTAGAATAAAATCCATTGGATTCAGTATACTCTGGCCTGCAAATCGAAATATTATTTACCTACATTCTCTGTTTTTTATTTGGGAAATATTTGCAACCAAATATATAGAACGCTAATGAATGAAAATCGATTTTCAGAGAGTAATTTCTCAAAGAAGGAATCGAATCACAGCCTTAAATTTTTCTGTGCTTTTACACATAATAATATGTTACTTTTTGTAAAATATTGGTAAAATAACGTTCCACTTGAAAATTACATCCTCATAACACTGGGATTTTTTTTTCAAATTTTTAACTGTAATATCTCTTTTGAGCCCCAGATAAAAATCTGAAAATTGTACTCATGCTAGATCGCTTTAATACAAAACTTCCGTAAACATTTCAACTTTTAGATTTAACTCGAAGTTGTTTTTTTTTTAATTAAACTTAAGCAAAAAGACTTCATTTCCACTTTGAGAATACGTTGTGTCAAGTAGTAATCATGTTATTTTGAAGCTATTTTAAACTAAAAACTATATTGATTTAAAATAATTAATTAACATGAAAGTGGTCTAATATATAATTCTGAATATTACGTATACTTTACTTTAAAACAAACCTACAACTTGACATTTACGTTTATAATTGAAAATATGATCATCTTGATTTTAAAATCTGAACCGGCTAATACAAAAATTGTTCATAAAATATAACAATTAATTAAATTCAGTGTTTTTAACGTTTAAATTTGCAATTCGGCTTATTATTTCTGAACGTTACTACAGAGTATCTCTGACGGTTGTCGGTTGCATAGTACTTCTTAGGTGCAATTAATTTGTCTAAATTAACCAACAATGCAAGAGAATTAGCACACAAGGCCATGAGTTCGTTTAAATCGATCCGGAATTATAAATTTTGGAGAAAATAGAGTAAATGATTGAGGCGGTAACGTTTCGTTTGTAAACTGTAATCGTTTTTGAAATTTCTAAGGTGTTCCAATATTACTTGCAAAGAATCATCATTTAAAAACCCCGCCTTTCAAATCTACTCAGAACTTGAACAAGCCGAACCACGCAGCGTGATACAAACCTGGAGTAAATGAATGCGGGAACCAAAGAGTAGGGAGAACAGTACTCAATATACTGCACGTGTGTAATTGAGGTTAAGGTGTTATCGGGAAAATACGAGATGGAGATGTGTTGTTAACTGTTGACTTTTGTGACAAGCGTAAAATAAAGGATGGCAACCCCTACTCGTCCTTTGAATGAAGAATGTATTACTGTATTTCGCAGTGGCGTGGAAAGAGTTTTGGGGAACTGGACCGCGTTAAAGGTTTGCACCTACTTGATAACCTAAATGTTTGTACCTAATTGATATCTCATAACTCAAATTAATAAATATAAGAATTTTTTGTAGCTTGCAGTTGATCACGGAACAGGTGGTCCTCAAAGTCGAGAATTGGCTGACAATTTTGTGCAGTACATTGGAGATATATTCTGTGAAGGAGGTAACCAGAAATCTGTTAATGCTTAAGATTATTTTGGTTTGTATTCAATTGCATTTTCTAAGTTTTATACATATTATAGGAAACGTAGAGCCAGAAGACATTAGTGATGTTCTTGTGGAGGTTATGGATACACAGTTTGATACCTGGTTAGAAGATAATTCTCAAGATGAAATATCTTCACTTTTGTGTAAACTGTACCAAATGTGTTTGCAAGGAAATGTTAATGAACTAAAGAAAGAGGTAGATAATCTTCCTGTTTCAAAAGCGAATCAAAGTCGACAATGGAATCCCGAGCCTCATGAAAAAGACCAGGTAAAACATTCAAATTTATTAAATTAACCATAAAATAAAGCAAGGGCAAAAACAGTAGCATTTCCCTTACTTTTTCCATGTCTAGTAGATGCACCTTCAAACTATTTGTTATGAGCTGTAAAAGATATTACATATAATTTTAAATAGCTTATTGGTGAATCTAGGGGTATCATTGAAATAGAGGTCTTAAGAAAGAACATTTTCTTAATATTGTATTTTAATTTTGCATTTGTAAATTGCGGTTTGGAATTTCAAAACTTCAATGTAATTCAGTGTGTTTGGAATGGGTGCAGTTCAGTTATGTGACTCATACCAGAACTTAAAAATTAATATTTTGCTTCATCTTTTCACTAGAAAGCTAACTTCAAATGTAATATTTGAATTAAATATTAATGGTAGATATCTGAAATTTTTAATTCCATTTTCAGCATTGTACAATGAAAAAAACTAGAATTTTTCTGTTAAGTGAATTTGAGTGTTGAGATTTTATTCATTGAGAAGTCTCATTCACTGTATTGGTACTGACAATTTCTCTTTTAAGTTTAAAAATCAAACTGCCCCATTGTAGTAGAAAAATAAAATAGAGTAAAATTGTTACTGAAAAGCATGCTGACAAAAATCTAAGAACTTTATTGTCAAAAACAAACACACACACACACACCCTGTGACATGTTATGGGCAGAAGTGTATTTTGTGCTTGTTTTCTTGAATGAAAGGAAGAGAGAAGAGAAGGAAAGTCAGCTGTGGCAATGAAGATCTCAGTAGGAAATTAAAGTTGGATTAAGTTAATACGTGTATAAATGGTTTAATTAATCTAAGAGAAATATATTTTTCCTTTGAGCGTGTTTTTTTTCTCCCCCTGATATGATAAAAAACATTCATCTAAAACAAATTATCAATATCTCAAAAACAAAATGATTTGCTAATCTTATCTGATTTCTTAATTGAAATAATATTAAGAGTTTATTAGATCCACAATAATTTATTTTGTAGTAATACAAAAAAAAGATGCAAAAATCTTAAAAATAATTAATTTTTATCTTAAAAAATTGGACATAACGTAGATTTAAAAAATATTATTTGCGACTCCTTTTTTCTTGTAGAAGGATTAACACTAAAAAATAATATTAAAATTCAGTTTAATGGAAAAAAAAAAAGAAAAAAAAAGGAAATAGTTCAGAAAAATGTTAATGTTAACTACAATTCTGTAATGATACAGATGAAATGGAAATTATTACTTAATTATATGGGAAAGTGCAAGCAATACATTTCATGAATTATACCTTTGTACTTACTGGGCTTTCTCTTCCCCAAACATGTGCACTCAGTTACTTAAAAAGAAACAAAAACAGAGATAAATAAGATTGGCGTACAGTTAAGAGAATGGCCACCACATTATACTTAATATTAATCATCATGAAAGAAGACACAAATATGCATTTTTCCTTTTAACTTTCTCTCCATATTATATACGAAGTGTAGAACAGCTATTTAATTCTGCAGTGTACAACAGTGCTTTTTCAGCAGAAAAATTCATATTGTAGATCTGTGATGCCAAATATGTAGGTAATTTTTGTTCCTTTTTGTAGTAAAGTATGTCTTTTAATGTGAGTAGTCAGAATTCAAGTTTTATGGAACCTTGATACCAAAAATTTGATTTTACAGCAAAACCTCCATCTGTTAACAGCACTAGCGGTTAAATTGTAAGCAGGATTTTCATTAAAATTGATATTGCTTTATCCAGGGGGCTTATGCCATGCCTCCTTGAATTTGAAATAAACGTTTTGGCTTTTGGAGGTCCTGTCTGGAGGGGAATTCTAGTGGCTTACTGCTCTGATGAGTAATTTCCTGTGGTTTCTCCGATCAATTCCAGGTGAATGCCTGGAATTTGAAGTCAATGTTTTGGCTTTTGGAGGTCCTGTCTGGAGGGGAATTCTAGTGGCTTACTGCTCTGATGAGTAGTTTCCTGTGGTTTCTCCGATCAATTCCAGGTGAATGCCAAGCAATACCCTACCGTAAGGCCCACATACTGTTCATGATATTTCCTTCCTTTTCCGTATCCTATCCTCAACCCTTACATGCACACACACACACACACACGCACGCACACGCACGCACCAGGAGATTGTCAGAACGTTAGAGCTTGTCCCAGTTGGAGTCCCTACTGGTGAGAGATATCGGATTTGGAGATAACCCTACAAGTCCACGGGTAGGTTGGCTCTGGATCTCACCATCCAGCTGGGCAAGATCAATGCCACCTTCAAAGGAAAAAAACATGCACTATGATTATGACCTTAGCTGTTGATATGCCTGGAATCACCAATCAATGAATCAGTAAGCTTCTGGAAGGTTGGATCTAGTTCATCTCATGTTTGTTTTTGCAGTCACTTGCCCCAGTTCCTGAGGCCAACACAGGGGATCAAGAGATGGTGGAAGTGAGCGAGCCACAACACGAAGAAGAACCTGGCTGGACACAGGTCACTAGACGGAGACGGGTGCCTTGACACGGCCTTGGTCATTGTTCTTTATTGAAATACATGTTTTCTGAGAATGAGGTAATAATATTTGTTTCTACACAAACATACTCGTAGTTGCTTTATTTCATACTGTCCCATTTTGATAGTTTGCAAGTTCCAAAGCAAGCTGAAAATGTTACAGAATGGTACAGTTACTTTCCTGACTGTGTTTTCATTGGACTTCTAAATACAGTAAAACTTCACTAATATGTTTTTCAGGGAAAAGAAAAAATGTATAAGTGAGAACAACCCATAGCTGAAATTGAATATTATGAGCAAAACAAAAAATTGAGTATTTTAACATTGGTGCTCCACTCTGGGATCTGCAACCAACATTATGTTGGATTTATTCGATTTGATTTATTTAGTCAAAGAACAGTAAAAACTGCTTATGATGTATGGGGAAAAGTACCACTGAGCACATTTTCTTGAGCTCCAGACTCTCTTCCCAACATTTTAAAGCAAAATCCATTTTCAAGAGACACCTGGAGGAAGGGAATTTTATAAGTGGTAATATAATAATTGTATAAGTCTCTTATAAGTGGGAAATGGGTTTCTGACGTGTTTAATGAAATGTTACCATATTTTTAATGGCTTATGATGATTTGTACACTATTTTAAATTTGAGAAAACATAAATTACTCAATACCAAAACCCATTTAGCCAGATCTTTTTGAGTTTTAATGTACAGCAAAATCTTGTTGTAAGATAGAAGAGATAATACCTGTTGTTATTCTTTCTGTATACCTGTTATTATTCTTTCTAAACATAACTCCTCCCTTCTCCTGCAAAATGTCCCCATCAATAGAGGCACCTACAATTCTGTACTTTTAAAACCATTCTAAAAGAATTTTTTCCACTTCCTTGAATGGTAACAAACGAACATTCTTCACGGTACCCATCATCCCGATGACATTGAGGATTTCCTCTCTCTTCTGGATAATTTTTCCTAGCAACAAAACTGGTATCTACAGTGTTTCCGCCACAGCTCTCCGTGATTGCCCTTTACACTGGTCAACTTCTTGTCGAATGACAAATTCTTTGTTTCAATGCCTTGTCTCACAGGTCCATCTGAGATTGTCCACGTTGCGATGCAACTGATTGAAAGCACCAAAGTAAAATTCTGTATATTTGTGGCAGAAAACAGCTCCACAGCACTAAAATCAATTGTGAGCATGTAGGCACTGCAGCGACTTCCTTGTTGCCAAGAGACACAGCGCTTACAGGATGAGCTTTCTTCAAGACAACTTTTCCCTTTTTATTATTAGAGACTTTTATTATGAGTGTATTAGCATGAAAAAACAGTCAATGTAAAACACACAACTGAAATAATTGAGCGTGGAAAGTATAAGAATTTACCCAGGACTTACAAAAAAGAATGTATAAAGGTGAAAAATAATATAAGTGCAAAACATATAAACCAGAGTTTCACTGTTCATTGATAGACTGAAATTTTTCTGTTTCACTACAGAATTTCTGAGTGGGAGGTCCTAGATAGTGGCATAACATAGTGGGGGTGGTAGGGATAGAAAAATTTCACAATAAATAATATTATCTTGTAAAACTTTGAACAATTTCATTTCATATTTTTCTCACGTCTACGATTTAGACCAATTGAAATGAGCACAGAATCTTTCATTACTTTTCCAGTGACAACTTCCTTTGATTAATTTATAATGATTACTGTATTGTAAAACGTATAAAAATGACAATTTTATTTGTACCATGTACAATACATGATGACGATGATGATGATAATGATGATTGTTCTTGCCAAAAAGTTCTTTAGAATTACTGTAATTTTCTTTTAAATTGAAGTACCTATATAAGGGGCGGCGAAATTTTCCTCCACCACGGGCAGCTGATACCCCACACTACACCACTGGTTCTAGAGTATGAGTCCCACCGGTTGCAGAATTTTTGATACTGCCTGAAGGAGAACTTTATTGGCTGCCTGCTCTGATTAGTAGTGTATTTTTCTTCTCTGATCAATACCAGGTAAATGGCAGAGCAGTACCTTAACAAAAGGGCCCTGGACCATCTTTCTTTCCTTTCTTATTCTTGTTCCCATCTCTTCCCATATACACACACATACTTGCAGGCTCTACACTCCTGCGCTTGTCGGGAGACTAGTCGAGAGCTTAATGCTTGTCGTGGGTGGAGCAGTGCCCTGCTGGAGGTGGCATTTAAAACCAGAGCTAGGCAGTTTTGGGCCCGGGGTCTTGCTGACACACAGCCCCCCCCCCCCCCCCTCCCGAAAAAATTAAAGATGAGAAAGTTGTGTCAAAAAACTCAGTTATTTTATTTCAACAAATGAAAATCCACAGTGAGCTTAAAATGCTAAAAAAAATGTTGTTTTTAATGAGTGATTATTAAAATCACTTGTTAAATACATGATGTAAGAAATACAAATTTCAGTAGAATATATTTTAATGTTAGCATCATTTGATTCACTTCAAAGGGTCCTATCTTATGAGAAATGATTATAATTAACTATTTAAGGTACAATAATAATTGAAAATGTTATGAAATATCAGACTACTGTATCTTGACTTATAAAATTACGATAAGGATTTTCTCTAGTTCTAATTTATTTTTCAATTTTTTAACACTTTTTTCCCATCAGTCCCAACATTGGAACCCTTGACTAGCAGGGCCCTGGGCGATTGTCCGGTCTGCCTGTGCCTAGCCGCAGCACTGCCTGAAGCACACCAACATGTAGGATTAGCATTGGATCTGTTTTTTTATCAGGTGAGGAACACGGACTCCCCACAGTATGTATCATGCACTACAATTACTGGGCTAATGATTACAGCAGTTGATGTGCCAGAAACACAATATTTTTGTCCATCGCCAACAATATAGCAAAGATTTAAAGGGCTATGGTGTCATTGGTAATACAGCCCTGCAAAATATAACTTTTTTTTCTGCAGCAAGGGGTCGAACACTCTAAACCTAATTTCAGATTATTGAATTGAAATTTGTTTGCCAAATTTGCATTCAATGTAGGGTTTTCATGCCATGCAAAAAACAAAAATTCAGTGCCTTAATAAATTCTTGTTAGTATCTATTTGTATCTTGCGTAAAATCGTGTAAAAAATGATAAAATACTAACAGTACTGATACATTAGTTTCAATTGAATACTTAAATATTAAAGTTAACATAGAAAAACTATTCTCCTTTGTTTTCTTGTAAAGAAATCTTAATTGACATTCACGGTTTAGGCGAATGCTGACTCTTATTAAAAACAACTGAAGTTGTTTATCATAGAGCCATCCCATTGACCACCTGTTGTGTATAAAATCCTTCTCCTGGTTCTTCACTTTGTGTTTCTAAGTTTTCCAATATGTTTCTAATTGTGGAGATCAGAATAGAGTAAGTGTAAATTCAAGTTCATATTACATCCGCTTGAATTTTGATTAATTGAATACTTTTGATTCTGACAGTAATTGATATTTTTTAACAATATATTCAAAACAAGGGCCAAGGTTTGTCCAAGGCTTTTAATGGATTGCTTCATTATTCCTAGTTTGATGTGCAAACAGAATAGTAGAATTTTCTGTGAGTCAATTAAAGAGCAATTTATTACATTTTTGTCCTTGATACTAAATATATTATTTTCAGTCGTGCTGTAACTTCCTAGTTTCTTTCTTTTTTTCTCTATAAATGTAGGCCTATGTACCATGGTACATAATACTGATTTTGATCTTTACACAACTCCTGTAACCTCTTTTGTAAATTTAATCAAAGACAGATTGTTAACTGATTTTGTGTAATTATGTAATTTTCGGTTATTGCCAGTAAATAAACGAATTTTAATATATAAATAAATCAAATTTTCCGTTTTTTCTTATAGTATGATTTCAATCAAGATAGAACAAGTATACCTGTCAGTCTCAACACGAAGGCATGGTCATGTTTGTACTTATGTGGTGGTACTCTGGTAATGGTGTTGGTGGTATTGGATGCTGCATGTGCAGGAGTCTAATTTGCTGATGGCAGATTTGGATATAGGATGGCTGTCTTGTTCTAATTAAATCCAAATAGTTTACTTGATCAAAAATAAGAATATTGTAATAATCTCCCTGTTCAAGCCAAACTATGTGAACATTAACAGGCATAAGAACATTAGTAGGTGAATGACCTGTTTCACCTCCATGTTAAATTTTCTACACATGCTATACATCCACATATGTAACTAAAATAATTTGGATTCTTCACACAGCCTCTACATATCACATATTTGACATTTTTTCACAATGACAAATTGCAAATATGGCTAATGCAGGGCTGCAGCATTGGATTGTTTATAAATAGAGGAGGGTAAAAAGCCCAGTTCTGTTGGAGGTTTAAGTAATTATGAAAACTACTGCTACTTAGTGGTGCTGAACAAGAGAGTTCAGTCTCATTCAAAATTATTTAAAAGCAAAGTAGGAAATTTGTTTGTGCCAAATGCACAGTACACAAAATCTGTGCATGATGCAGCAGAACAGGTATTATTTTCTGCATTAGAACATTAGATATGATATAAAAACATACAATATTTTGTCCTGCAAATACTTGCAGACCTGTGTAATTGTTTATTTACTCTTTTTTATCATGAATGCAGATTGCAATGAATTAAATTAAAAAGAAGGAAATGCGACATAGCATGAAATTAAATGTTGTAATTATCATTTCTGGAAAGTTGTGTTAGTACTCATTTTGAAATTGTGGACGCTGCTCCTAATGTCATCTATCCCGGAAACATCTTGTACTGCCTTAAACAACTTTCTGGACCAATGACATGAATAAATATAATATAACCGAGTTTGACACCCCAAGATTATAAGGATGAAAAAATGGGTGTTTTGGAAGTGGTTAATGAAGTTTATCATTGAAAATATTCAGACTTCCTTCTTTCATTCACTGTGTAGTTTTGACAGCTAAAATATTTTGTATAGCGTGTTTTTCACATACTAGTTACAACAAAACTATATTTCTGACAAAATGAAATTATAAATCTATATTGTTTTTTTTTAGAATATGTGTGAGTATTTTCCATCTGGTGTGTTCCCTTTCCAAATAGATAACTTTTGTTTTTTTTTATATATTTTGTAATGTAAATATTTGACCCCACTGGAATCAGAACCTGGAACCTCCGGGCATAAAGTATTCCATAATTCACACTGCCCATGCAAGTATTGATTTTATTATTTAATGAACAATTGTAGGGTAAAATGCATCACATAATTATTATACACATCATAAAATTTCACCATTTATTCAAACGTATTTACAAAACATTAATGCCTGTGTTTACATTAGTGTACACAGTGTGCCTGCATTTACAAAACACATTAATTTAAAAAAATAAATTATAACTGCAAATGAGCATACACTCGGCAATCAATCAAAAATGTACAAAAATAAAATTTTGAACAAGCAATGCATCAGTGAACACATGTTATAATTGCTCACTTAAACCACCGATTAGAATAGCAAGGAGGAACCATGATGGCGCATGTAATCGTAGTTTCTAGTGGAGACATGCATGCGACCATCTGGACCCTGAGCTTGACGGCGGAACTCACGTCGATAGTCTGAGGTTGGCCCCCAGTGAGTATAGAGCGATTTTCCTAAGGATGAGCCAAAGTGACAGCCAGTGCTGGCAACATAACTGGAGGTTCCGTGGTCATCGTGACCCTCGAGCCCAATGGACTCCCTTCCTGCTTTTGTTCGTTTGCAGTTAGCTAACTTGTAAATGGCTTCGACGCTTCCTTTTGTGGTGTCCTTGTCCGACAAAAATATAGTGCGCCGCGAGAAATAATTGAAATTAGGAAGTGCAGTGTTATGTGCTCTTCTGTTAAAATTCTTTTTTCCTTTATATATTACATTGAATTTACTTTTTGTGTGATAAATATTATGTTTATTTTAAAACCGAGACTTGAATGCGAGATGCGTTCTGATGCACGTGGTTCCGGCCTTTGTGCTGTTGTGTGGCGAGCTGTGATTGAGAGCTTTCTATTTACATTCGTGGCAGTTTTCTTTTACTGGTTGTGAGAGCATGTTAAAAGATTTTCCACATATGTATTTAAATTGTTTATTATTTCGCGTACGTGCATATACCTCAGCGAAACTTAGACTTCTGGATAGTGTTGTCTTCACAGGAGCCATAACGAAACACGTTTCGGAGGGGCTGAACAGCTGTCGCGGCGGAGGGATACTTCTCTGAAATACATGTGATGTTCACTTGTTTTCGCGAACTGTCACTTTGGCTCATCCTTAGGAAAATCGTTCTATAGGTGTGGTGCTATAGACCCCTGGGCGGGATTGGGCGTGGGATACGTCAGCCGGCATCCTCTGTGCAACTTGGCAGTGTATCTCAAACCCACACATAGAAGTCCAGTCGAGGAAAATGAACCTCCGTGTCGGGGTTGCCCAGGTTGCGGCCAACTCACGTCGATAGCCTCAAAGGGAAGGCAGTGAGGAGACTGACTGGGGGGCCCCCAGTTGGGAACTTGGCTTCGTCGTGGCAGTGACCGGATACTCAGGGCAAAGAGAAGGGACTTGTCACGGCGCATGTGAGTAGCGCATTGTTTTGACTCCGGTCTAGCCCAGATATCTAGGATTATATATATATATATATATATATATATATATATATATATATATATATATATATAATCACTGACCCTCTTGAGATTCCTTGGTCCAGGAGCGATGTATGAGTTGTGGCGTTCGTTGTTCAGCTCTGCTCCTAACTTTATGTCCAGTCCATCATACCGCCGGCCTCAAAGAGTGCACGCGCACCTGTCTTATTTTTCTTTATCCACGCGATGTACAGAGGACACCCCAATGGTACCTCGCGCCCAACAGCAGATCCACGCTCCGCCCACTGCGGTCCGTTTCCGCAGCCCAGTGCAAAGCAGTGTACCCAATGAAGTCGAGAGTGTTCGCATCGGCGCCTCGTTGCAGGAAAAGCGACTTCACGTCTGAGTAAAGGCCGCTCCACAATAGCCTGGGAACGCGAACGCGAACATAGAGTTAAAAGATGGACATCTCAGGCACGCGTTCACAACACGACAGGAACGGGAACCAAGGTCAACATTTATCTCAGCCCGGGAACGCGAAGCCTCTCGACCAATGAAATTGCAGCAAATGGCGGCGAAGCTTTCCAGCTGATCCAGCGCGCGACAGTCGACACTGATCTGAAGCGGAAATGAGTGCGGGACGATATTGAGGTTAGAGCATAGATTTGCGGGGTTAGAACTTGTGGCGGGTTTTGTTAGTCATTGTTGAGTTGTTATAGTTATTTTTCGTATTGATAGTATTATTATTTTCTATTCATATTAACACTTAGAATTAAAATTTCCCAGAATTTTAAAAAAAATGTTTTGTTGAAATACATTGGAGCTGTTTGTTTTTTGACAAAATTTTAGTTTCTCGTAGCAGTAAGTTCATAGTAGTTTTGGCATTCTTTGTACTTATATAGAACAATTTTCCTAAGGACGAGCCAAAGTGACAGCTACTGCTGGTAACATAACAGAAAGTTCTGTGGTCGTTGTGCCCTCGAGCCCATTAGACTCCTTTCCTGCATCCGTTTGTTTGCAGTTGGCTAACTCGTAAATGGCTTCGACGCTTCCTTCTGTGATGTCCTCGTCCGACAAAAATATAGTGCGCTTTGAGAAATAATTGAAATTAAGAAGTGCAGTGTTATGTGCTCTTCTGTAAAAATTCTTTTTTCTATTAATATTACATTGAATTTACTTTTTGTGTGATAAATATGTTTATTTTATTATTATTATGCGTACTGGTTAACGTGTTTCCGTCTATCGTGCTGTTGTGTGGCGAGCCGTGATTGTGAAATTTCTATTTACATTCGTGGCAGTTTTCTTTTACTGATTGTGAGAGCATGTTAAGAGATTTTCCACATACGTATTTAAATTTAAATATTTCCCGAACTCGCGTATGTGCATATACCTCAGCGAAACTCTTAGATATCTGCATAGGGATGTTTTTACAGGAGCCATAACCTAACACTTTACGAGGTGTGGCTGAACAGCTGTCGCGGCGGAGGGATACTTCTCTGAATTACATGTGATGTTCACTTGTTACGCGAACTGTCACTTTGGCTCATCCTTAGGAAAATCGTTCTATAGTTATATTTTTCTAATTAATATTCTTTCGTTAAAGTATTTTTTATTGAAAGCAGCTCACGCAAAAAATCAGACATGTCAATACAAAGAGTAACACGGTAGTATAGTTAGATGTGCTTTGGTTTCGGCAACTGTTTCTTGAAGTTCTCTTTTTTGCCGCCAAAGATTCATAGCGCTGTTCCCTCTCCCCGTTGGCGTTTATTGTGAAGCGCTCGTACTTCTCATTTCCTTTCCCGTTCTCGCCTTCGCGTTCTCGTTCCCGTTCGCGGGCTATTGTGGAGCGGCCTTAAGCCTCCTTGACCACAATATGTGGAGCCATCTCGATTGATGTAGTTGATGTCGGCACCGGCGTCTATGAAGTGTCGTACCTCACTTAGGCTTCTTCTAGTTGCCGCCTTACACAACAGTTCTTGAAGAGGGGATTGAAAGGTTCGTGCCCTTTCCATCGTCAACCAGGAGCGGTGGCTCAGTGCATCAACTGATGTCGCAGCAGCGCCTCTGACCGGGAGGTCCTAGGTTCGAGTCCTGACGGCAGCAGGATTTTCGACACTAGCTTTTCAGCTAGGTCGAATTCAGTTGCTGTCTGGAGGAGAATTCTAGCGGCCGGCTGCTCTGATCGGTCGTTTTCCGTGGTTTCTCCGATCAACACCAGGCGAATGCCGGAGCAGTACCCTACCAAACGGGCCACGGACCGCGCGCGATCTTTCCTTCCACTTCCTTGTCCCATCCTCTCCCCTTACACACTTACACTAACATGCACTTCACTAGCACATATTACGGGAGACCGGTCGGGAGTTTAGAGCTTGTCCCGGCTTGGGCGGTGCCCCCCTAGTGGGAGAGTTCTGGTTAGGGGGAAACCCCACTAGCCGACGGTCGGTTGGCGCCGGATCTCGCCACCAGCTCACAGTGGGGAAGATCACCGCCATCTCCCGAGAAAAAACATGCACTTCACTAACGGGACTAATGACCAAAGCAGTTGACGCGCCCGGAAACACGAAAAGATCAATCAATCAATCCATCTTCAAATTTACCTGCACCCGGAGCTTCATCAGCTGCCTCTCGCGTTCTTCCTCGGTGTCCGTTGTGAGCTGGTGGTGGGTGCCTGAGGATGTGGGGGTGGAAGAGGGGGGCTTGTCCCCCTCCCCTCCGCTGCCCCTACCGTCGCCGGAGCTTCGCGGGCGCTAGCAGCGGTGGCAAGGGGCGCCCGTGGAGATCCAAATTCTTACTTTGAATTCACTACTCGCATCGAAAAGCGTCCACAAACTAGTTCTCTACATTACAATAGTGAAATGGTTGCCGACCCGGTGGCTGAGATCAAGGCAGTAGTGACGTGGTGATCTCGAGCCGCAGGTTCGAGTCCCGCCACGGGCATGGTTGTATTTCTGTTCGTCCTTTCACCCCTTATCTCCATTTCGTTTCATCTTCGCAGTTACCATAACATTAACTCCAATAGTGGTCGCTAATGACCTAGATGTTGATGCGACCTTAAATAACCAAAAAAATAAAAAAAAAATAAAGAAATGTCATAAGCACAATCTACCTGAAGACAGTCTAAAATCGACCTTTTATTTGCTTCTCGCGGATTTGGTTGTGCATTAGTTTCCTTCACGCCGCTCTCGAATTCGGTAGAATTCCGACCTAAATTTAACGTAAAAGCTTGGTGCGTATGAACTCTTAAGTTTACGGATTTACGTCTACGGTTACATCAAGGCATTGTGAATAGTCTCATTTAATAACTCATTTCTAGGTTTTGCGCCTACGTTTGGTTTACGTTTAAGTTTGCATTCTGAATGAGGCCTTAAAGTGGTGTCAGCATTATGAAATGTCCACCACCGAGAGGAAAGTGTAAGTTCCGCCGGAGTGGGACCGTTATGGAACTCGGGATATGTAAATTGGGGACCAGAAGGAAAGTGAGAGTTTAACCCGTATGTAAATTGGGGACCGACCCAGAGAAGGGCGTAACGTAAATTAAGGTCTGACTACCTCATCCCCTTCCATGTAAAAGTGGAAGGTGACTCTTTATTTTCGAACATTTTCTTAGCCAATATGGTTTGGTTGAAGTGGGTTTTCATACCATTGAATCATTCGTTGACTGAATGAATTCTGTTTTTCTTGCGATTTTATAGTTTCCTTTAAAATAGTCCCAGTTTCTGTAGCTGTGTGATGAAGAAAAGCTCAAGCATGCGGATATTGCTAGTTACGGTTAAGAGAACGTTCGCCTCATGATGCTCTTACACTCAAGCATGGGACTTTAAATAGGCCCGAGCATGGAGACACCGGTAGCTGGCCGGCGAAGTCGGACTGCCGGCCCAATGCCGAATGTGTGTGTGTTTGAGTATATATATATATATATATATATATATATATATATATATATATATATATATATATATATATATATATATATATCAGTGGCGTGTCGTCACAACTGCAGTTTTCGTCCTATGTCAAATGCTGTTCTTCACTTCGCGAAGCACATTAATTTACCCCGAAATGTTCTCTAACATTACAAACAAGAATTTCTACTAGTCTTGCACTATTTACACAGTGTTAACTGTCAAACAAATGTTTGTTATAAAGGAAATACTTCATTTATTTCAGAGTCACTTCCCTCTTATGATTGTTTGTAAGAGATGGAACTCGAACGTTGAAGAGAAATAATTTCTTCAAAATTTTGTTCCACAATTCTATCGTCTTCCCATGCCTTCGAAATTACCTTTTTTATATGACCTACCTCATTGCGCCATTGTTCTGCTGTTGCCCTCTCCACAGCCTCATTCTTGAGCTTTTCCACCTCAGATAACGTACATTTTTCTTTCTTCCCTGCCACGTAACCTTTTATTTGCTCCAAATTTTCTCAATGACATTAAAGTGACAGCACTACTCACGATACCACTGCTCAAAACAACAACAAAAAGGCCCGAAGCACAAGAGAATTTTTCCTTCAGTGTCGCTTCTCGTCACTGACCAGCAACTGGAAGTTGCGAAGCGAACAAAAGTTGAAAAGAGAAGGACCGGAAGGACCAACCCTAAATCTGTCATCGTACCACCCCTCTGGTTCCCTGCCTAGTTTCCACTTTCCTCGCTAGATGCCACGACTACTGCGCGGAATGAGTTTGCCAATGCATTCCCTTCCCGCAAGGGAGAACTGCAGAACGGAACACAAAGAATTAGTTTTTTTAGAACACTTTCTTTACCTTAAGATCAACGTTATCGATATTATTATGTACTTTATACTTACATTGCATTATGATGTAAGTTCGCGCGTATATCAAACACTCTCAAAAGCCAAAATTATTTCGAACGTGAAATAGCTACCAGCCGATCACAACGGAACGTATTAGAAAATTCACTCGCACTCACGAACCGAGCCGACTTGCCGACACATGACGAAGTCGAACGCCTGCCCCCTCCAAGAACGAAGCTTCGCTGACATCACGAGACGAAACTACACACCGTTTTGAAAACACCGATTGTTACGGTTCAACCTCTGATGCTTAGCTCAGAATCTTAGATTGAGTAGTTTTGCTCTGGCCATAAGCAACGAATATTTTAAATAGAAGCAAAGCAGAGAAAAAATCCTTTCGATATATATATATATATATATATATATATATATATATATATATATATATATATATACATACACATACACATAATGTACATGTTCGTGGATCGGTATTGTTCTTATGTTGCAATGGTATGATGAATTGATTTACCTAAACAAGCAAGTTTTATACTACATGTTACATGCACATAGGACTTTAAAATATATATTTCTGTCTCATTCAAAGTAATTTTAAAAATAGGTAATTATGTTTCAGCATAAATATTTTCATTTATTTCTATGATTATGATTCATCAATTACGTTATGACATACCTATTTCTCTGAATCTATCAAGCGTACCCGTGCGAGAACTCTCGCATGTTATAGTTGGCAGGAGATAAATTTTA
Source organism: Teleogryllus occipitalis (assembly GCA_011170035.1). Classification (NCBI taxonomy): domain Eukaryota; kingdom Metazoa; phylum Arthropoda; class Insecta; order Orthoptera; family Gryllidae; genus Teleogryllus; species Teleogryllus occipitalis. Next base: position 107,014 of record BLKR01014849.1, on the reverse strand, counting down.
AACCTTTCTCTAAGAATACGATAGAAGAAAAAATATAAAAAAGATTTTTATAATGTAACAATGAAAGTATTGGTATAATATATATAACTCCACAAATAGAGTATACGTGACCCTTCAAGTATTTTATTTTGTTGATTGTTTTTAATTATGAAGTGAGGAATGTTTGGGAGCTGGAACTCCGAATAATGTAAACATTTTTTTAGTGGGAAAGTGAGGGAGGTAGACCGGAAATTTCCAAATAGTGGGCAAAACAAGACAATGCTAGCTGGGCGGAACAGGTGCCAATGGGATAGAAGAAGGTCCCACCGCAAGGCATGAATAAATGACATCCTACTTCCTGCCTAATTATTTCCTGTAATAAATTCCCGGGCCGACCTGGCTAAGAGCGAGTACCGACTCAGCGCTTCGGTCCGAAGGGTCGCGGGTTCGAGTCCCGCCTTGGGCATGGCTGTTTGTCCCTTGACTTTGTGTGTGTGTGTTGTCGCGGAGGGCCTCGCGTTCTGCTGACCCCAGATCAGAGGAGCCCGCAAGAATGTTTGTCTAGTGTATGGTCGGGTATGCGTCCCTTCGGGACGTAAAGGGCAACCGGCTGTCGGCTGGATAAAAGCCCTAGGGAAAAGAACAATAATAAAAAAATAAATAAATTCCCGGGCAACGCCGGGTACTAGTATTAAATAATAATAATAATAATAATAATAATAATAATAATAATAATAATAAGTGATTCAATAAATTAGTAATTCAGTCATAATTTGTAATATTTGGTTTGCCTTATTAGGGACAATGTGCGAGTGATCAACTCCGATAAGTCAATTAATTGTAATTTTTAAAACCCCCTGAAAGACTTAGGGCCCCTTCACACGCAGACACTGCCGTGAGCCACCGTACACCACGACTAGTAGCAAAGCGTTGGTTTAAATGGAGGTCCTCACACGTGTGGTCGAATCGTTCTGCCGTGTCTTTCGGTGACTGACTCGCCACCAGCAGCCCGAGTCGGCGTCCGGGCCACCGCTAGTAAAGCATTGGTTTCAATAGAAGTCTTCCCATTGGAATACCGCCGCAGCGCAGACCTGCCGTATACAAAAGTGCAATTACTTCTATTCTTATTTACAACAACAGGCGTTATACTTAGAATATACAAAGGAAACACGCTAGACGCAGTTTTTTTATTGAATATTTACATGCGTTAGCCTGGGAGACCTTTGACAGATGGTTAAGAAAAGACAATTTATTTTAGATTATAACAGTTGAAGGAGAAACAACATGTATACGGGATTTTAGCGTGCTTAGTCAGCAAATAAAGCTATAGAAGTATTTATAGTAGTAGAAAAATCATAAAGAAATAAGTTGAAAAGAGTTGGATATAGTACTGCTCCCTAAGGAACACCGGCGTGAATGGATTTAGCAAGTGAATGATGTTGCTTTAAACGAATATGAAAAACACGATTTTCTAAAATGCTTTTTATTAAATTGTATAAATAGTTCGGAACTTTTAGAAGAGAAAGTTTGGCGGCGGCGATGGTGTATGGTGTAACGCTTAGCGTATCGGACTGTTATACCCAAGTTTGCAGGTTCGAACCCGATCGAAGCCGTGGATTTTTAAGGGCGAAAAAATCCTTCGTACGCCTTCCTTCGGAGGGGAAGTAAAGCCGGCTGTCCCATGTTAGTAGATTTACTGCATGTAAAAGATCCTCAAGCCTAAATGACGCCTCTGAGCTAAATTCAAATCGCCTGTTTCGTCGCCCAAGTAATACCTTCTTTCTCCCATGGTTGGTGAAAGGAGCGTAGCGGAATTTGCGTGGTCAGGCGGTAGAGCAGGCCTCATGGCCTGAGTCTCGCCACGTAAAATAAGGCAAATTCAATTCAATTCAATTCAAAGTTAATATAATAGGCCAGGGTGTCATACTGTATCAAACGCGTTTTCAATATCTATGAAGACTGCACAAAAATATTGATAGTTATGAAATGCTAATAAATTTTTTTCTGTTAAGCGAAGAATTTGGTGGTTAGTAGATAAAAGAGTTCGAAATCCAAATTGGAAATGTGGTACAGCATTAACTGAATTTAAGAAATTATTTTGTCTGTAATTAATGCATTTTTCAATTTTTTTACCAACTCAAGATAGTAGGCTATAATTTAAAGGATTTTCAGTGGATTTGTTAGGGTTGACAATGGGAATTTCATGTGCTACTTTCCATGCAATACGAAAGTAAAAATGTCTGAGAAAGGAATTGAAAATAGCAGTGTAGCGAAGTATAATTGAAAAAGGGAATTGTTTAATGATATATGGAGAAATTAGGTCAGATACAAAAGAAAATTTTTGTTTTAGTTTATCTGTAAAGTTAAGTACCTCAAAAGGTGAAATAAAAGATATATCACGGGGAGTGAATAAAAATGTATTTTCTATTTGTGATAAGACAAAAGTGTCGTGTTGAGTGTTAGTAGAAGAATGAGGAGTAAATATTTGTGATAGATATTTAGAGAGTTTCACACTTGTGTTGGGGTTGCTATAAGTATTTATTTTGATTACGTAGGGGAGGAATGGTTATAGATTTTTTTAGTATTTTATGGGTTGTGTTCCGTAGACATGAATCATGTATGTTCGTGTTTTGACGAAGAATGTGATTAAATTGATGTAAGTATAGTAGTAGAAGTAAGTTAAAGTAAGTTGGCGAACTTGTTTTGTTAAGAAGTTTAAATTAGTTTTAAGATAAATAGAGGGTACATGTGCCACAGATATAAACTCGACAATATTTATGGGGAAGAAAGCAACCAAAGCTTTACACGGCATATTATGGAATAACAATATCCGCCAAGATGTCAAAAGAAGGATATTCCATTGTGTAGTAGAAAATATAGAACTACATGGAGCGGAAATGTGGCCACAAACATAAAAAATAAGAGATTAGATAAGGACAGTGGAAATGGACTACATGAGACGATGCCTACAACTTACTCGCAGGGACAGAGTGCGAAATGAAGAAATATAGAGGATGAATATAATTTGTTCTATTACGAAGACCTTGGAAAATAGAGTACTACAGTGGTATGGGCGTGTTCAGAGAATGTCGGAAAACAGATGGCCAAACAAGGTCTTAAAATGGCAACAACCTGAGAGGCGAAAAAGAGGAAGACCAGTTTTAGAATGGGAAAAACACATCCAGAAAGCTATGAAGGAGAGAGGCCTCAAACCACGAGATTGGGAGGATCGAGAGTTGTGGAGGGTGAAAACGGCAAGCTCCTAAGGGGAAAATGCGGAAGAAGAAGAAGATAAATAGATCTATGTGTTAACCAGTAGTTTCTAACTTAATGTTTATGTAGAATTAATCTATGTATATAAAGTGGGATTGGGGGGGAGTATCTATATTAGGAGAGGATGCAATCAGATCATTAGCATCCAAAATTGTATGGCGTATGACTGAGATGTTTGAAGTTCAGGAATAGGGGATAGAAGATGAGTAACTAGATCTTGAAAAAATGGCCAATTTATTTTTTGTATGAGAAATGGATATTCAGGTTTAGTGTTGGAGAAAGAATGTGAAAGATAGAGGACGATGATCAGAAGGAAGTACATTTAAAACATCGGTTGTAACTAGGGATGGGTCCTCGATACTTTCGATACCCTCGATACTCAGGTGGTTTCGATAGCGATCGATACTTTTGGAAAATTACTCGATACTTTTTCGATACTTTAAATTTTTTATGCCAATCCCCACCTCTCTGATTTTACAGAATAATTTCTTAACATTCTTCTCTCTCCTATATTTCTTCTGTCAACAACAAGGAAGTGTCCGTCTGTTCGGATTCACTTACAGTCGTTGAAATTAGCCAACGTTGCAGCGTCCGGGCGCCGTGTCCCGTTGTTTATCGCCTAGCGCCTGTCATCATCTCTTGAGATAGTCCGCAATACGCGACCAATTTAGCATTGGGAAACTCTTGCTTGTAGGCTCCCAGGCAATCTAGTAGCGACAGGCACGATAAGCAATGTGCTCGATGACAGCATTTCTTCTGGGGATACTTCCCTTCCTCAGCCCACCGTGGACGCATCTGACGGAGCTCGTGAGTTCAGTTCAGTTCTGCCTTTTAAAGTGACGGAAGACGACTAGGTTAGTGCATTCCATATACAAAATGAGTGAAGTGTGGAATTATTTTGAAGTGGACTCAAAAGATGACAATCGTGATATTTGTAGAATATGTAAAAAAAACATTTTCGCGTGATGGAAAATCTTTCAAACATTCCTCTAAATCCACGAAAGTGCTGAAAGCGGCCCAGAAACATCTTTCTGTATCTCCACAACGTTTAATTCAAGACGAGCCGACGCGATGGAACTCAACTCTCCAGATGCTCCAAAGACTTCAAGAACAGAAGAAGGCTATTGTTTATACTTCTGTCGACTTAAAATTGCCAGTTCATCTCTCAACTGAGCAGTGGGAACTTATTGATCAACTCATTAAGACTCTAAACATTTTTGACCAAGCATTTGCTTGGTCAATTCGCCTAATGTGTCAGCATCTGAAGTTATTCCTATTGTAAATAGAATAATTTGTGAACTAGAAAAGCCAAATGAAGTTGATTCAGGACTTGCTGCTGCGAGAAAGACTATGCTGGAATCTTTAAAAGCAAGATTCAAAGATATAAAACTAAATGAAATATGTTCCATTGCTACATTGTTGGATCCTAGACTGAAATGTCGAATATTCCGCGAGAGTGCTGCGTTCGAGACTGCCCGAAAGAGATTATTGGATCTTGTAAGTCAGGAAGCAGATCCAGTGGTTTCAAAAGAAAAGGTAAGAGTTTCTGATTTCTAATTTTAAGTTTAAACGACCCTATTTTTTCATCACGATTTCAATTCTCCGATATTTCAATAGTTTCAAAAAATTAAAGTCACTCTGTATAATTCTGAATAACTCATTTTCAGTATCTGCAAGATTAATTTCAAATTAAAGACATGCATTTATTGTTCAAAATTGTAATACATTTAGTTTATTTTATAGGTATCCTCAACTACTGAATCCCCGAAAATGCATGGCATGTGGTCTCTGATTGGAATATTTTAAAGAGAGACCACGAAACATCATGCTGTGTACACGAAACCCCAACTCAAGAGGATGAATTAAATGTGTATTTAAGCGAGGACTTGCTTCCTCCTGATGCAAATGTACTAGCTTACTGGAAAAACAAAGTGACTCTCCCCAATTTAGGAAAAAGTGCTGTTCGATACTTGTGCATTCCACCAGCTACAGTGTTTTCGGAGAGACTTTTCAGTACAGCTGGATTGATATGTGACAAAAAGGGAATAGAATGGACCCAGAAAGAGTTAGAATGGTAGTTTTCCTTAATAAGTATCTTTAAAAATCAAAAAATGTATGTTCATCTCAATAGTTTTAAATATTAAAATAGTAAATCCATGTATGTATTAAGAACGAAATATATCCTTGCAATTCTGATTAAACCATTTTTGTTGTTGAGTCTTAAAAGTAGTACGCTATCGAGTATCGAGTATCGAAGCTCTCAGACACGTAAGTATCGAGTATCGAGAAAATCTGGTATCGACCCATCGCTAGTTGTAACAAAGTATGGTATGTTTTTAGAAATTCCGAAATCTATTATATCTGGTAGTATAACACGTATGTATGAAAAATGTGTTGGTGAATGTTGGGAATGTATAATTAAGATAAAATTTATATCTTGAAGAAATAATAGTCCGTTTGAATTGTTTAATATGTTTCCCCGTGCAATGTGCTTTGCACTGAAGTTTCCAGAGATGAAAGAGAGTTCATCTGAATTGAAAAAATTAAAAATATCATTGGTTTTGTAAGAGATACTTGGTTTTTTGTATACTGAAGAAATTTGTAAATATGGAATTTCTTTTGTTTTGATAACAATACGGACATTTTCAAATGTGTTAGATTGAATATTATTTAGTTGGTAATGTTCGATGGACTTCTTTATTGCGATTGCAACGCCACCTTTTTTTCCAAAGGAATGTGTGTTTATACGATCAGATCGATATATAAAATATCCAGGTACATATAAAATTTACTGGAAGGAGATAAATGGGTTTCCTGCAGACAATGTCTATTTTAAGTATTTTTAAGTTGAAAGATAATAAAGATATTTTATTTTTAATACCATCTTCATTCTAAGAGAGTATTTTAAATTTTGAATTTGGTTCCATAATAAAGAATAATTAAGGAGTAAAATGTGAGAGTGATTGAACAATGTTTTGTATTAATGTGGGTAATAGATTAGTTAATAAGGATGTTATTAGAAATTGTATCTGAGATATGAGTGATTTTGTATTAATATGTGTATAAGAAGTGTTATAATTTGGGGTATTTTTAACTTTTTCTGGGCTGGAGGGTGATGGTAGTTAGAATGCTGTGGTAAAGGAGGAGTGTGTCTGTTTTGAGAAGTTTCATTAGTACGAGTGTGGAAAGAATTTTGATGAGTAGAATGAGGTGAAGTTATTTTTTGATGTAGAAAGTAAATGAATATAGATCATTTTTTACTAGAGGATACATGAACTGCATTTGGAAACTCACAGTTTGCACAATTTTCTTCAGGGGAAGTACACTGGGAGGTTTGATGTTCTGCTGAGCACCGTTCACAACGTAAGAGTAAACCACTTTTTTTGGTATGTTTATGTCGTTGACAGTTTCTGCATCTAACTGGGCCGGTTCGTTGTCTTCATTCTTCTACGTTGACGATTGCATTAAACAATGAAGATAGTTCATATATTTTGTTTGCAGAATTTTCTTTTTTTAAGTAACTGCTATTAACAGCCAGGGGTTTTTAGACGAATCAGTTAGTCGAATCACTGTTATTACAGGAAATGTTTGACGAAGTAATTCTTGAATTACTTCTTCTTCAGTGTAGGATGTCGGAACATTTCGTATTATTACTGAGATGGATGATTTTGTTGGATCATTATAAGTATGGTAAGATAAATTTTTCTTTGGTAATTCATGTCGAAGTGTAGAGTAATCTTCTATTGTACAAAATAATAATTTAATGTACTGACCTTGAACCTTTGTTTTGAAGTTATTATGATGCAAAATTTCCGATGTTGTAGAGATCAAGATGGCGTGGTTATCGTAATTGTGAATAAATAACGGTGGAATAGAAGTGGCAGTTGGAATGTTTTCTGATGTTGTGTCTCGAGAAGCAGATGAAAGATTTTCAAATCTATTGTGTGTTGGTGTATTATAATAAGTGTACGTTGGAAGAGAATTAGGTATGTTAAAGTCTTGGCGTTGTCTCTTTGCTGGTTGAGGCTGGTATCTTGCTTGATGAGTAAGCGACGTTCCTATAGAACGATTTGAGTTTACTTGTAGATTAGAGATGTTTGATATAGATGGTGATATTTGACTTAGTGGATTAGAACAAAAAGGAAGGTTTCGATATTTGGGTTATAGACAAAAATTGAAGGTGGAAGTGAAGTATTGACGTTTTGAGAAGGTTGACTAACAATCATTTGTGCTGGTATCATCAAAACATTTTTATAAAAAGTAGATGAAGCATAATTTGGTTCCGAATTCATGTCAGGAACATAATCTTGATTGTGTATTGTTTGTGATGCCGATGATATTGTTTCTGATAGTGAAGGTAGGGACTCCATCATTAGGGATCCGAGCCCTCTCTTTTACGTATGTAAATTCGAACTTTTAGCCGACCTGGATGGCCGAGGTGGCTAAGAGCGAGTACCGACTCAGCGCTTCGGTCCGAAGGGTCGCGGGTTCGAGTCCCGCCTTGGGCATGGCTGTTTGTCCCTTGACTTTGTGTGTGTTGTCGCGGAGGGCCTCGCGTTCTGCTGACCCCAGATTAGAGAAGCCCGCAAGTGTTTGTCTAGTGTATGGTCGAGTATGCGTCCCTTCGGGACGTAAAGAGTAACCGGCTGTCGGCTGGATAAAGTCCTAGGAAAAAAAAATTCGAACTTTTACCTGATTTAATTTTTTTTAGGTTATGGATGAATGTTTAGGTTATATAAAAAAGATGAGATATTCAGAATACTGATTGAAGCCCATTATTTTCTTCATTAATTACAATTATTTGGAGAAATCAACTGGAGGTCAAGTCCCTCTCTTGTTCCCCTAGATGCAAACAGTGCAGCCATGCATTACAAACAATATCTCCAGCTTTGCAAATATCTAAAAAAAAATTACATTCATACCCCCTTCTACATTCCTCGAAGAGTTTTACTCCGGGTTTTCCCCTATTTTTCGTGTCCTTCTCCCCTTAAAAATGTGTTCGTTTACCGTGCATGTTTGCATATTTCGTTTTTTTTTCTTTTTGTTGTTTTTTCATTCTATTTATAAGAAATTCATGCATTACGCAGATTTTATGTTTCTTTGGGATAATGCATGGTATTCAGACGTTTAAATATTTAGACATATTAATCGCTCATTGATAGTTTTTCAATAATTTCTTGCTAACTTGATGCAGGTGTCGGATGTCGCTGTATTTTTCAAAATGCCCGAAGTCTGGAAGAAAAGTAAACTGTAACAAAATCGTCTACTCCCTCTATTATATACTTTAATATGCCCGTTTACTAGCTAACTTTTCGTAATTCTAAAAATTTATGCGGGCGTGAACTTGTGATGGCCCCTGTACAGGGAACGAAACGTGGTACTCGTGCAACGCGCGCGTGGGTCAGCATCTAATTACCAGAAATCATCTAATTACCAGAAATCACAACACGTCACTGAGAGGTTTAACTGATAAACACAACTGTGTTCATCGTGCTTTATTCTATCCGTTTCTCTTTTGTTGCTAACTGATGCATTCCTTTCATTAAACAATGACAATAAGCATGTAAACAAAAAACAAAACACCCTTCAACGACAACATAAAAAAATTCAATTGACACAAAAATTAAAAGAAAAACCATTCACCCTGAAAAACTTACAAAAATTTCATTCATACCGAATGCGCATTCTGAACTATTGCCTTATTAACTCTTCATCTATACAAGTTTATCATTACTTGGTCTTCTACATGAATGCGTTTCGTAGTAACCGAAAACAAATTAGTCATTGCACTTCCCTGTTTGTTGGTTCGGCACCGCGGCGTTCGTCGCCAGCTGCCACTCGCGCCTCATCAGTGCACAATGACCGCTGTGCTCCGGCCACCGTCATCTCCATGGACCATGGACCATGGAGATCGCGCGAAACTTTCTTCATCACCCGCAGAATTCGTCTTAGCACACTCAAGTTTATGACTGTTTCGGATATCCCGCGTTACAACTCCCGCCGAATGTTCAAAATCACTACGCGCCGATACACCATGTTATTTTCGTAGAAAACTTTGCTAGCGTTCGCCCTTTATTGTCAAGCTAGAATAGCGTTGGCATTTGGGCTATTAAACACAACACGCAAAATGTCCGACAAATATTGTTTACATCGGGATAATAACAAAACTCTCTTATATCGCCACTGTTTATGAATTTACGTGCACGTTTTTTACACAGTTCGCGCGCCGTCAAATAAATAAAATGTTTTTAAGTTATAAACTCATAACAATAATTTTAAAAAATTCTTGCAACCTCTAACAAGGATCTCGCGTTCACGCTCCGAGCAAAACTTCATCTGCCTCTCTGACTGACTGGCATTGTTGTCGTCCAGCTTATATGGTTTCATTACATTACATTTATTTGAACTGCAATTGGGTATGACCCGGTGGCAGTTAATTAACAATAATTACAATAATAATAACACTTAACATTAATAATAACAACAATATGAATAATAATAATATCAATAATAATAACAATATTAATAATAACAATAATAATAAAGGAGTACAATACAAGCCGAGCATGCAATAATCCTACTATCACAAATATTAAGTATTATAACAAATATTTCAACTCGTATGATATATAATAATTATAATTATATATCGGTGATGCTAAAATTTAATACAAGCTACATAAATATTGGCTAAATTTATTGTTTTTAATTCATTGATCGCGTTCACTACAATTAACTGCACGACACTGCACTGCACAACACTACACTACACTACACTACACTACACTGTTATTGCTTTGAGTTACACTGACCAGCACTTCACCGCGCTTCACAGCACTTCACAGCACTTCACAGCACTTCACCGCACTTCACAGCACTTACTCATTTAATGTCTATTACTATCATATTGTTCTAACTTATTTCTAAAACTTCGAACACTTAGAGGAAAAGCTTTGAAAATTGTTGCAGGTAAACTGTTCCAATCTTTAATTGTTCTATTACAAAAGGAAAATTTCCCAAGATCTGAATTTTGTTTCCTTGTTCGAATTTTGTGAGTGTGATCGCTTCGGCCGAAATAATTTGGTTTTTCTAGTCTAACCTGAATTTCCTTCCAAGCTGTTTGACCTACGTACGATTTATAAAGAGCGCAAAGCCTCGCCCTTGTTCTTCTCATTTCTAGAGGTTCCCATGCCTTTTTTATCGCGTTAGTTCTATAGGTAAACTTATTCGCTTTTCTCTGTATTCTATCTAGATTTTTCCGGTGCGACTTTCTGTATGGATCCCAACATGCCACTCCGTATTCCATGAGAGGGCGAACCAGCGAAAAATATGCTAATTCTTTTGCGTTTGCAGAGCTTTTCTTTAGAATTCGCATTACAAAATGCAAAGACTTCCACGTTTTCCTAACTACCTGATTTATATGCTTCTCCCACCCTAATTTACTATCTATATGAATGCCTAAGTACTTGCATGATGAGACTCTTGGGATGATGACCTCACCTAAACGATAGTCTGGTTCCTCATAATTTCGTCCCCGCCCGAACGTTATTGTTTTGCTTTTCGATCCGTTAATTCCCATGTCATTTTTTCAGCCCAATCACGTAAATGTTCTAAATCCTGCTGTAATATTTGTTCGTCAGCGCTACTTTTGATTTTTCGGTATATAACACAATCGTCTGCAAATAAACGCACCTTTGATTGTATGTTAACATGGAGATCATTTACGTACGCTAAGAAAAGTAATGGCCCTATGACACTTCCCTGTGGAACCCCTGAAGTAACAATACCCGTAGTCGAAAACTGAGTGCCAATTCGAACTTTTTGTTTCCTGTCTCTAAGAAATTCGCTTACCCACTTCACAACTCTAGCATCAATTCCTGAAGCTAATAATTTCCTGATAAGTATGTTATGCGGTACTACGTCGAATGCTTTCGCAAAGTCGATTACGATTGCATCCACCCTCCCACCCGCGTCAACTTCGTCAGCTAGATCTTGCAAAAGAGAAACGATTTGGCTTTCGCACGAATATTTACTTCTAAACCCATGCTGTCCGAGAAAAATCCAGTTCGCTTTTTCCCATTCGCGGCGAATGTACCCGGCTATTAAATGCTCCATTATTTTGCATACTACTGATGTGAGCGATACTGGTCTATAATTACAAACTTTCGTTTTATCACCTTTTTTGAAAATAGGGACCACTATAGCTGTCTTCCAATCGTCTGGTAAACTTGCATTATTGATTGAAACATTGAATAATCTTAACAAATACGGCAATACTGCCTCCCCACCGAGTTTAATAAAATCTGTCGAGATGCCGTCTGGTCCGCGTGATTTACCGTTTTTCAGTGATTTTATACGTTTGCGGAGTTCCCATGCATGAAGCTTGAACTGGTTTTCTATTGGAAAATAATGAACTTGCTCCTGCGCCCGTTTTGGTTTGAATACTGATACAAAATACGCGTTGAACGCATTTGCTTTCGCTTGGTCGCCGTGCAATGGCGCGTTATCTGCGTCTAGAATTTCCTGAATTTCTTCCTTATTCCCCCGGCGTCTGCGGACATATTTGTAAAAGTCTGACCAATTATTTCTTCCTGTCTCCAAAATATTTCTTAAAAATAATTCATGCGCAATTTTCTTTTCTTTTTCTAATTCCCTGTAGAATTTTTTAAAAGTTATCATGTCAGCAATGCTGCGATGTCTCCTATTAAATGCTAGTCTAACTTTTCTCTTTAAACGCCGTACCGCCCCGTTATAATATTCAGGATCAGGATTACTTTTCAGTATTTTGCAAGGAACGAACGTATCTAAAGCTGTTTCTACGATTGTTTTAAAAGCCCCCCATTGTTCCTCCATACCCCCTTCTGTTCTTAGAAAATAGTCGTATTTTTCCCTTAAGAAACTACGTAAACCTTCGACGTTTGCTTTTCTATATTGCCTGACTATCGTTCCTTTCACCTTAGGTCGCGTAATTACATTTGTTTGTACTTCTACCATCACTGCTTTGTGGTCGCTAATCCCCTGAAAGACGTCGCAAGAAAGGAACATTTCTGCAGGGTGAACAAGGAAAATGTCCAAAATTGCGCTCTGCCGCGTGGGTTGGTCGACTACCTGCGTTAGTCCCTGCTCCCATACCAGTCGATTGACGCGCTTTTGAATTTTCCTGTCGCAAACCTCTCCTCTCCAATTAGCGTCGGGAAAGTTTAGGTCGCCAGCGACAAGAATAGAACGACCGTTTCTGTTTTCCACCCTATCACCGATTTCATCTAAAATTTCATAACCGTCGTTTGGCGGCCTGTAACAAGCAATAATTTCCACGGAATTATCTAGTACGTCAATTACCATTCCTAACATTTCAAAGTTGTTACTAAACCAACTATTCCTAACTATTAACGAGGTCTTGACGCAGAGAAAAACGCCCCCGCCTCTTGTTTTTCTATCTCTTCGATATAATTTATAACCGTAATGTAAAATTTCAGAATTAGCTACCTCATCTGTTAACCACGATTCTGTCCCTATCACTATATCTGGATCACATGTATCAACTAAGTTCCAAAACTCAATGGTTTTATTAATTATACTTCGACAGTTTACCTGCAACAATCTTAGAAAGCCCTTCCTCACCTGAACATATCTGGTCGCCGCCGTCGTCGCCGCCGTCTCCGCCGCTGCCACGGTCGCCGTCGTCGTCGTCGTCGTCGCCGTCGTCGTCGCTGTCGTCGTCGCCGCCGTCGCCGCCGTCGCCGCCGTCGCCGCCGTCGCCGCCGTCGCCGCCGTCGCCGCCGTCGCCACCGTCGCCGCCGTCGCCGCGGTCTCCGCTACCTCCACCGTCACACACGTCACCGCTGAATCTTCCGCCACCAGAGCGAAACCCTCAGCCTCCGCTCCTATCACCATTGCCCGCCATTCGACCGCAGGGCGCAAGATCGGCGGACATTCACAGCGTCAACGGGCGACCGGAGGGCGTGTGCAGAACTCAGCAACTCTGGTGTAGAGGCCACTGAGTGCCGCCACGCCCCTCCGGTTGAGGTGGACGCCGTCCCGACCTAGGGCGCTCTCCGAGATCCACCCGTTTGGATCCACAAAGGTGAATCCGAGCGCTTTTGCCACATAGTCCATGTCGCGATTCACCCTAGCGACTTTACGGGACCAAACATCCCGGCGGCGAATGACACCACTTAGCACTATGCGGGAGGATGGAAAGCGCTTTTTCGCTGCTACCCCAAGCTCGTAGATCTCGCCCGTTAGGTAGTCAAACGAGCGACATCGCCGAAGGTTGTTAGAGCCTCCGTGAATGATGACAGTGTCCGGTGCTTCCACATCGCTGGCTTCTATTTGCAATTTCAATTGCTCGACGCGGATTCCCGGGAAGCATTTTACCTGTAGGTTTGCGTGACCCACGTGACGCACAATAGAGTCACCGAACACAACACACTTTTTGGGACCCGACCCCTGGTTTTTCTTTGCCGCCCTCACAACAGATGCATATGTTGCTGATGCTGTTGCCGTCGCCGCCGTAGTCACAGCCGGGGCCGGCGCGGCAGCCGGGGCCGGCGCGGCAGCCGGGACAGGCGAGGTCACCTCAGCTCGCAGGACTGCTTTGGCCGGCTGTGCCACCGTCACTGCCTCTTCCGTTGCGGCCGCTGCTGTCACCTCCATCTCTGTCACCCTTGTCGTTGCCTTCAGATTTTGCAGCTCCCGTTGAGTGGCAGAAAGCTTCGCCGTCACCTTCAGGAACTCCTGTCGGAGACGCGCCAGTTCATCGCGCAGACCACCCACGCCGTTACAACACTCGACGCACCTCCACGGAACATCTACTGGTGCGCCACGTCGCGTGGACACCGGGCCAGGATTCATCTCGACGCCACCAATGATTAGCAGCGTTGCTATGACAAGCAACGCAAACGCGTCCAGAGAAGGAGCAGCAACGCTACCCTTTCCCAGCACGCACGCCACGCGGGCGGCCCAGCCGCCGATGCGGGCCCGGTACGCCTGCAAGTCGCAGCCCATTATCCCTTTACCTGGGCGAGAGCGATCCCCAAAACACGTCCGCTCGCTACAACGTCCAGACGCGATTGAGATTTCGCGGCGAACAAAAGCGGATCACCCGCTTATTGAGCCAAACAGCATAACGAAAAATATTTATTCTTCTCACTTATCAGCGATTTCCTGATCTGCGGTTGCTTCTACATCGTGTCCAAAAATCCTACGATAATTACCGTATCGTCTGATTCGCCCCTCAATGCCTTATTTAATTAAATATTGCACATCACCGCTTGCTATCTTCTCATGACGTCACAACAATATGTCTCTTGTTTCGTACATTTTTCTAAATGAAAATATAGCACATAATTTTTATCTCGCCTCCTAGGCGTTTCCCAAAATCGTGACTACTTTCAAAAATTTCGATAATTTTTGATCTTTTATTCTGCCAAATTCTAACCCGTTTCCTTCAGGCGTTCTCTTCATATTTACGAAAAACACTATTTGTAATTACTTTCTTCACGGCAACAATGGCGCCTACATGTTCTTTTTCATTCCGCCGAAATGCACAATTACTAAAATTCTCGAAATTAATCGAACCCCTGGTTCGATTTTCATGATTGTTGTTTCAAACGGTTTAAAAAATTGTGTTCTATCTAATGTTCGTGTCACGTTTCCCTTTCTTCCGCGCATTTATTTAGCAGCAGAATTGAAGCTTACATTAAGAAGTGGTAGACGAGCAATAACAAAGAAACACCTCATCAAACATCCATTAAATTATTTTTTTTATTAAATCAGCGTTTCATAATTATTCTTTGTTGACAACAGCCACCTCAACCGCCTAATTCAAATGACGATAGCTTCAAGCAAACATGGTGAAGACCAAAAGAGCGCCATTTCCATGAGCTAAGTGAAATTCAGGGCCAATAATAAAAAAAAACTTATCACACCCCCGTCAAATTAATAAATGCCACAAACTGAACATTTGCAAATTTGCAAGTATTTCGTTTGCAACATATGACTAAAAATTCATTTCTCAACATGGCGACTGTGCAAAATTTTCATAGCGAGTTAAAGACAAAGCACTATTTTCAAGATGCAATTACAAATCAAAAACAAATAACACATTCGTAAAATTAATATATGTCATTGAATAAACATATCTGTAAATTAATGAATCTTACTGAATGAACATGTGCAAATAGTGTTTCGTTACAATCCGTCACATATGGCCTATTTATATACGGCAGCCATTTAAAGATTCCATGGTGAGTTGCAAACAAAGCGTCATTCCTAAAGACAACAATAAATAAACAATCACACACACACCAACAAAGAAACACATGTCCGCAAAATAAGAATTGGTTATTAAGTGAACATTTGTAAATAGTATTTTGTGGGGAACATCCGCCCAAATGACCACTTTTAACATTGCCAACATCTAAACCATACATGGATGAATGGTACACAACCGTACATGGCGTGGCAGAAAGGAAGTCTGCATTTCAGTGAGATAGTTGATACTCGGAGGAATTGACAAAAACAAAAAAACACACTTCCGTGAAATTAGTATATGTTATTAAGAGAACATTTGCAAATAGGGTTACGTTCCGATCATCCGCCCCAAATGACCCCACTTCACTTGGCGACCGTCTATAGAGTACATGGCGTAGTCGAAAAGAAGTCTGCATTTCAGTGAGATAGTTGATACTCGGAGGAATAGACAAAAAACAAAAAAAGCACTTCCGTGAAATTAGTATATGTTATTAAGAGAACATTTGCAAATAGGGTTACGTTTCGATCATCCGCCCCAAATGGCCCCACTTCACTTGGCGATCCTCTATAAAGTACATGGCGTAGTCGAAAAGAAGTCCGCATTTCAGTGAGATAGTTGATACTCGGAGGAACTGACAAAAAACAAAAAAACACACTTCCGTGAAATTAGTATATGTTATTAAGAGAACATTTGTAAATAGGGTTACGTTTCGATCATCCGCCCCAAATTGCCCCACATCACTTGGCGACCGTCTATAGAGTACATGGCGTAGTCGAAAAGAAGTCTGCATTTCAGTGAGATAGTTGATACTCGGAGGAACTGACAAAAAACAAAAAACACTTCCGTGAAATTAGTATATGTTATTAAGAGAACATTTGCAAATAGGGTTACGTTTCGATCATCCGCCCCAAATGGCCCCACTTCACTTGGCGACCCTCTATAGAGTACATGGCGTAGTCGAAAAGAAGTCTGCATTTCAGTGAGATAGTTGATACTCGGAGGAACTGACAAAAAACAAAAAAAAAAACACACTTCCGTGAAATTAGTATATGTTGTTAAGAGAACATTTGTAAATAGGGTTACGTTTCGATCATCCGCCCCAAATGGCCCCACTTCACTTGGCGACCGTCTATAGAGTACATGGCGTAGTCGAAAAGAAGTCTGCATTTCAGTGAGATAGTTGATACTCGGAGGAATTGACAAAAAACAAAAAACACTTCCGTGAAATTAGTATATGTTATTAAGAGAACATTTGCAAATAGGGTTACGTTTCGATCATCCGCCCCAAATGGCCCCACTTCACTTGGCGATCCTCTATAGAGTACATGGCGTAGTCGAAAAGAAGTCTGCATTTCAGTGAGATAGTTGATACTCGGAGGAACTGACAAAAAACAAAAAAACACACTTCCGTGAAATTAGTATATGTTGTTAAGAGAACATTTGCAAATAGGGTTACGTTTCGATCATCCGCCCCAAATGGCCCCACTTCACTTGGCGATCCTCTATAGAGTACATGGCGTAGTCGAAAAGAAGTCTGCATTTCAGTGAGATAGTTGATACTCGGAGGAACTGACAAAAAACAAAAAAAACACACTTCCGTGAAATTAGTATATGTTATTAAGAGAACATTTGTAAATAGGGTTACGTTTCGATCATCCGCCCCAAATTGCCCCACTTCACTTGGCGACCGTCTATAGAGTACATGGCGTAGTCGAAAAGAAGTCTGCATTTCAGTGAGATAGTTGATACTCGGAGGAACTGACAAAAAACAAAAAAAGCACTTCCGTGAAATTAGTATATGTTGTTAAGAGAACATTTGTAAATAGGGTTACGTTTCGATCATCCGCCCCAAATGGCCCCATTCACTTGGCGACCGTCTATAGAGTACATGGCGTAGTCGAAAAGAAGTCTGCATTTCAGTGAGATAGTTGATACTCGGAGGAACTGACAAAAAACAAAAAAAAAAAACACACTTCCGTGAAATTAGTATATGTTGTTAAGAGAACATTTGTAAATAGGGTTACGTTTCGATCATCCGCCCCAAATGGCCCCACTTCACTTGGCGATCCTCTATAGAGTACATGGCGTAGTTGAAAAGAAGTCTGCATTTCAGTGAGATAGTTGATACTCGGAGGAATTGACAAAAAACAAAAAAAGCACTTCCGTGAAATTAGTATATGTTATTAAGAGAACATTTGCAAATAGGGTTACGTTTCGATCATCCGCCCCAAATGGCCCCACTTCACTTGGCGATCCTCTATAGAGTACATGGCGTAGTCGAAAAGAAGTCTGCATTTCAGTGAGATAGTTGATACTCGGAGGAATTGACAAAAAACAAAAAAAGCACTTCCGTGAAATTAGTATATGTTATTAAGAGAACATTTGCAAATAGGGTTACGTTTCGATCATCCGCCCCAAATGGCCCCACTTCACTTGGCGACCGTCTATAGAGTACATGGCGTAGTCGAAAAGAAGTCTGCATTTCAGTGAGATAGTTGATACTCGGAGGAATTGACAAAAAAAAAAGCACTTCCGTGAAATTAGTATATGTTGTTAAGAGAACATTTGCAAATAGGGTTACGTTTCGATCATCCGCCCCAAATGGCCCCACTTCACTTGGCGACCGTCTATAGAGTACATGGCGTAGTCGAAAAGAAGTCTGCATTTCAGTGAGATAGTTGATACTCGGAGGAATTGACAAAAAACAAAAAACACTTCCGTGAAATTAGTATATGTTATTAAGAGAACATTTGCAAATAGGGTTACGTTTCGATCATCCGCCCCAAATGGCCCCACTTCACTTGGCGATCCTCTATAGAGTACATGGCGTAGTCGAAAAGAAGTCTGCATTTCAGTGAGATAGTTGATACTCGGAGGAACTGACAAAAAACAAAAAAAACACACTTCCGTGAAATTAGTATATGTTATTAAGAGAACATTTGTAAATAGGGTTACGTTTCGATCATCCGCCCCAAATGGCCCCACTTCATTTGGCGCCGCGGCGTAACCCAAAAATGACCCTTGGTCGAAGGCTGTGCGCCAGGAAGAGAGACGCTCCTTCCAAATCATCGCAATTTATGATTCATACTCCACGCTGAAATGTGCTCTACACGAATACTAAAACTTATCTATAATAAAAGAATTTGCCGCGGACCGGTGAGATTACATAACATGGGTTCCAATCCCCAAAATGACCCTCGGCGGAACGCTGTGCTCGGCCAAACGCTGTGCTGTTTTTTCCCGTAAGAACCAATGTTATTTGTTTTTCTTTGTACAACCCTGTATTTTGGAATATAAATGCGTGAGTATTTTTTTTCCTAGAGCCGTTAATTCATGTTAATGTTTGGGTAAGTTTCAATTTTTTTTCTGAGGTTTATACGTTTTAATGTTTTTTCGCCCGTAAAAACCAATGTTAATTGTTTCTCTTTGTACAACCCTGAATTTTGGAATATAAATGCGGGAGTAATATTTTTCCTAGAGCCGTTAATTCATGTTAATGTTTGGGTAGGGTTTTAAATTTTTTTTTTTTGTTTTAATGTTTTTTCGCCCATATGAACCAATGTTAATTGTTTTTCTTGCGCTTACGATTTTGGGAAAACTATAGGAGAAGAAAATTCGGGAATAGAGCACTTAATTAGCATTTAATTAGCCGTTAATTTTGGATATAGTTTGGAAGAGATTCGTTTCTGGGCGCTGCTAACTTTAGTCTAAAGCTAGCAGCGCCCACGATTTTGGGAAAACTATAGGAGCAGAAAATTCGGGAATAGAGCACTTAATTAGCATTTAATTAGCCGTTAATTTTGGATATAGTTTGGTAGAGTTTCGTTTCTGGGCGCTGCTAACTTTAGATGGCTCGTAAGCCTGTGCAGTGAATGCATGACGTCACGCCCTCCTCGTTTAACACAGGGGCTTATGGCAGAATGAAGTGGGACCCTGACGCACTTCTCTTCCCTGTCAACAGCTTCAAATGCGTTGCGAACGAGCGTTGTAGCACTGTCATATAAAGATGTTGATATGATTATTACATAATATAACTCAGAAAGCCATTATTAATAAATAAATAAATACATTTATAAATATTTTTTACATTCTTTTGGGTGGCGATTTTTGTAGAGGAGGCTCCGCCTTACAGCCTTTAATGACGAGCCGCGCCTGGTATTATCTATTCTGTGCCCACAGAGTGGTCGGCGGCGGAAGCGGCGGCTGCGGCTGCGGCGGCGGCGGCGGCGGCGGCGGCGGCGGCGGCGGCGGCGGCGGCGGCGGCGGCGGCGGCGACGGCGGCGCCAATGTTTCCTGCCCGCCCCTCTCAAAGGCGCGCCAGCACACAGTTTATCGTGAAACTGAATAAGGTAGAGCTTGGGGCCTCAGAGTCCAAGAGGCTTCAAAAATTATAAAACAAAATCGAAAATTTGCAAAATAAATATTCCTATACAAACATATAACTAGTTCCCGTAAAGAAATAAAAATTAAAATAATTTGATACCAGCACTATCTGAATTAAAATCATTTCTTATAAGGCCAGCATATTCATTCTCATGTACTATTGCACATTGAACTTGTCGATTACGTGACAAAATCAGTCACAGTTGTAAATGCTGAATGGTATTTTTTTATATACTCGACATTCGGCGTATTCGAGAACAAACATTGAGGTTTGAGTGACACTTGCCTTTCGATTTTTTTTTTAACTTTAATGATTACAAGCTGTAAGGGTAAAATATCTTTTAATAAACTTAAAAGCATTAAAAACTAATATCGAGCTAATACGAGACAAGAAAAACGCAATTCACTAACAATAATGTTCATTCAAAATGATAGCTCTAAGGTTTTCATCTTTGGACGATACTATTTCTGATTTTATAAATAAAAAATCTCATAAACGACATTTTTTGTCAGTTTTGTTTTTATTAATGATTAATATGGTGTTGATTATAGTGCAGTTAACTTGGCAAATATATATTAATTTGTTATAGAATAGTAATTATTTGTCCATTTTACACAATTACCTGCCAATTTGTTTTTTTTAAACATTTATGTAACTGTCTCAAAAAACAAAAACTGATTGTCTTAAAAACTGATTTGAAAACTTTATCAAGATAACATAGACAATCATAAATTAAGAGAAAAATATTTTTGCTGGGCCCTCGAGAATGGTAATTATGTCTGTAATGGTAATAATTGTAATTATGTAAATGTAAATATTTAAGTGGTTAGGCGGAAGAGCAGGCCTTACGGCCTGAGCCTCGCCAGTAATAAAGACATTATTATATATTATTATTATTATTATTATTATTATTATTATTATTATTATTATTATTATTATTAGTGCCGCAGATCAAGCGACTCAAGCGGCACGAACGAGAAAGACGCTAAAAATCGTGCCTAAATGCCACCGTGGTGACGGGCATTCAGCAACACCCTCTAGAGAAGAAGGCCTGAGAGTACTTTCAAAATACTTTCTACTCTAGGACGTATTGCATTCAGTGACCTTGAAGTCCAGCTATGAAAAAACCGCAGTATAGGGCCAAAGCGCCGGCTTCATCCATAGGTTGAGTTAGTATTAAGTTAGTAAGTAACCACTGCCTCCTTCTCTGCCGCAAAAGCCAACGAGCTGCGGCGCATGTATCCCTGACATGAAAATAAACGACCGCCCCGGCAGAGCTACTGGCGGGGGAAAGTTAAAAAAAAAAAAAAAGTGGCCTCCACCTAGGCAACGACGAGGAAAACTACGTACTATACGCGCAAGTTTTCTTGATATTCCGCAGCGCGGGGTGCGGGGAGAGGAGGTCTCTGGCTACGTCACGGCTTAAACAGGAGCACCAATTGTGGGCATGAACTAAACCTGCCACAGCGTACAATGAAAAATGCTACACCTGTTTTGAAAGTACATATAATATATTATTATTATTATTATTATTATTATTATTATTATTATTATTATTATTATTATTATTATTAATGGTTAATCCGCTGCGGCCGGCAGGGCTTGGAGGGTGAAAGGCGCAACGTCTGGGTTGGTCGGACGCCAAATCGGGAGCGGTAGCTCAGTGCATCCACTGATGTCACTGCAGTGCCTCTGACCGGGAGGGCCTAGGTTCCCACGCCCCACAGCGGCAGGGTTTTCGACACTAGCTTTTCAGCTAGGTCGAATTCAGAGGCTGTCTGGAGGAGAATTCTAGCGGCCGGCTGCTCTGATCGGCAGTTTTCCGTGGTTTCTCCGATCAACACCAGGCGAATGCCGGAGCAGTACCCTACCAAAACGGGCCACGGACCGCGCGCGATCTGTCCTTTCTCTTCCTTGTCCTATCCTCTCCCCTTACACACTCACTTACACTAACATGCACTACACTACCACATATTCCGGGAGACCGGTCGGGAGTTTAGAGCTTGTCCCGGCTGGGGCGGTGCCCCGCTGGTGGGAGAGTCCTGGTTAGGGGGAAACCCCACTAGCCGACGGTATGTCGGTGCCAGATCTCGCTATCCAGCGAGGGGAAAATCAGCGCCATCTCCCGAGAAAAAACATGCACTACACTAACGGGACTAATGACCGAAGCAGTTGACGCGCCCGGAAACCCGAAAAAATCAATCAGAACCCATTATGTAGGTTTTTCACTTTAAAATATTAAAATGTACAAGCTTGGACAATATAGCAGATAGTCAAACATACAATTAAATAAATAAAGTATTTAATATTAGTCGTATCTATACGTAAACGAACAAAAAAATTCAACAAAGTTCAATAATTTAACAATCGCTACACGTACTTATGAGCACTAAAATTAGTTTGGAAATCACATACATATAGTCGACTAAGTTAATGAGATTTGGACGGCTGACGATTCATCAATGAAACTTTCTCTGAATTGTCAAAGCGTCACTCACGATCTTTCCTGAAGAGACTAAACAATACTGTAATCTAATTTGCAGGTGTTATTATACAATGTTGGACACTATTACAGGAGAAGTCATTCCCGCAGAATATTAGTCATAAACAATCTAACTATAAAATAACATACGGGTAATACCTACAAATCAGTACAGACGGTGTTGTCAGTTCCTACAATGAGCAAGATGTCAGTATTATACATTCATTTAAAGAAGTCGTCATAGAAGAAGCAATGAAAGATTCCATACTCATTTCAATCGGTCCGAACCGTAGGAGCAACAATAATTTGAAATGGTTCAATTATTATTATTATTATTATTATTATTATTATTATTATTATTATTATTATTATTATTATTATTATTATTATTATTACTATTATTGTTTATTGTTAATTGTGAAGTTTTGCCGCCCCAGCTGCCCTACCTTATGCCGCTATGCCACAGTCTATGGCCAATATAATATATAATATGGCCAATGTAACATTAAAGAAAAACAAATTAGCCAACGGGCTCGCGCATTTTGTGCGCAATATAAAAAGTTTATGTTTCAAGTCCCATTGCGCTGTTTCCGTTTTCTTACTCCAGCAAGTGTTTAGATCGCATATACTTCGCCCGTCCCTCGGGTTCGTATGAAGCGATCTCGCAAATGAGAATGTTTTCCGAGTCAACTGCTTTTTTCCAAAAAATGTACTATTGCTCTACCACTGTCAAAAAAACCTTCCACTGCGCATGCCCGATCGTGGCCTCTCCCTCCAAAGCTCCTAATATTTCCCCGCCTGCCTGTACTCTTTGTCACAACATAGCTCTCTCTCTCTCTCTCTCTCTCTCTCTCTCTCTCTCTCTCTCTCTCTCTCTCTCTCTCTCTCGCTCTGTCTCTCTCTGTCTTTCTCTCAAGGGTCGCGCGGTAATTCAACACTGCGAGTTTGGTGATAACAAACTGATGAGTGAGAAGGATCAGACGGAAGGCAGCTTACGTGTTTCTACAGTAGGGGTTGTCCAAACGATTAACAGAAAATAAGCCGTGTCTTGAAGAAGACTTTCGGTCTCCAGTCCCTGTTTGACCGTGGCTAGTGAGCAGTGACAGTTTGCTTTATACAGTAGCAGCTGTTATTCACAAAACCCAATTATTACAAAGTATATCCACTGAAAAACAATAGGTCGTTGATCAAATAATTATTGAACATGGCCACATTCCTCTCCGTCTTCCACCGTACCATCCAGATCTAAATTCAATACAACTTGTTTGGGGACTTATAAAAGGGCGCGAGGCAGCAGAAACAATTGGTGCATCCTTAAAAGACAAGGAAACGTTTTGCAGAGAAGCGTTTGCACAATACAGTGCTGAACAATGGTAGAAATCCTGCGAGCATGTGTAGGGAATAGAGGCGACATAAAAATTCAGATAATGTGATGGATCAACAATCAATGCATTCATTTCTTTGGACACTCCTGGGAGTGCGAGTTCCTCTTTTGACGAAGGGGGCAGTGATGACGAGTGACGGTCAGCGCGATCGCTGCGTCTTGCAGTCGCCTCTCCTTGTCGCCTACGCGCTTCCTTATCGCCGAGAGGGGAAATCTCAGATGCCAAAGGGTGGGGGCAGCCTCCGAGACTTTACCAAAGGCATAGACTAAAGAGGTGTACATCTTTACTCTATGCCAAAGGTACGTCCGCCATGATGGAATTTTTGCAAGCTGTTCAGCTTTAAGCAAGCGGTTCAGCTATAAGTAGACGTTTTGTTGTGATGTTCGACGAGAAGAGAATGAGCCGTGACGAGGGGAATTTTCCTAGAACGGAAGTAATGGGGAGGGGGCAACGCGAGCTTATCGCACAAAGTTAACAGAGTATCCGCACTCCCCCATGTAAACCATCCTTTGTCTGTGCGACGGCGTGAAGTATTGTACGAGTATCTGTGGTCCGTATATCTGTGGATAAGTAAGGTTGGTATCGGCTAAATTATTTATGTATAGTTTTCAGATTATATTTTCTACACATAAAAATTTATAGTAATATTAATTGCACACTCGCGATTGACTTCCGTGTTTGTATATGATGTCGATTGTGTCGTATTATACCCAAGCAAAGAACTTCTTAAAAACCGCTGTCAGTATATGAAACCTGAAAATGCCTATATTACAATGAACCAATAACATGGATTTAATCGTGGAATATTTGCACATGAGGAAGCGGAATCACCTTTTTGAACAGTAAAAAAAATACTATTATTAGTAGAGTCCGGAAAAATATGTACATAAATATGTAATGAAAACAGTAAGAATATGTAATAAATATTTTAAAATGGAATATAATGTGTAATATTAAAATACTCTAATTATAAAACACATTTACACAATACTTATTTACGTTTATAACAAATTTTCTAAAGAAAGTTTAAAAATAATACAAACGTATTAAAAATCATTTGGAGAGCAGAAGTTGAAACACCCTTTGCACCATACAACGTTCCATTAGAAGTAAAGATTCATCTATTGTGATCCAGAACCGTAGTTTAGCAGCCAGACCAAGGTGCATTTACGAAACGTTATGTGTATCTTGAGCCAGACTGGCCGCAAAAGAATCCATTCTATAAACTGGCGATCTCTACGACCAGGAAACAATCACTTAAGCGTGCAACATTCTCATCGCAGTGTTACAAGTCGGCGATCGCCAAAGTTTCTTGGAAATTAAGGTTAAAGGTTACGAAACACGATGTCAATGATACTTTCGCACCAATAATGTAGGGGGAAATGCTGATTTTTTAAAATAATTTTTTATAAGAAAATCCATGGTGGAAATATTTTCCACCATGAGAAAATCGATAGAATAAAAATATTTTGTGAAAATAGAAAAATTTGTAAAATAGTACTAAATATATACAAATATTTGACGAAAAAATTGAATATTGTCTTAGGAGAGCGACGATTCGCCAAGATTACAATTTTGAGAACCATAAGTAAAAAGATAAAAAATATGTAATTACACGAAAATACGGTCTCTAATTATTAGTTGCAAAATGCATTTCAGTGTCGTGTAGCTTTGTAGGAAAAACTTGGCAAGTCTTGTAAGTAAGTCAACTTAACATCCTTATTAATAATCTTAACATTCTTTGCAGTGGCGGATTAACTTGATTGCCGACTATAGGCTGAAGCCAAAATGCCGCCCTTCCTGACCCCTTATGAAACACAAATATTTACATAAAAATCAAAAAGCTATTTAGTACCAATTCCATGTGGGTGAATGAACATTAAAAATTATTTTACAAAAATAGTTATTTTTATCTAGAATATAATTTTAATTTTATCAAATTTCATTGTACGATTGTTTACAGAAGTTTACGTCTACATTTCTTGCTAGCAAAGTTTTCAATTAAAGTGTTGTAATCTAAAGACAATGTTAAATTGGATTCAATACATAAAACGGCAAGATAATTTAATCTATCTTCTGACATAACTGAACGCAAATAATTTTTGATTCTCTTTAAACAAGAAAATGAGCGCTCCGCAGAACAATTTGTAACTGGATGACTAAGAAATATACGCCAAGCAATATCGATATTTGGATATATA
Organism: Teleogryllus occipitalis; assembly: GCA_011170035.1. NCBI lineage: Eukaryota > Metazoa > Arthropoda > Insecta > Orthoptera > Gryllidae > Teleogryllus > Teleogryllus occipitalis. The sequence continues at coordinate 81,054 of BLKR01014849.1, read as the reverse complement.
TTATGTAGTTCTGATTTTCGGAGTGACTTAAGGAAATCCTTTGGCTTAACCTTTGAAGAGTTGCAATGGGCTTGAAAATGTAAACACTCATTTTCAAATGTTGCTTCCAGGTCCATTGGATAGAAACTTCTCAACTTTTCTGATTTCTGGTACACTTCTAATGTGCTTAAATTTTCTATATCGATTATAATGTCGAATTTGTTGTAAATATTCTTGTAAGACTATTTCTTTTCCTCAATTCAGAAACCAAATTCTAGTTACGTTGTCTAATGTCTAATATTACGTTAAATGTTGTAATTCTGAATTGATCTCTATCTGTCATGTTGATATTGCCCTCTTTATTCTCGTCAAATGGTCTTTTGCTCTTTGTTTTTCTTGATATCTGCACATAATATTCTTGAATTTCTGAAAATTCTAATGCCTTCTTTTCGTACAAATCAAACTCATTACGAGTTTTGTCAACAAGACCAATCAATGATTCGTAGAGCTCAATAACTTTGCTTATATCGATATCTACTTTCTGTAATGTTTTACGAACAGAATTTATTCGTTCCAATAAAAAGCTCCAAAGACATAGCATGAAGGCCGTTTCGAGTTTCTCGAGCTGTCTTAATAAACCTGCTGCTTCGCATCTAGTATTTGGTTTTTCAGAATGATTATTTTCTATTGCATTTAGTGCATTTATAATTTCCTTCCAAGATTCTGTTAATGTAAAGACAGCATCACTACGCGAGGACCATCTAGTAGCAGATAGCTGTTTCAGAGTGCGTGAGTTTGGCTTTTGAAAAGATAGTAGTATTTCCCATCGATGAGTTGATGCTGTGAAGAATGTATATAAATGTTGAATTAGATTAAAAAATGAAACAGCTTCTCTGCAGCTTGCTGCTGCACATGTACCCACTAAATTAAGAGAGTGAGCTGAGCAAGGCATGTATTCTGCAAGAGAGTTGACTTCCTTTATTAGTGCTTGTAATCCTGCATATGATCCTGACATATTGGCAGCGTTATCATATGCTTGGCCTCGACAATCATTGATATTTATAGATCGTGAATCTAAAGTTTCCAAAACAATTTTTGCCAAATCTTGAGCTCTATGTCCTGGATTTTCCAAAAATGTTAAAAAACGTTCCACTGGATCACCGTCATTTTGAACATACCGTACAATGAGAGATAACTGATCGATGTGTGCAACATCAGGAGAAGAGTCAACAATTATAGCAAAATATTTTGCTAATTTTATCTCTTCAATTTTGTTTCCAACTGCAGTTGCCATAATCTGTATAAATTCCTCACATATGGTTTTTGATAGGTAGGAAACATTACCTTTACCTTTATTACCAAATTTTTCAATGTGCGCAGCTAAAAACGGATCGAATTCAGCTATCAATTCCAATGACATAAGAAAATTGCCATTTTGAGGTGAACCAAATTTCTCGTTGTGACCTCTAAAAGGAAGGCCTCGAACCGCTAATGATTTAATAACAGCTACTACTCTCTGTAAAACAGATCGCCAATATGCTATTTCTTCATTCAACTGAACTGTTACAATTTTATCAATGCGCCCTACATCGTTTCCTCTATCTTTGAATTTTAACACGCATGCCTTGTGTCCATTCGAATTTTCATGACCACTTAATCGTGCTGTTGCATTCTTCCAATCGTTGAATCCACATTTTGAAGAAAACTGAGAGTCACCTTTAAAAAGTAAACATGGTCCGCAAAATACTGCACCAGCACTTTCTGAATAGACTAACCATGATCAAGTTTGTGTTTCACAGTTAATTAACTTTCTTTCAAATAAAGCGGGTGAAAATTGTCTACTATAATCGTTATAATGTCGTTTCGACTTTGAAAAGTCTCCATTCTTGTTTTGGCCATAACCATGCAGTGCTAAATACTCACGAGTAAATTCATCAATTAACCATAAAGCTGGATTTCAGTTCTTGAGGCAAAGTGATTTCAGATACTTTTAGGTGATTGTCTTTTTCAAGCGAATTCATGAACCCTGTAGAAAATTTCAATACATGTACGTTAAAAAGCAAGGAAAATATAATAATTTCTCTAACCATAAATAAATATAAATATTAATCCTCAAATTACATTCCAATAATATAATAAAAATATATTTTGTGCAAAATTTTTATAATTATTTTTTAATAATAATGTACATATAATTCTTTTGTTTACTTTTCAACATTATACAACTGGTACATTACATTAATAATTGTAATCCGATTTTAACATTGATTACATTATATACCCTGATAAAAACAGAATATTAATACGCATTCAGAGGTATTGATATGGAGCCAATATGCGGATTGAAGTTAGAAATTCTATCCGTTTATTGTCTCTGTATTGATACTTTTAAATGTTTCTATTCGCTCTATACGTCATTTTTAACAGGGTATTGAATAATAATAATAATAATAATAATAATAATAATAATAATAATAATAATAATAATAATAATAATAATAATCTATACTAATATATAAAGACAGAAGTGCGTTGTCTTCCAACGCGGTAATCTCTGAATCTACTGAACCAATGCCGATGAAACTTTTGTGCTAACTTCCTTGAAAGGTCTGGAGTGCTATAGGCTATGATTTACTACCATAAACCGTAGTATATTTACAAAATAATTACTTTTCTCGACAATTTTGGCATAGCTTTACATCACAGATTCAAGAGCGCATCAATGTCAATAGTTTAGCTGTGCGCCACCAGAGGTTGACGTCTGAGATCTACTACTGGTTTCATCAATGTCCAGAATTATTACGAGATTCATTGGACTTGGAATAAGGTTATGTAATGTCCCTGTATGAACGGTGGTGATTTGTTAGTTCTGAACATTGGTGGAATATTTGGAAGAAATCGGTAACTAAAGTGGTAAAGATGACAAGGTACATGCATTATCCTTAATCCGTGGTATATACAAAGTGGCTATAAAACATTGGAGTTTGAATTTGTACAGAAATGAGGTAGGTTGCGACAGTGCAATGTACAATAATATATAGTACAGAATATACAGTAATCTACAATGTATTATATATAGATATCGTATACATTCTAAATAACCTCTTCTTTTACAGAAATTTGTAAACATTGAATTTCTTGAAACAATGCGAGTGTCAAGTTGTCAAAACAGATTAAACAATTGCGAATAGATGGGCAGTCTATAAACGTTTTGAAACGGCTATTAAGAGAAGTGCGACTTGCTGAAGTACTCACTCGCACTATTGAAAATATTACTGCAAGGAGGGATGCAAATGTAAATAATTCTCTACGTAGTTGGGTTGCTTTTCAATAGCACTCACATTTTGACTATTTACACAGTTCTCATGTTCAAATTGGTAAAATGTAAAATGTTTGTATGTTTTGGTTTCATCCAGTTGATTTTTTCTTCATTATGTGCAGAAGATTAGTGCAATAGTACTATGTAATTAAGCAATGATCACTTACATATTGAGAATAATCTGTGCTATTATTTTACATTGCAATTGCTCCCAACGCATGAATTGGTTTCTGTTATTCACATTTCAAGATCCTTAATATATAGCACTTCAGATCAAATAATGAAGCTAATATGGTTTTGTTCAGAAGAGAAGAAGTCAATTTAGTTTGTACCCATAATGTACATGTTGATGGATCAGCATTGTTCTCATGCTTCAATTTTATGATTAATTGATTTTCATAAAAAAATAAGTTTTATTCTACACGTAGTTTAAACTTATATATATTTTTCGTCTTCAAAATAATTAGAAATACTGGCAATTACGTTCAATATTGATACTTTCATTTACTTTTATGATGATGATTACGTTTCGTAACTCGTTTTGTTACATCATCAGGTGCTGACCTAAATGGACACAGAAACTGTTATTCTACATATCAATGAATGTAATTACTAGAATAGTTCACAAACACTACAATTGTCACAAAAGTATAAGTCTATTGAGTAAAATTAAGTAAAATTATCTCAAAATCAAACATATCTACTATAAAAGAAATCCTTTTAAACTTTTAATTTTTATACAACAACCAAAGAACAACACAACAACACAAAATCAATACAATACCAAATGAACACTCTCCATAGTGAAGGGAACGCTATCCCATTGAATTGTCTCACTAGCAGAACACTCGAGGAAACATTATGAAAAACCTCGCACTCACTCAGTTGATACCACATAACTAACCGTTACGAACAGACACTCCATTCAAAGTTTGAATGACAGTAACGGACGTATGAATATGTAATAAGGTTACAACACGGTGTATGAATATGCAGTTTGCCAACTTAACCACTATACTGGATCTACATTGTCCAGATCAATAACTTTAATTTATATAACACATTGTCATAAGCATTGGTAAAAATATTCATTTCAACATTAGTATTAAGAGTCGGATTTAACTTAATCTGAAGTATTTCTGAGATGAGTCGTGGAAATCTCCTAGCCTCGGTGTCTAAAATAAGTGGGTTCTCAAAGTCAAATTCATGTGATAAATTTAGTCTGTGTCTAGATAAAGAATTGAGTCGTGGAGAAGATTCTTTAATATTTCTAGAATGTTCTTTCATTTATTGTTTAATTGGGCGCTTAGTTTGTCCTACGTATGTTAGATTGCAATGTTAGCACGGTAAACTATATACTACATTCTCACGTTCCATAAATGGAACTTGGTCTTTAACATTCCTTATCAAATTCTGTTTGTTAATTAATGTGTTGTATATGTGCAGTTTAATATTTGAACGGAGACATTCTTTTGTGAACTTATTCTGTATTTTAGGTACGTATGGCATAATTATGGTCTGTTCACTACCTGAACGTTCTGTATCTGTTGCAACACTATCAGCTCTTGATACGTCATTCAATACATTCAATCTATTTAATCTTTTGTTGATGCAGCGTCTCAGAAATAACTTAGGATAATTGTTCTCTTCTAAAATTTTCCTGACCTTGTTCAAATTAGAATGGTGAAAAACTTTATCAGATAACTTTATGGCCCGATCCACTAACCCATAAACTATAGATTTCTTATGCTGAACAGGATGGGCAGATAAAAAGTTTAAAGTTCTATCCGAAGAGCAATCCTTCCTATACCAATTGGTAATTATCTTGTCCCTCTTCAATATAATGGTAATATCTAGGAAATTTAAAGAGTTATTAACTGATTTTTCCACCGTGAACTGGATTGCTGGATCATATGAGTTGTAATCTGTTAAAAGGCCCTCCATGTTATCCTTATGTATTATGATTAATATATCATCTACGTATCTCTTATAAAAGAACGGGTTATGACGCGGTATAATTGTCTCCTCCATTTTTGTCATGACAAGTTCCGAAAATATAGAACTCATAGAGCCTCCAATTGGTGTACCTGTTCATTGTCTATATATAACATTGTCAAAAATGAATTCTATGTTATTCAGTAAACACCTAGTAATTATTAAAATCTCTTCTAAAGGAAACGTGAAATCAGGGAGTCTTAAAATAAATTCTCGTATAGCTTCCATTATCAGGTAATGTGGAATATTTGGAAACATATCAACAACATCTATTGAAAATATCTCATGATCTTGGGGAACCGTCATATTATGCAACAATTCTATTAAATCAAAATTATTCTTGACAACATGCGATACTTCAATTTTTAACAATGGTTTCTTTAATGAATTTAAAAATTTGCAAAGATTGTATTGAGGTGTGCCTATTGATGATACTACAAGTCTAATTGGAAAATTATCTCAAGTGCGAGTGTACAGTGTGACGTACTGGGAATTAATAACACATACGACTGATTCTAAATAAAAAAAACATTTACACAATAATTTACAAGTTGAATTTACTAAATGAAAAAATCTCTGTCAACCTTTCTATTCCCTTAGCCGCGAAACCCCGCGACCGTCCCCAGGCCTAGCCCAGGCACTGCTCTAAAGCAGGTAAGCAACGCGTGGTGCGAAGCTGTCGGGCAGTGAGTCCCTCAACCACCGTTATCACATGGCCTGACGCCAAACCGGTCTTCGTCTGGAAGGCCGCGTGCTAGGATGGTACCGGAGATATCACTCAGTCTCTCGACCCTCTAGATATCTCGCGTGGGCGCCGTCGATGCCGCCTTAAGTGCCCTGAGGGCTCGCCTCTCCCCTCGGCGCTCTAATGCGGTGGGCGTCACGAAGGCTCGGCGGCAAGCTTCCTCTAGGTTCTTGCGACATCGTCCCTGCCTCGCACCCTAACCTTTCTCTATAGTTATTTTCGAGCGGGGCTTCCCTGCCCCATCCCCTTTGCCTATTCAGCGCGTCCTCGGCCCGGCGCGTGGCAACCGCCCCCAACCCCTCATCCGGCTTAAGCGAGTGGGAGTAACGGTTTCTCCGGGCCCGGTTCGCTGCACAACGCCACAACAGTCTAGTAATAATTCGACGCCAACAAATAATGGAAAAATATATAATGATGGGAGCAGCACTTTTTTTGTTTCTTAGAATGCGAGTCCCCAAAAAATTCAAATTCAATGTGTTCTTTCTTATTTCAATTCATCAAAAATAAAACAAAGGAATATCCAACGGTTAATAAAATAGTATTGTTTTCATACTCATGTGGAGGGCAAAATAAGAACAGTACATTCATGATGTTCAGTCTGTTGTTGTCAAAAGCATTAGATATCACGATAAAACATATCTTTCCTGGAAGGGGGCATTCATTTAATCAGTGTGATAGAAACTTTGACCAATATGAGAAACTTTAAAAACAAGAAGATACTTTTGAAATAGCTGAAGGATGTTTTAAAATTATGAAAGATTGTCGCAAGAAGCCAGAGCTATTTCAAGTAATTTGTGATGAAAATATTGTAAAAAATTGTGCTCGAGGATTAAAGCCAATGTTTTTGAGAGAACCTAAGAAGGAAGGCTGCAAGTTCAGAATTCAGAAATACGTTCGTTTGCTCTACAGAAAAAGTGAAGTGGGAGCATGCCAGTCATATGCTGATTCTAAATAAAAAGTATTTTAGGACCAAACTTTGCCATATGCATCAAACTTTGAAACGTTTACTTTGTTGAAAAAGAACTGTAGATTTTTGGGTGTTCATAATTTAAATTTAAGAGCAATAGAAAAACCAAGTTGAAAGAAAAAATAGGATGTGCTGTATTTAAATTTCCTAAGCCTCAAAATGCCCAGTGGAATCATTTTGTCACGTGATAAAAATGTTTGTGACACTTCATAATCTGATAGTGATAAAACAAAATGTGTTCATGCTACTATTTCATTTGAGGAAATATCCTTCCACTCGTCCATGTCGTAAGTCAAATCCAGAAGATTCTTAATTGAAAAATGGATTTATGTAATGTGTACGAACCATCATGCAATAACAGCGTTTAATACCTTTTTTGTCAACATTTTTGTACTAAACCAGCAACATGTTTTAAAATGTTCATGACTTGGAATGTAACCTCTATGCATGCGAGTTCTATTACATACCATTGAAAAACATGTAACTTAAATACTATTTTTTGTGCAATGAAAAATAATATTCAAACTTCATTATTTCTTTAAAGCGTAAGTAGACTTATGCTCTTATTGCATCTAAGACTTCAATTATAACTACAAATAAATTATATTGTAGTAAAAACTGGTTTTAATCATACATTAATAATGTGTTCTAATGTATCATTATAATTGCTTTCATCGAAATTTTTGATTTGCAAATTTGTTAAAAATTACACAACGTATTTGAAGTAAAATATCTTTTCCACTGCTAAAATGGGAAGTGAATTTAATCTACTTTCGCCTAACGTTGATCTTAAGTAGTTTCTGACACTCTTCTTAACCGAAAACGATCTTTGAAATAGATTTACACATATACATGCGAAAGGAGATAGCAACATTAGAAAATAATGTGTAAAGGTCAGTTCTTCGAAAAAACGAGCAAATCTTACGGCGAATTTTTTCCAGAGCTTTAACATTATAAAAAGCAAAAATCGAACCTAAAATATATTTTTAAATTTAATTTAACATTCAATAAAAATCGTTATTTAAACCAGTGGCGCTCAACAGCACATACTTTCTCGCATTGTTTCTAAATTTGCCATTTTTTAAAATTCAGAGAGTTCAACGACGATGAGATCTTCGCCATGCTTCTGAACGTCCCATTGTCTATCTGTGTAAAAAATGAAAGAAAAATTATACTTGTAGGAAGACGCCCCCAAAACTTGCACTTTTGCAATTTTCAAAAAGATCTGTGATTTCAACAGAGATTAGACCTGCGCCACTCTCTTATGCGTATTTTATGCTATGCGAAGACAAAATTTTATAAAAATTTGGTGCCATTTTTGAGAAAATTTTGAAAATGTTTTTGAGGCTTGTGTAAAGTACTCTCAAAAATCAAAATATCCAGATGAAGCTCCCAAAGCCTCCAGTTCATTCTGATCGATTGAGGAATATCAATTTTGAAGAAAAACGGCTGAACGGTTTAGACGCTAGTGGTGTCCACAAATAGACGTTTTACCGTCAATCGATTTTTTGGTATCAAGGACCCACAAAACATGGATTACAGGAAGACCAGGATATTTTTTATAAATTTAGCAACAGGATTTATCAACTTCTTAATTAGTAGGGCCTGGCAATAAAAAATTTTCTGCCGCAATTTCACCTTTTCCGTCGCATGACTACATAACTTTCGCTTCTTACGAAGTACCTTCGTAAGGGGGGAAAATTAAAAAAGTTACCCCGCCCATCTAAAACTAGCCGCCCTAGGCACCTGCATAAGTTTGCCTCTTCATAAATCCGACACAGCTTACGGATCTACAGAAGTGAGTAACAACTGTCAACAAAGAAGGTGCAAAACAGTGTTGAATTTGCTTTTTTCTACTCTTATTGTATAATTGTGTCATTTGATGGCTGCAACCCGTTGCATAATGATACTCATTGCGATACAGATTTCATTACAATGCAGGTTCTTGACCAATTACAGAGAAGTTTACAAACCAAGTATTGACACTTCATTAATCACTGAAAATCTTTATAATAAATGTGTTGTTCGATTGTGTACATTAAAATTGCTTGTAATATTATATTATGTTTGTCAATTTTAATTTCTTTTATTAGTAGTATTTTTTTCGTGAAATACTATTTAAAATAAATTGTATTGTAATTTCACTTTGATCCTATTTGACTAGCGCAATGATAGTGGTATAGGGAACATTTGACTGACGTTAAGATCACAACGCAAGTTATTTTGTGTTATATGTTGCTGCCGTGTTTTCGTCTTTAAAAACCGGCCCATTCTTTAGTTTGAAATGTCTAAAGAATCAGGGGATGAGTTGCCACCTCCACAAATACGAGAAAAAGCGAAAATAATGACCTCGAAATTATTGCCGCAACTTTTGTTCTCTCTCGCAGGCGGACTGGTAAACCAAAGCCACCTGCGGTAGGTAGGGAAGATGTCCGCTAGGAGGCCTTGGCCGAATCCTGCATGTCTTCTACAAAACGATTCAATGTAAAAGTTTAACTTATAAAAGTTACCATAAGTTGTAGAAAAATACCGTATGAAACTCGATGCAATGGTTATTAATACACTCGTGTGATGTTTACGGTAGTCGCTTGTTCCTCACTCGTATCGTAATATCACACTCGTGTAATATCCATCATTATATCATCGTTTTATAATGTACTATAATGTTTCCCTTCCTTGAAGTGTTTATTTGCTTTATAGTGCCCAGAGACTTCATTTATTTAAGTTGAACTAGCGGTGCTCCAGAATGGCACAGACTTTCTCGCACTAGTTAGTTTTCTAATCTCTGAAGGCTAGTTTTCGATATTCCACAATCCCCTTCCAGCTGCTATCTATCGACGCCAAAACTATATATATTCACATTTCTCAACTTTTTGGTTCCATAATAGTGGAACTGAAATATGTCTTTAGGAATATTACAGGAGAGTAAAACATATTCCTGTATTCAAATTTTCATTGAAGAATTTGGAGCCGTTCGTGAGAAAATGTCATTGAGCGTTTCTGAAAATGTGTAATTTTTAGCTGATTTTCATAGAGAACATTGAGATTTCGAGAAACTAAAAAAGGAATCATTTGAAGCATTTGTGTTCACAAATGCAATAATGTATCAAAAATGCCCACAATATTAATATTAACGATGTGAGATATGTTTCAAAAAATTACTTTTCGGTCATTTTTGAAAAATCAAACATTGCATCGAAATGGCGTGTACGTCTTGTAATTCAGTATACTTAGCATTATCTATTGGAGGCATTTACGAAAAAATGACGTTTGAGTGTTTCTCAAATGCCCAATTTTGTGCTCATTGTCACAGAGTAGTTTAGATATTTCGAGAAACTTCATCTTAAGCTATCATTGGAAGCACTTGTAATCGAGTACTGGATGTACATGAATAAAAACGCCAGTAAAGGAAATATTAACAACGTGCGTACCGGAGGCGACACGCTAAGGAAATGGATAATATGATGTAAATTTCTGTGTTTGTCCATGGCACAAAATCTTATCGCAGATCTTAACCAATATTTGACCGTTTGAGACTCATTTTTGAAGGTGGACGTATACAGTATTTGTGATTCTCACAATTGTAAATAACATCATTCTCATATTTAATGAATAAAATTCGTAACGAAATTCGTAAACGACTTCCTTTATTAGAGCATATTGTGAACTTTTTCACAATATGAACCAAAATGATTTTGTGCCTTTACACTCGCTTTCATGATAAACTTTAATGAGTTTTACCACTAATTTCATGAATTAAAGTAAAATATTTAATGAATTTCAGAAGCTGCAAGTAAGAAATGGCTAGTCCCAGAAGCGAGATTGGCTCAGGAGATGGCGTTGACGCCGTCGGCTACGCCTTCCAGCTGGTGGCGCAGGGGCTGGCGCAGCTACAGGAGGCCTTGCGCCTGCAGAAACAGGAGGCGGAGCGCAAGGTCCAGGAGGCCCTGCACCTGCAGAAAGAAGAGGCAGAGCGCAGGATGGAAGAAGCCTTGTGCCTGCAGAAACAGGAGGCGGATCGCAAGGTCCAGGACGCTGAAGATAGGATGCAGGACGCTTTGTGTCTACAGAAACAGGAGGTGGAGCGGAAGATCCAGGACGCTGAAGATAGGATGCAGGAAGCCTTGTGCCTGCAAAAAAAGGAGGCGGAGCGCAAGGTCCAGGAGGCCCTGCACCTGCAGAAAGAAGAGGCAGAGCGCAGGATGGAAGAAGCCTTGTGCCTGCAGAAACAGGAGGCGGATCGCAAGGTCCAGGACGCTGAAGATAGGATGCAGGAAGCCTTGTGCCTGCAAAAAAAGGAGGCGGAGCGCAAGGTCCAGGAGGCCCTGCACCTGCAGAAAGAAGAGGCAGAGCGCAGGATGGAAGAAGCCTTGTGCCTGCAGAAACAGGAGGCGGATCGCAAGGTCCAGGACGCTGAAGATAAGATGCCGGAAGCCTTGTGCCTGCAAAAAAAGGAGGCGGAGCGCAAGGTCCAGGAGGCCCTGCACCTGCAGAAAGAAGAGGCAGAGCGCAGGATGGAAGAAGCCTTGAGCCTGCAGAAACAGGAGGCGGATCGCAAGGTCCAGGACGCTGAAGATAGGATGCAGGACGCTTTGTGCCAACAGAAACAGAAGGTGGAGCGGAAGATCCAGGAGGCCCTTCGCCTGCAGAAACAGGAGACGAAGCGCGACGTTCAGGAGACCCTGCGCCTGCAGAAACAGGAAATGGGGCGCAAGGTTCTGGAGGATCGCAAGCAAAAACAGGAGGCGAAGCGCAAAGTTCAGGAGGCTCTGCGTCTGCAAAAGCAGGAGGTGGAGCAAAAGGTTCATGAGGCCCTGCGCCTGCATGAGGAAAAGGCGGCGACGACGTTGCGCGAGATGGAGCGGAAGCTGCAGGAGAAGGGCGACGCCGTCCGCGCTCTGCGGCAGCGACATAAAGAGACCCAGAAGAGAGTGGCGGCCTTGGAAAAGAAAACGACGGCTTCGGAGGAATCTGAAGGGACAAGTGGTTTGCGGCGTCTGGAGGGCCGCGTGGAGAAAGTCGAGGCCTCTCTGCAAAGCGCGTTGCAGAAGTTCATGCCGCGCGTTAATGATCTGCTGCGCCAACTGGAGGAGCCTCAAACTCCACGTGCGTGCCTTACTACCTCCTCCTCCAACTCTGCCGCCAGCGCTCGCAAAACCGCGTCGAAGGGAGGGGCAGCAGGGGTCGGTAGGGCGGAGCAGGGGGGTGTGAACCGACAACTGGAGCAGCCCCAGTCTCCACGTGCGTCCCTTCCCACCGCCGCCAGCGCCCGCGAGGCACCGGCGACGGGAGGGGCAGCAGCGGGCGGCGGGGAGGAGCCCCCCTCCTCCACCTCCACCCCTACACCCTCAGGCGTCGGCCGCCAGGGCGCAGCGGCCGACGAGGAAAAACGCGCGAGGCAGCGGGTGGAGCTCCGGGTGCGGGAGGTGAAGATGAAGATGGAGGAGGCAAAAACTTCTCCCTCCCTCCCGGGAGTGCAGTTGTGTGAGGCGGCAAAACAAGGAAGACTAAGAGACGTACGACGCCTCATAGACTCCGGGGCCGACGTGAACTATATCGATGGAGATGGTTTCACTCCTCTACTTAATGCGGTCAGTGAAGTGCATCCGGACGTGGTGTCACTTCTTCTGCAACGAGGCGCCGATGTGAACGTTGTCGGCGTTGAGGGATCCTCCGCGTTGCACTGGGCTGCGTCGAAGGACCACAGCGGGCGGTGCGTGGAGCTGCTGGTGGGCGCGGGGGCCGACGTCAACGCGAGGGATGTGTTTGGGATGACTCCTCTCAGCATCGCGACGATCAGAGAGAATAAGAAAGCTCTGCGTGCGCTCCTTTGGGGCCTGGGAGTAGACCCTGATCTTGTTTGACCCTCCAATTTGCAGTGGCGTATACTGCTTTCATGCCCTGGGCTACTGTTGACCTTAGAAATAAACTTTGACTATATAACTATGCATATTCTTTGATTATGTAGTTTGTCTAGTTTGTACTTTTTTTATTATACAATTATATATAATTGAAACATATATTTTTACAATTTCGATTAAAAGGCTTCTCTAATAAACGTCGTTGTCAACAGACAAACTTCCCGAAGGGTGCTGTGATATTTTTTCAAAATATCTTACCAAATATCTGACAATAGTTAATTTTGACAGTATCTCATACTTAATATGTTGCAATTTCAACACTTAAAACACGCTTAATATGATATTCGAGTATTATGTACTTGTACACTCACCACCAATCGTGTGTGTCGTAGACAAAAGCGCACATCTAATTTACACTGTTCGTTTACTGCCCGCTGCCTCTGAACCTCAGAACGTGTGAAGAAACCGCTCGGTAAATCGGCAACCTGAGCCCTTGGCTGGCCCTTTCTTGCCAGTAGGAGGGGGAGTGAGTCATGCAACGAACGCACGCTGTGTGGATGCCGCTGAATGCCAGCGGTTTCTTCAGCATTGCCGCCTCTTAAGAGGATTGATACGCCAACTAGCGAGCGATTTAATACACATCTCAAAAAAAAAAAAAAAAAAAAAAAAAAAAAAAAAAAAAAAAAAAAAAAAAAAAAAAAAAAAACAGATTATATTTCTGATTCTCGTAATTTTCTCGGGCTACTTCCGGTAGCCCACATTATACGCCACTGCCGATTTGTGGCAGATGAGCTGTGTCGCGGTTATCTAATCAGGAGTTTCAACGCCATAAGTTAACGTAAGTAACGATTGGGTAACCGCGCGCACCTGACGACAAATCACAAGTTACTATATTTAAATAGGGTAAATAACGCTCGTCCCAGATCTACTCCTATTTAAACATAGAGAGGTGCAACCAGTAGCTGGAGGGGGCCGAAGGTACGGTCCGCCCTGGGTGGCACCAAATTGAAAATTGTATAGTTGGAATTATTAATGATTTATATACAAGTGTGTGTGTGTATATATATATATATATATATATATATATATATATATATATAATATTTTAATTATATGCTTGTAAATTGCTTGTAAAGTGCAAATATGCTTGTATTTTTATGAAATAATGCATAAACTATTCAGTGATAGATACTTTTATTTTAAATATTGGGGGTGGGGTGATTCCATTAGATTTGCCCCGGGTGACACCAACTGAATCTACGCCACTGAGGGCAACACTGTCATCCAATCGGAAGCTTCGTTAGGACTATTGGATACTACCCGATTGGATAACAATGTCCCACTCTCCTTCCAGCTCTTGACCTTGAAGAGCAACTATGTTTAAATTGGAGTATACTCTCTTAACTTGGTGGAGTGAAATTCAACTCGATTTCAGTGAATTATCACTTATCCTTCGAGCCAGAATTGAACCTGGCGAAACGAGTGGAATCCACTCGGTTTTTAAAGAGAAATAATTCACTTTACGCTAGAGCGTTCCCTCGATTCGAGTGATTTAGACGATCGCTCTCAGTGAGTAGATATGCACTCAATATTGAGTATTCCCGGCATCCATTTAGAGAGAAATAGTTTCCAACCTCTAATGTAAATTGTCAAAATGTTATGTTATGGGGAATGGGGAACATACATTAATTTAAAAGCAGAAACTATAACCTTGTGGAAAATTTGTGAATTTCAACTGACAAAACACAAAAAAGGATGATTCTTGTATCTTAAATTATCATATGGTGACCTAAGATGCAGCAAGCGGATAAATACAGACACTATGGACGTTAGAGGTTCTAATATTCACTTTGAATAGTTCTTTCTAAAAAGCTCTGGAGTGGTCCAGCATGTCAGGTCGAAATGGCAACCAATAAAATAAGTTTTCTTAATAAATAAAAAAATAGTTGGACTCAATCCCCCAGGCAATTCTTCTCACCTAATTATGTAAGACAGAATCACTTGAAAATCAATCATTATATTCCTTGAAGGTGTTACAAGAAATCGTTGTGACATTTAGGTAACTTTGATAGGAATTGGTTACGCCAAGCATGTGCCGTCAGTAGTATAACCCATCATATTTTTGATCCAATGAGAGAGTATGTGTGTGCATACTCTCTAGATGTTTGGCACTTACTTTTATCTTATTATTTATTGCAGGGTTTTTTATTTCTACATATTTTTAAGAATATAAGTAAGCAAATTCTTATAGTTTACATTTTTATACATTACATAAAATTAGAAAAAGTAATAGATGAAAATGATCATTACTCATAAGAAGGGGGCGGATTTTTATGCCCTAAAAATGTTGATATATGCTTTTAAAAATATTCATTTATTACCTAAAATTTCAGAAATATACACTTTAATATACAAAACAATATATCATTTCCTGTATAAATCTTTCTTGATAAAATTCAGGGCTTCGAATGAGAAGATATACTTTTCTACAAACACAATATAAGTTAGCTTACTTCATAGGAGAAATAATTGAAATAAATATCCACATTGGTGAAGTTCACTGTAGGTTTGGTTTCATTATTTCTGACTGGTTTAAAAATATGATATGAAGAAATATCCTACATTTGCACAAGTATTTTCTCATCTCTAGAAGAAGAAAAAATCCTCAAAATGTGACAAGTTCTTTCTAATCAATAAACACTCACAAATAAATAGATTAGAATCTATTTATCTTATATTATCTTAATATTATCTTTTCATAGATGAAAACATGAAACATTTCACAGGTAAGTGTCTATTTTAATGAAATATGAAAAATATGGTTCTATAATTACAGGAATATGCACCTACAGGAAAAATTGGCCCAATAAGCACTAACATATTAATTTACCTAGCATCCAACCAAATGTCAAGGAATTTCACTTGGCTATGCCCTGAAGCAAGGAAAAAAAATATGCAAAATCATAGAAATCTACTTCATACTCATAGGTTTCTTAAATTATGAAGTAATTGCATAAAAGTAATGCACTCTTTTATTCAATAACACAGTGAATAAAAAAGACTGAAGGTTATAAATTCTGCAAACTTCTGAACATTAAGGTAAATAGTACACTTATCAAGAACATCTGCACTGATATTGAATAAAACATTATACTATAGAGCTGTTCAAAAAGTCTCTCCGCAGTGGCCGACTCCCCACCCCACCAGCCTTTACGGGGAAATGGCAACATCGCGGGCTCATTCAGTGTAACGGCGTTCGAATGTTATTCCCAGAAGCGCGCTCGCTGCAAGCTAGCAGCAGCTGAAATAAAAATACGTTATCGTATTATTTGTATCCAAGTGACACTATTTATTTATTTAGTCAAAACAGTCAAAAACTGTATGTGACGTATGAGGGAGAAAATCATCACATTCGGTTTGACTAAATACAAGTTATTTGCTCAGATTCTGAATCTGAATTGAACGACAGGCAATCTTCTGTATGTGAAGTTTACGAGTTGTTTGTTGTGAATGAGGACTCAGATTATAACTTTTAGAATGCTGACACTGGAAGAACGTGTATTTTTGGTGGAATATGTGTTTCGAGCAAGTAATAAGTACACGGATGATGTGAAACAAATGTTTGTGACAAAATTTCCAAAAGTACGCGATTTAATTGCGAAATTTAGACAAGCAGGTTCTGTAACAGATGCGCCGAGAACTTTCTTTGGATCTGTTGGAAGAAGTGTTCGGGAAGCGCATAATTTCGAAAGGGCTATGGTCGCCACGATCACCGGATCTCACACCTGGTTTCTTTTTCTGGGGTGCAGCTAAAGGAAATGTCTACAAAACTCGTCCCAAGACCATTGATGAATTAAAAAACTCAATATCTTTGTATGTAATGTCCATATCTCAAGAAAGTTGGAAAAGAGTTTTTGATAATAAATGTAAAAGGGTAGCGCTTTGCCTTCAAAGTTCTGGTAAATATTTTCAACAAATGATCTAAGAAGATAATTATGAAGAGTAAAAAATAAACTGTTTATTTCAAATGCTTTTTATTTTAGTGTCACTATATTTTTCCCCACTGCATTTCATGTTTCACATCACCCTCCTTTGTTGCTGTTGCGCAACGGACCAAGGCGAATGCGCCGTCGCGGCGCGATTCAGCCCGCGATGTTGCCGTTTCCGCATAAAAGATGATGGAGTGGGGAGGAAGCCACTGCGGAGAGACTTTTTGAACGCTCTGTACATGCTGCTCAAATAGCATTAATATCATTCTAATACAGCACATGCCTGTAAATGAAGTTGATTTATGAAGTATTAAATGAAGTAACAGTATTACACAGAATTAAATATTCACTTATTTTATTTAGCCAAGTAAAACATAATGAAACATGTTTAACTATAACATTTTATTACTTAAAACAATACTTAAACAAAATTGTGAACACCCAAACTTAATTGGAAAAACAAAATATAATATACAACAGTGTCCTCAAATAATAATAATAATAATAATTACAATAATTATATTGACTTTCAATATTAGTTTTCCTGAAATTATGCAAACATAAAATAATGGAGAATCTTTAACGTTCATAAATAGTACTCTGAAGTCTAATGTGGCTTGGTCAGTAGGAGTAAAAAACATTTTTAAAACATTGCCATCGTTTCAGAAAATGTATTTCCATCCTCAGAGCTATACAAAATGAGAAAGAAGCAAGCACAATTACACAAAGCCACCAAAAACGTGTCAGTTACAATGACACTATGTTCATTGGAATCTATGTATCAATAGGAACAGTTTTGTCTATTAATGAGGTTGCCATACATTTTGCTGAAATTATTTGTGTCTGTGTTTTTGTCACATGTGTTGTATTTATTGATGTGAATCATTTCTTTAATTAATCTTTTTTATAATTGACTCCTGTCCAAAATTCTGGGAAGCATTGAATTTAAAAGAATGGCAAGTTGATTTAGTATTGTAATGATTTGTGGGACTAGCCCGCAAGAATGCATGGAACACGGAACTTTTATGTAAGCAAATGTAATGATTTGTGAGACTAGCCCGCAAGAATGCATGGAACACGGAACTTTTATGTAAGCAAAGAGGAACTAAGAATGAAATAAACAATAGACAACAGCGCCGCGTAATAATAATTATTAGGAAAGTAATAGAAAACATAAGGGGCGGAAATAGGCGTTATGAACAGTGAATAGAACCCAAATTTAGGAACATTTTAAAACAAGAATCACATTATTCGAGCCACGGGTTCCGTAAATATCATAAATTGTGTAAATTGCATGTATAACACGGCGAAGATTGAGGACATGGCACCCATTGTTGTACTGCTGGAAGTATACAAGACTCATTCTGTCAAGTATCAAGACGAGTTTTATTGAATATCCAGTGAATGCCTGGGTGGATTTTGGCCAAACTTTCAGAAATTATAGAGAAAAATATTTAGATCAGGGCAAAATTAGTCACGGCGCCGGGGAATTTATGTAAGGCTCGGATAAATTATTATCCAGTTTCATAGCATAGCGGATTAAGAAAGAATTGAAAGAGCGACCGAAGATGTAAGTGACGTCATCACGAGTTGAGAAGACGAAAAATAAAGGTTTTTGGAAAAGGGAAAACAGGAAAAGGGAATTCGGTAATGTGACGATTACAAAATGAAAGTTAGTAAAATTATCAAGCAGATAGTAAGACGCAAGATGCCCGAGAACAGTGAAAATGTAAACGTTTTCGAACAATTCTTATGGTGATGGACATGTGTTTGATAAAAGACAGTCACTTGTATTTTGTGGACGAACAATGTAAAATGTGTTACAGACAGAATGAGTTCGGGTCTGATGATGATCGCACGCGTTTTGATGCTATGTTAAATTTTTGGAGAAATTTCGCGGAAGTGTTGTGCAAAAGTTCTTAAGTTATTTTCGGTTATATAAAATCAGTTGTTCAGATTAAGTGGAGCTAAAATTCAATTCAATTTGTTTAGAAATTCACGGAAAAATCCGCATGGACATTATTCACGCAAGATAGGCGCAGGAAACAGGAGCGTCGCAAAATTTAAATACGTCGCGAGAAATCGAAGGAATATTTCGGGAAGACGCGATTAATGCAAGGAACAATAATCGCAAATATATTTGGTAATTGTAAATGGACGAGTGCATCTGGGATCTGATGGCAGCTGAACGGGAACTGCGTGCATGAAAAATGCACGTTACAACTAGCAACGACGGGCGCTGACAGGAAGTGACATCGCTGCGAAAAGGGAAGTGGCACGAATTGTGCAATTACTGTATTTTTTTTGTTTGTTCACGCGCAAGTCCAAAGAAAAAAAATTCTGTCGAAGACCAAGTCCTGATATTAGGTTAAGGATAGGATTATAAAAAGCTCACGACAGAATGCGCATTCTGATGTATGTATGAGATTTTTGTATTATATTTGCAGAGTGCATGTTTGTATTTTCTTCTCCTGTGTGTTTATGTATTTGTGTTGTCATGTTTCGCAAGTCGGAGGGGCAGACTGTGTTTATGGATAGGATATAAGCAAAGGAAATCCGAAATTAAATGTATGAGCATCCCACATGGCTCATAATTGCCTTGAATCCATGTGTTATTATTCAGTAGTTGTATAAAATTTGACCCAGGCACGAACGAAACGGACCCTTACCTCAAGTCCGTATGGAGTGAGCGCGCGGACCACGACCAGGTAGGATATAAATAATGATTCGAGCTAGCAGAGGTACGGGCAACCGATAAGCGAAGGTATTGTGGCACCCAAGTGTGAGTTAGAGCTAGGGCAGGGCAAAGATAGTGCACGTGACGAATAGACAGTAAAGGACGTGTGGGCGTGATAATTGTAAATAAGAACAGGCAGGTAGAACGGGTGAGAGAGAGAGAGAGAGAGAGAGAGAGAGAGAGAGAGAGAGAGAGAGAGAATACAGCACCCGTTGCATTGGACGCCCAACGTGTGGGCGTGATTAAATATAGTAAGAGTAACCGCGGAATTTACATATACGCGGACACGTTGCAGTATGTTGAGCAAATGCACAAGAATGAGGGTCTTTCTTAATATCATATTCGTGTTGGTATAACCTTTTTTTAAGATATTGTCCTGTTATAGACTTGAGACATTATTCTGTGACCAAGCGATGGAAAAGACTTGATGCGGAACCTTTTAATTAACTTATTGAATTTATTATATCCATTATTATCTGCACCCAAAATAGCCAAACTTCAGTGTCACTACCTGAAAAGAAAATCAGAATACAATAGAATTTTGAACATGTAATTCAAGTATAAAAAGGTGAGCAATCTGTATAGCAGAGATTGTCAAGGGGTACAATTCTCTTTAAGGATTGCACCCCTTCAACATGAATTAGGTTTCAGACTGAATTTAAATAATCACAATTATGCAAGGTTTTTCCCGTGACTGACTGTTTGCATTTAAGGAGTTATTGTGTTCTTTAATTATATTAATTATTTAATGTATATTATTATATACAAATTGTTTACTTATTAAAGGATACAATAATCCATTAAAATCTCAATTATGTTATTTATAGAACATTAAACAATATTTTGTATCTGGAGTATAGAGATTATTAATCGTCAACATTTTTAATTACATAGGTATCTACGTATGTAATGATTTTTAATTAAGGTATGTATGTCCGATTGAATAATGTATATAATTATATACAAATTGTTTACTTGATAAACTACATCATTAATAATTATATATAATTATTTATCGTGTCATTTATCAAGTAAACAATTTGAATTATTACTGTAACTGAATTTAGTTAAAAGTAATTAACTTACTTTAATTTCAATTAATTTCTAGAGAGACTTCGCTTGATTCTTTCAGTAAGTCTATAAGCAATATTATTATGATTATCGTTGTCATTGTTGTCGTCGTTGTCGCCGTCGCCGCCGTCGTCGGTGTCGGTGTCGCCGTCGCCGTCGCCGTCGTCGGGGTCGGTGTCGGTGTCGCCGTCGTCGGGGTCGGTGTCGGTGTCGGTGTCGCCGTCGTCGGTGTCGGTGTCGGTGTCGCCGTCGTCGGGGTCGGTGTCGGTGTCGCCGTCGTCGGGGTCGGTGTCGGTGTCGCCGTCGTCGGGGTCGGTGTCGGTGTCGCCGGGGTCGGTGTCGCCGTCGTCGGGGTCGGTGTCGGTGTCGGTGTCGCCGTCGTCGGGGTCGGTTTCGCCGTCGCCGTCACCGTCGTCGGGGTCGGGGTCGGTGTCGCCGTCGTCGGGGTCGGGGTCGGTGTCGGTGTCGGTGTCGCCGTCGTCGGTGTCGGTGTCGGTGTCGGTGTTGCCGTCGCCGTCGTCGGTGTCGGTGTCGGTGTCGCCGTCGTCGGTGTCGGTGTCGCCGGGGTCGGGGTCGGTGTCGGTGTCGCCGTCGTCGGTGTCGCCGGGGTCGGTGTCGGTGTCGGTGTCGCCGTCGTCGGTGTCGGTGTCGGTGTCGGTGTTGCCGTCGCCGTCGCCGTCGTCGGGGTCGGTGTCGGTGTCGGTGTCGGTGTCGCCGTCGTCGGGGTCGGTGTCGCCGTCGCCGTCACCGTCGTCGGGGTCGGGGTCGGGGTCGGGGTCGGGGTCGGGGTCGGGGTCGGGGTCGGGGTCGGTGTCGCCGTCGTCGGGGTCGGGGTCGGTGTCGGTGTCGCCGTCGTCGGTGTCGGTGTCGGTGTCGGTGTTGCCGTCGCCGTCGTCGGTGTCGGTGTCGGTGTCGCCGTCGTCGGTGTCGGTGTCGCCGTCGTCGGGGTCGGTGTCGGTGTCGGTGTCGCCGTCGTCGGTGTCGCCGTCGCCGGGGTCGGTGTCGGTGTCGCCGTCGCCGTCGTCGGGGTCGGTGTCGTCGTTGTTGTTGTCGTTGATGTTGTCGTTGCTGTTGCTGTTGTTGATGTTGTTGAGATGTTGTTGATGTTGTTATTATTAATAGTAAACTCAAACTTCAAATTTTCTCTTAGAAGTAGTTCACATGGCCTTCACAAGTCTTCCGCAAGCCTCTATAAGCTTTCCACACACCATTGGGGGTTCATGCACCAGGTTGAGAATCGCAGATCAATATCTCTAATCATAAGATTAGAGAGTTATGCATTATAGATCCTGGCACAACTACAGGACGTTCATTTCTACTAATGGCAATTAATTGACACTTTATTAATAATGTATAAAGCAGACAATAAATGTGTCAAGAAAGTTATTTATTTAAAAAACATCATTAATTAAATACTTTAATATCAATTTTCAATACACAGTTTGGTCTTCAAAATATTCAAATGACTAATACTTTATAAATAATTAAAAAATGCCCACTGCTGGGCATCTATATATTTAAAAAAATACGGTATTCTGCCATGGCTTCGTTTAGAGCTTCTACTGAACCGATTGTAGTATTTTTTTCCTTTACATGAAAGAATGTGATCCCTACATGTGTTATCAGATATTTGTGTTGATTCACCAACATTTACGGTGTCAATTAATTAATTAAATCATTCTTTAATAGTACGCTTATCAGTAGTCAATTGTTTTCTTCCAAAGGGTGGCTGTTTCAAAATCGTTTACATGAAACGCTAGATGTGAGTCCCCGCTGCTTCATGGTGGCGCTGCTTGATGTTTTGTTTTGAGTGTTGAGATTTGTTTACAATTCGTCAAGATTTTGTTTCAGTGTAATAATTGCATTGTGGCGTTGACAGTTTGCATGTATTTGCTTTTGTGATGTATTTTATAGAGAACATTCGCACAGTGGGTTTTGCTTGGTTGTACTGAAGTAGTGAAGTTGTTCACAGGTTATGTCGAATCGTTGCCCACGCGCTCCAAAAGACGCAAACGTACATTAACTGGACGCAGAGAATGAGAAAGTCAGCGCAGAAAATGTCAGTTTTGTTCTGCTTTGTACTTCCAACGCGAGAGAAATTCTGCAAACGTGTTTACTCTGGGAAAATAAAATTTGGCTTAATGGGAATGCTTAATGGGAAAATAAGTTTACCTTCGAGCAATATGCCAGAAGTAATCAAATTTGTTTACAGATGATGACACATCAAAAAACTTTAGAAATAATATCCGTCAGTATAATAGTGCTCTTTCTTTTGTGTCATTTCGTGTATTATTGGAATATGTGGACCATTTTGCATCGCCACCTGGTCATGGAGCATGTGTGTTCAAAATTTTGGGAACTACACATCACAGAATATCTTCGTTATAACCTGATGATCCAAACAATGCAACATATTGTGAACATTAGTCTGGGCACAGTATTTTACATTTATCTCAAACCTCACCGTAAAATTTTGACGGGTTCTCACTAGTCAGATTTAATTTTAATGTAAATAAAGTAACATATTTAAGAAAGTTTTAAACAATATTAGACATAAGTTATGAATAATTCTCAGAATTATACAGGTATTTTTTTTAAAAGACCATACAATTAACTACAGACATATTACTATTTGTAAGCTTTATCAATTATTATGACTAATAATTAATCAAATATTTTTTTGTAAATTATTATCAAATTTAGATATACACGAGAGTTAAACAAATGACTCCCCTGCCGAAGGCCTACATATTTCAACATGAACATGTGATTCCCACATAAATATAATATATTCCTTGTTATATCTATTCATAAATTTGTCAAAATATTCAATTATATCATATGATGATGAAATAGAATATGGTCAGCCATGGTGAAAATTGGATACCTCCTTCAAGAAAGACCATCAAAAAGGAATACTATTGTTACTTGCTGACTTGCCGACAAAATTTTATCACTCTTTATATTGTTCAGAACAAATATATATCTTTTCTATTTGCGATTACTGCATAAATCATAAATGCTAAAAATCATAACTAGTGCCTACATATCTATTAAAATATCTGGTTGTTATCTTTTACCTTGAGAGAATTATAATTTGTTGTCTCAGTGTTTACAAATACATATCATTTTAGTTTCAGATATGGCGATATGTACCTCCCGCAGGTTGCATAAAAATCATGTACTAGTCGCGCGACTTTTCTTGACGTCTGAGCTCCCTAGTGCGCAACACAGCACGACTCGGTACGGTCTGGTCACAACATTGGTCTCACACGGAACGGCACGGCAAGATTGTCAGGGCTGCCAAGCGCTGCTTTCGAATGAATTCAGTTCTCGCATTTTCGCTGTTAGTGTTGTGCCCTGTTATTTATTCGATTCGGATTTTGGTAATATCATATCTCCTTAATAAGCAGTATTATCGTTATCTAATTATTTTCACTTGTGGTTGCTATTAATTGTGTTTATATTTGTTATATTTTATCGTCTATAATGCCCTGTTGTATTAAGAGCGAAAGAGGCGCGAATATTATTAATTATGTTACAGTTGGCAACACCCGTCGGGAGAAGCCTCCTCTCCCCGCACCGCGCGCTGGGAGACGTCAAGAAAAGTCGCGCGACTTATACAAAGAATTGTCACTACTTTATTAAAATAATCTCAATTCACTTAAATCATTTTAAGACTCGATGGAATCATTATATGCTACTTTTAACACAATGTACCATGTGGGTACAATACATACAAATCCACATTATATTTACTTTTTCATTAAAAAATAATTCTGGGGGTTATTACTACAATACACATAACCTTCAAAGTAACTATGCTTTCGGCTAATAATACCAATATACACTAACCTTTATATCTGATAACTATCTTCTCTGACAATCTTCTATTTGCCAAGCATTCACACTCTTGATTCATTACATTAAAGCAACAAAACTCTCCTCAAAAACGAGATCATATACCCCGCAGATGTAATTACATTCTTAACAGTGGAATACATTTTCGCACGTGTATTCATAATTATTAGGACGGCAAGTATACGTAAATTTCAAATACAGAGTTGTTCATCTCTTAATTTCAATATCACATTCACATGTGCCCGCGCAATATCTCATTGTATTTGTAGTAGTGCTCTGCTCCACTTGTCGCAGAGAGCATCTATAAAAATGTCACGGAGAGTATATGTGTCGTTCCGACTCTGAACTTCAGAGTACGCTTCGCTGAATTGACTCAAACGAGAGTGAAGGGACTAACTCACTCGTCAGCTGGGAGTCAACATGTCACGCACGCGGAAAGAGTTTTTTATATCACTCGCTTATAGTGAAACCGAAAGAAATTATAGGTAATTTCACTCGCATAAGCGTGAAATTAGTAGTGCACTCGTTTTTAGTGTCATATTTTCACTCGCAAAAGTCAAGAAAGTATAGACTTCCTTCTAACGCAGCGAGTTTAGCCCTGGAGCCAGTGGCGGATTAATACTCTTTTGGGCTACAGGCGATTGCAAATAAGATGTCCCTGCAGCGTCTCTGATCGGGAAGCCCTAGGTTCGAGTCCTGACGGCGGCAGAATTTTCGATACTAGCTTTTCAGTTAGGTCAAATTCAGTCGCTGTCTAGAGGAGAATTCTAGTGGCCGGCTGCTCTGATAGGTAGTTTTCCGTGGTTTCTCCGATCAACACCAGGCGAATGCCGGAACATGTCTAACAAACGTGCCACGGACCGCGCACGATCTTTCTTTCCTCTTCCTTGTCCTACTCTCTCCCCTTACACACACATACACTAACATGCACTACACCACCTCATATTCCGAGAGACCTGTCGGGAGCTTAGAGCTTGTCCTGGCTGGAGCGGTGTCCCGCTGGTAGGAGAGTCCTGGTTAGGGGGAACATGCACTACACGTACGGGACTAATGACTTAAGCTGTTGACGCGCCCGGAATCAATAACAAACCAACCAAATAAGAGGCCCTCCGTTTTCACTGATCGTCCTCCTCTTATAAAAGTACAAAAATTAATATTCAAATAAAATTTAGTAATATTTAAAATAACATTTGCAATTAACGATACAGAATGAGATTCAGAAAAACTTTATCCTATACTTTGGTTCACTAAACTTATCAATAATATCACGTTCCTGCCAGTTTGAGATAATTGGGCCGGTTTGAGATAATGGGGATAGAAATTAGTGATTCAGGAAATATGTTAGAATGAATTGCTTACTATAGGCCATCGAATGCTAACTATGCGATTTTGAAAGCCATTTATGAGAAAATAGAAAACGCCGATAGACATCATATAGTTATCATTGGTGATTTAAACATTGCAGACGCAAATTGGAAAGGCGCCGTGAACGAAGAGAAAGTACAACAGGTAGTGAAGAGACTCAGCTGGGAATTAGCGTCGGCAGCGGATACTATAATAGACCGACGCGGCAAGAGGCGCTTGTAGATATTTGCCTAATGAGTAGACCGGAAGAGTATTTCTTACCTTGCGATGTCATTGAGGGCATAAGCGACCACAAAGCTGTGTTAGGTGACTTCGACGTAATGTACGCGTAGGCTTCCGCGGCTCGAGTCGATAACTTCTTTGCTGTCCGGGTGACGCCGCGTAGTGGGCTGAGAGGCCGACGTTTCGCCTGACATGTCGCAGGCTTCATCAGGGCATTGACATCGCGATGTTCTGCGTCGGGTATTAAATATTGTCCGGCCTGGGCGGCCGGGTGGGGTGGGTGCGCCGTGATTGGCGGAGGGGTCGCTTATGCCACACGCCTTATGCCAGTCGCCACACGCCGTCCGACCTCGAGGACGCCCGGCGCGAGGCGCGGGTTGGCACAGACCGCCAGCCAATCAGAACGACCCCTCCGCCAATCACGGCGCACCCACCCCACCCGGCCGCCCAGGCCGGACAATATTTAATACCCGACGCAGAACATCGCGATGTCAATGCCCTGATGAAGCCTGCGACATGTCAGGCGAAACGTCGGCCTCTCAGCCCACTACGCGGCGTCACCCGGACAGCAAAGAAGTTATCGACTTCGACGTAAGTATTGCAAAGAAAAGAATTTCAGACGGAACAAAAATATGGCAGTTCAAGAAAGCAAATACAGAGGGGCTTCATGTCTACATGGGAAATAGTATGATCGTTTTCTGAGAAAAGACGGGGGCATGGAGGAAATATGGAACGCGATTACGAGCATTCTAGATAATGCAATATATATATATATATATATATATATATATATATATATATATATATGTTTGTTCCTTGCAAATACTTAAACAAAATTCAGATCCAGAATCTTACATTGCGAAAATTAGAAGAGTGAAGAAGAAAAACTGGAAAGGCTTTCAATAATTAAAAAGCATATGATTATGCAATATTAAAAAGCATATGAAACATTTTAGTAATCGTTGAAAAGATTTGGAGCGAGAAAAGAAAACTGCACATGAGACAATTTTAAAGCATATTCTCGAATAAATACATTGCTAAAACGAATAAAAGCCGACCTGGATGGCCGAGGTGGCTAAGAGCGAGTACCGACTCAGCGCTTGGGTCCGAAGGGTCGCGGGTTCGAGTCCCGCCTTGGGCATGGCTGTTTGTCCCTTGACTTTGCGTGTGTGTTGTCGCGGAGGGCCTCGCGTTCTGCTGACCCCAGATCAGAGGAGCCCGCAAGAGTGTTTGTCTAGTGTATGGTCGAATATGCGTCCATTCGGGACGTAAAGGGCAACCGGTTGTCGGCTGGATAAAAGCCCTAGGAAAGAAAACGAATAAAATCTATGAAAAGTGAAAAGTCGCTGGACCAGATACCATTTCATTTGTATCAACAAAATCAAATTTCGGTGGAGAGGCAATTTTACCGTATCTAACAAGATTATTTCGTGTTTCAATTACAATTCAAGGGTGCACGAAGATTGGATGCTAGTTGCTACCGGTGGATGCTACCGTTGAGCCAATTTTTATACTATTGGATGCTACCGTTGAGCCAATTTTTATACTATTGGATGCTACCGTTGAGCCAATTTTTAAGAGTGGTGACAGAACTGGTTTAGCCAATTATAGACCGGTAAGTCGTACATCAGTTGCATGTAAGCTGATGGAATATTTGATAATTAGCTATATTAAACAAGAATGGGAACAAAGAGAAAGGCTGTTTCAGGGACAGCTTGCTTTTAGGAATGCTTTCTCATGCGAGAGTCAAATACTATTATGGTTTCAGGATATAGTAGAAGTTGATAGTGGGAGGGTAGAAACCGTAAAAAATATTTTGCCATTTTGAAACATTTTGCCAAGGCATTTGACGTTGACACACACGATAAACTGGTTCAAAAATTACTGCACCATGGATACCAGAGTTGCGGTTTGATGAGGTTTTTCGAGATAGGAAACAAAGTACGAAACAGTTTTCAGATTTAGCAAAGGTAACCTCAGATATCCTTCAAGGAAGTGTTATTCGACCTCTCCTGTTTTTCGCGTTCGTGAATGACCTGCCAGACAATTTATTTTCAAAGGTACGACTATGATTGTGTAATATATCGAGTTATTCAATCAAAAGTAGGCGGATCTATTTTGCAGGTTGATCTAGATAGACTACATTTCTGAGGGGGAAAATAGCATGACAATACATAGTTCAAAAGCAAAACCATCACGTTTGGTAGGGATCGCAGGTACAGTGAAACTCAATACCATTTAGGCAGCGAAAATATTCCAAGAGTCTTGTCTTGGACACAGCTGGGAATAATTTTTTATAGCAAATTGAGTTGGGAAAATCATGTAAATTTTGTCGCAGGGAAAGCCTGGATGTCTTTGCATTGTACTATATGGATACTAAAAAAAAGTACAGCGATAGCGAGAGAATTATCATAGGTAATACCACGAGTGCTTTGTCAATTGTTGAGAAATCCCCGACTCGCGAAGCGAGGGGGGATTCATCTGAGAATATCCAAAACACGAGTGGTATTTAATAGGACTATTCGGCGAATGAAATTATGGTCGAGTTCCAAAATGCGCCAAATATTGAAAATAACTGAAAGCTGTGTTAAAATCTAAGATGTTACGTTATAGTACATCGCAGTTTATTGGATGTCAATATAGCGATCGGTATATACCGCCTCCTAAGACAGATGAGTTACAGTTTATGATTGGTCAGTAGGGACAAGCGGTAAGAAAAATCGGATAGAAAAGGCGATAAACGTTTTGAGATACACCGCCCTGATTGGAGCATTTTATATGTATAGTTAAACACTATTGTTTTTAATTTCAAGAGTGGAATCGTCTTATTTATCCCTAGTCCGTCCATTGATGGAATAGGGGCGATTTGTTAGGACCCTTAGAAATTTACAGAAGGAAAATTTGGATATAATACCGGTACAGAGAAGAGCGTGTAAACTTACTTTCCGAGGCAAAAGGAAGAAAGTAGAATGAGAGTCTCTAGAAATCAGGAGGGTTAAGGCAAGACTCTGTGCCCTACGTAAAGCGTATTCCGATTATCCAGCTTGACAGGATATCTACATCCAATGCGGTAGACCCACGTACAGAATCTTTAGCTTATCTCGCAACCCACGACTGGAAGCACCTGTTCATGTTTTGGCAATTTGACAACCACGTGTCTTTGGCTCCTCAAAATTGCCGTGGATGGCAATCTTGCCGAGACAGCAGAGGACCCGGTGTAAGATATTTCTTATACTTTGGCCGAGGACACATTTTAAATAAGATCACATGACTATTTGAGTCCAAGTTTTGCATAATTTATTGGTTTGCGTTATTCCTCGTGTCTAGATATTAAAGGTTATTGTTGAGGCTGCGAACAGCTTCATCGGAGTTTTTCGGAGAGCCACAGACGAACGAATCGGGTTGCCTACAAAGCATGGCCGCAGTTTCCTTGCTTGCCACAAAGGAAACTTCTGAAAGACAATTATTTAAGAAATATTAGTTTATCTCAGAGTAAAAATTATTGAATATTGAAGAAGTTGTCAATGTTACCTTGTCTTAGGCGAACAGGTTTGTTCTCTGTCGTAATTCGAGCTTAATACAATTTCAGCAAGGTTTCCGCGCCAAACACCTCTTTGCACAGAATGTACAACGACTGTAAGTAGCTCCCGCTGCCAACAATCAAAAATCTATTTTTTTCAATGCAGCCAGGATGTGAATTACTACGCCTTTTAGCTGACCAGGCGATCTTCCGTGAAAATGCTTGGCTGGAAAATTCTTCAACAGTTGACTCTGATGGCGACATATTACGAAATCCATTTGCTTCCTAGAAGTGCCAACAATGTGGGCCTCCAATATTTGGCGCGATCTCACGAGCGTCTATGAAAGCAGTTCAACTTTTCAAAGCAGTTTGTCCTTCCAAAGAGGACGAAAGACGCCTTTGCCTTTCTCTGTGGAAGCCATACCGCGGCTTTTATAGAAAAAATATTTGAAGTCCAACGTGGGACGTTTAAAATGTATGCCCTTTGCTGTTAATTAGCGCCAAGGAATTGTTATAAATGATAGAATTCCAAGTAAGGCGCCGAATTTGAATTAATTTTAGCCGCCTATGTGCCAACAGTTATTGTTTTGGAATCTTCCTTTTGAGTTTGTTTTAGGGTTGCTATTTTCACACTGTAACTCCCAGTAATGTTCGTTTATTCTCTATCCTCTATACTTCCCCACTTGTTTCCTCCCTTCCCATCTCCCTTTCTCTTGGTTTCCTTCCTCGCCCCACTCCTCGCTGATATCTCTTCTCCTTCAACTGAAAGTCCACTCAAAGTGATCCCAACCTCGTCACTGTATCTTAGCTGCTTGTGTCAGACAGGTCAGATGTGACTGGGACCTTAGGTCTTCCATTTTAGGTAAAGCTGAGACAATGGGTAACCTCGGCTCATTTAAGTTGTTTGCTAATAAGATGTGCATAATATTTTATTAATTATCATTAATTTTATATAAAGGAATTTTTGTGGCAATGGAACAAGGTGAGTCTCAAAATCTCGCTGCACTTTGTACTTATGAATATTTGTTAATTGTGACTTAATATTTACTTTTATATTTCATATTTAAACTAGCGTATTTTTTTATTTCACAGACAGTACCTGAAGAAGCATCACAAAAAGTCGCGAAACGTATCACAGTTTCAAGAATGAAACATTATATATATATATATATATATATATATATATATATATATATATATATATATATATATATATGTGTGTGTGTGTGTGTGTGTGTGTGTGTGTGTGTGTGTGTGTGTGTGCTTTTTATTACGTGTCTGCTTTTTATTAATTCCTGTTTTTATCTATAATACCAAGGATACTTTGAATCAATAATAATAATAATAATAATAATAATAATAATAATAATAATAATTTTAAAAGTGCGAGATTAACACTTGAAAAACTAGACATTTTCGTTCCCGAGTTGTATAAAAACTAATTGCAGCAGTAAACGAACGATTTGCTTTTTCTGCATTGCTAACAATATAGTAACTCACCCTCAGATCTACTTCTACCACTACAAGCAAAAGGAGAGCTTAACAAAACGTGCACTTAGTGAAGTTGCATTTATGTCCAGAAGCAAAACAAGGGGTCATCTTAGCATTTGCTCAATGGATCAGGGAAACGGGACAAAACCTGGTCGAGATGAGGGTCATTGACCCGGAAGCTGAAGTACATTACTTGTTACAAGCATATTAAGTCTTTTAAAAAAATATACAATACAAATGTAAACTAATCCATTATATATCGTTGTTTTGTTACAATAAACATTATTTTTCTTTTTGATGATCTCTGATTGTATAGAAGCAGTTATGCAGCGGAAAAGATTGTACTCTTAACTTAAATGTGTGTATCGACTTTAATTGTTTAATGTCATCTGGCAATGCATTGTAAAGTAACGTACATGAACTAATCGCGCACTTTTTCTTGATACTCCACAGCGGGGGGTGCGGGGAGAGGTGGGTTCTACGTCACGGCAGTCCAGGGCTGTCAACTTTATTGACAGAAAACGGCGTAATAACTCGTCTTGGAGTAGATAGCTATGAGAAACAACGGAAGATTTTTTTTAAATTCGGAAGAAATAATTAATAGTTATAGAAATAATTGAGTAACAAGAAGGAACATGGTATGGACAGGTCGATAGAAAGAGAGACCGAAAACTAGGAATTCGGCATTGGGAAGGAAGAAGGTAGGCAGCACTGCAAACTGAGCCGTGACGTTCCGAGTGGAGCTCATATTTTCTACCGGGCCGTGCTATGCCGGGCTGAGCGAGGACTAGGGAGCTCGAGGATCAAGAAAAAGTGTGAGCACAGTATGTGGATTTCTTGTAGCTTTCGTGGAGCTGTTGATACTGATACTTGATGAACGTGATTTCTACGACGTGTGTTGTAATTATAAATATCAGTCTTGCAGGAAAATATGTTCACACCGTAAAGTAAGTCAGTTTTGACAAATATTACAAATTCGTAAAGAAATAGGAAAGGCATTGATAAGATTCCAAGCTCAATGAAGAGAGGCTTGCAGGGATCACTGGATGGCATTTTTCATTATTCGAATAATTTTCTATTGCAATATAAAGGTTTGGATACTACAGGATGAGCTTCCCCAGAATATTATGCCATATCTCAGGAATGTACTATATTTGCATAGTACACGCAACGAGCTGCATGAAGGCTGACAGAATTTGAAAGAATTCTGAATGCGTGACATAATAAACTTAATTTAGTGTTTAATTCTGATATATGTACATTCCATTTGAGGTTTTACTGAACTGAGAGACCTAGAAATTTTGTTACTTTAACATCAGCTAATTGCATATTGTTCATTTTCAATGGAACATGCGATTGCCGATTTGAAATATCAATATGTAGTAACTTATTAATTATTCATAATTAATGAAAAATAACAATTTTTTATTTCCTTAAAATGACAAACTGACGGAGTAATCCACAAATTGTTGATCCAACAAATTGTTGACTCGTAGGGAATTGGCGTTTCCAGAAATTTTTCTTGAAGCATATCCTGTCTGTTTAAAAGAGATTAGTGTCAAAATAAACGTCCACCAAACATACACATTGAACCTTCGTCAACAATTTCAAAGCGATTCTTCTTTTCTAAATGTGAGTTCCTACGATCATGAATGAAACGTGAATAAATAACTGCCCAAGGAGAGAATAAGGCTTTCTCTTTCTTCCACGTAAAATAGCCCGGTCTCCCACCCCGGAAATCTGGGGGATACTAAGTGAAAGGTATGCCGAAGGTATTTCACGAGTTGCCAAATTGTCGAAACAAGTGGTAGTGTTTCCAGACGTGGATTGCGAGTTTATCTAAAGACCCGGTAAGGTAAGTTGGGGTAATCATTTTACAACGTCGGCATGTAAGTTATAACTGAAAATGAACGGTGTACCATTGACTGATGTTGAGGCAACAAAATTTTTAGGTCTCTCAATTCAGTCAAACCTTAAATGGAATGTCCATTTAAATGAATTGAACACAAAATTAAGTTCATTATGCTACGCGTTCAGAATTCTTGCAAATACAGTCAACCTTCATACTGCTCGTTGTGTATATTTCGCGAATGTTCATTCCCACTTGAGATATTGCATAATATTCTGGGGAAATACATCTTATAGCACCCAGACTTTTAGATTACAAAAACGAATCGTACGAATAATAACCAAATCCCACCCACGTGATTCATGTAAGCCTCTCTTCATTAATCTAGGAATTTTACCATTACCTTGTCTGTTTATTTACGAATCAGTTGTTTTTGTCAAAAATGACTTACTTAAGGGCGGGAATATATTTTCAGAAAATGCCGATGTCTATTACTATAACACTCGACGTAGAAATCATATTCATCAGGTGACAGTATTAACAGCTCAATACAAAAAATTCACATACAATACATGTACATTATTTTACAACACTTTGCCAGACGACATTAAACGATTAAATTCGATAGAAAAGTTTAAATCCCTAGTGAAATCGTTTCTGCTGCATAACTGTTTCTATAAAATTAGAGACTATACTGAGCATCACAAGAAAAGTAACATTAATTTTAACAATGATACATAATGCATTATTTACCATTTGCACTGTATAAATGGGTATAAACAACCTGTAACAACTATTGTACTACAGCCTCCGGGTCAATGACCACCATCTCGATCAGGTTTTTCGTCTAGTTTCCCTGATCCATTGAGCAAATGCTGATATGGCCCCTTGTTTTGCTTCTGGACATACATGTAACTTCATTTTCTGTGCACGTCTTCTAGAATTCAGTGGGAAATACAATTATTCAAATTATCGTTTCCTAATTTCGCGGCAGGAAGTATTATTCTGAAGGACAACATGGATAAGAGCCAAAATTTATTGCTTATTTATCCTTGAAAATAGATTTTATTACATGGGAGGGTTGTTGTTGGGTTGGTTGGTTTTTTAATTTAAGTAGTATATGACTTAGTGTAGGGATCACAGTATTTTGAAAATGTGCACGCAATTCATTTTTCCCCATAGCACGTCATACGCAGTTTTAACTGTTTTTTGACGTAAAATAAAAAATAAATAAAACTGTGTATTTACCTGGGAACCCCCAATAAATTATATTAATATCCAAAGTATTTTTTTATTTATAATTCAATGTACTGTCTTTAGATATTTAGCCAGATCCAAAGTTGCATTTAATTTGCATTGCATTTAAAAATTGAAGGAAAAAACAGCCCAATGGACCCTGTTACCCTTAGAAATCAGGGCAACTGGACCATATAGGTCTTGGATTCATACAAACTATTGTTATTCGAATCTGGGTATGTAAGCCTGTTGAGAAACATGTAAACCACAAATAAAATTGCATCAAGACATTTGAAGCACACCATAATTGAGTTATCAATGATGTAAAAGAACTCCATCATAACCATTGTGACTGAAATTAAGTCCATTTTTGGAATAATCACAAAACTTATTAAGGTACAAAAGGTGAAATAGGAAGAAAAAATAGTTTTAAGTAAATACTAATACAGTATAATCTTATAAGTAGGTAAGAAAATCATAATAAATGTTTGATAAGTCATTCAAATCATTAGTGAAGCTCATCATATCTTTAAATCTAGCAGAGCTGCTGTAAAGGGGCTTTGACAGCTTTGTAACTACATAATTTTTGGCAACATTCTTCTTCAGTTTCAATAAATTAACTTGTTTGAAAATTTTGTTTCAAATACAACACATCATATCCGGATTCTGAATGATTAGTCACTTTGGCTACATACAACCTAATTTTTTTATTTTTTATTTACCATGAACTTCAACAAAAGAATACTTCCAACTTGTATTGCATTCACATTGTGTTCATCTATTTCTTCATCAGAATAACACATAACACCCCAATCGTCGTCATTGTCACATAAATATAACTGATCACTTTCTTCACTTGTCTCATCAGTATTATTACATTTCTTCTTTTTAATTTTGTTTCTACCGTCAGGCTTGGAAATACTCTCCTTTTCTTTTTCTGACTGTTTGACATTCATTGTGTTTGCTTTCTTCTGTTTTTCTTTTCATTCATTAATAAATGTTCTTTATTCGTAAAACTTTCAGTTTATCACAAGCCTTTTACCAGCTGTTTCAGGTTTCTAATCTTTCTTCAAAATGTCTAAAAATAATTACAGTAATTAATGTGCTTGGGGTAACTGGATCTGAGGCAGGTCCAGATACCCCAAGCATCTGGCCCACTTACCCTGTTTTCAAAACATTTAGGAGGTAACTGGGCCATCCAATCACGCTTATAACTTAAAAAAGAACATGTGCTGGCAGAAACATTTCAAGGTTTTATTAAGCTTCTAATGCATGCTGAATTAACAATAATGTTGATAATACTTACACCAAACCTGTAGATATTTCGTAAACTCAGGATGTTACATTGTTATGGACATTTTTAATTACAATATTCAAAAAATTCATATGCCAAAGCCACAACACTCGGACACATGAGGTCTATTGTTTATGAACGATGCCATTGTCCTTCAACACTGCCCAATGCGTAAAGTGAAATTCCCGTCACAAATTGTACGGAATAAAACTTATGGCCCATTTACCCCCTGGGCCCAGATACCCCAACTTACTTTAGTAGAAGTGATCAGAAGCATAAAAATCAGTTCAAGATCTCCATGAACAGATGTTGGAAAATTTTCCTTAATAAATAGAATAACAGATTGGAAGAAGTTGCTTGTGATAGTCTTGGAACCCTTTCCTCTAGAAGTTCAAAAATTTAAAACTAAATTAATTAATGATATTTGTAAACTTTATTAATTAGTAATGTAGACTTAGTAAACGTTGTTGTCGTCGTCGTCGTCGTTGTTATTGTTATTATTATTATTATTATTGTTATTACTATTATTATTATTATTATTATTATTATTATTATTATTATTATTATTATTATTATTATTACTACTATTAAATGCACTGCTTTATTAAGTATACAATATAATCATATTCAGTGTAGTATTTGTATTCAAGTCTGGTAATGAGTTGTGAAGTGTAATGCAATAAAGAAAGAGAAGAAAGAAAACACAGACTATGTGAAAATGTGGTGAGTAGAACAAGGTGGGAAAATTATGACGAATTTGAATAGCAAAAGGCTCGTTCTAGCAGCCAGATTTGGATTGACCTCTCTAGTGCATTACAGGCTACCACCTCATCTAAAATAAAAAATTAGAGTATGTTCTCAGTTTACGATACAGGCATACAAGAATGTGAGGATTCCACATGGATATCTTCAATTTACCTGCACTCTGCTCTTTAAAAATTAATTAATTTTCTAAAGAAATATTCTTTAACTACTGTTTTTTCTTTTTCATAGAAAGTTACATTTGATACTTACGAATGTCAAAAATCCTTTGTGTTTTAAACGCAAAAGTTAACTTTTTTTACGAAAAATTAAATTATGTATTTAATATTTTGGAAATTATTAATAGGCCAAATTGTTCAAATATATTATTGAAAATTATACAATAAATACTAGTACCAGCTCAAATTCATTAATTAAAAAAAAAGACAACGGGCAAAATATTTTTGATCAGTAATTTACAATTGTTTGAAACAATGTATGAATGAATGTATGTTTATAGCATTAAAAAAATTCATTAATTTTTTAAAAATTATATATTAAAATTTATGACAATTCAAATCAGAATTAGTTGGTGGTGTGGACTGCACCTAACAATAAGAACGGACAGTTTATGAATAGAGTACACAAAGGCAAGAAAATTTCTAACAAACCATGCACATGTCATCGCAGATGCATGAACAGGAGTCTAGTGAACCAATTTAATTGAATTCTAGAATATAGATCAGTTTTGAATATTTTCTTCATAATTTAAAACATTCAATCAACATACTACTGATGAAAAAAATTTTTCCATTGATTGTCACAATTTACACATCTCAACTTCTTATTTGTTTTAAATTTGTTATTATTGTTTAATTCATGACTAAATAAAGGAAATTATTTCAGAAAGTATTGAAAAAAAAATCAGTGTAATAGAACACTAAGATAACACCTCTTCTCGTATGTAATGCTGACTCAGATTCTCTCCCTCCTCTTTAGCGTTAGATAATTTGTGGACAACTTACATTCTTGATAAAAATATCCCAAATCGCAATTAAGGAAAGTAAAACATGATCTTATTCACAATTAACAAAGGCCATCCATTGTTTTTAAAACTTTTTATTATTGTTTACATGAAAGAACAGTTTCATGGACAATTCAAATTTATCTTTTAATTTTTTCTTATTCTTCTTATTTCTCATTGATATTAGGAAAAACTGCAATGACTCTGTCTGTACTTTCACTTCTAATTTTTCTGCTCATTTTATTCAATGAATTGAGTAATATGTTCCAAGAAACTGTATTTAATTCACAATTCCCATTGTGGTACAGTGGTAAACTTGAAGACTTTGAACAGAAAATTAGAATACAAAAAGAATCACAACACGTTATTCATTATTTAAATAAGAGGAATTTTCACAACAGATGAATTTGGAAGGTCTCAAAAAGTAAGAACTAAGAAGTAGGGAGCGGACTTCTATGATTTTGCATATTTTTATCTCTTGCTTCAGAGCATAGCTAAGAGAAATTTTACATTTGGTTAGAATTGGATGCTATGTAGATTAATGTGTATATTTTTATATATGCTATGTAGATTAATGTTGTTGGTTTTTGTGGTGAGTGTTTCTTACTTTGAAAGAGCTTATCACAGTTTTCATTTGTTTTTCTTCTTTTCTATAGATCATTAATTTACTTGTGCAAATGTAGGTTCTTGATATTTTTTTTTTTTTAACCAGGCAGAAGAAATGCAAGACATTCAAGGTGAATATTTACTTCAATTATTTCTTCCAAGAATGCTCCTCCTGAATTTTATCAAGAAAGATTTATATAGGAAATGAAATGTTAATTTTAATTACATACTGAAGTGCATATTTAAGAATTTTTAGGGCATAAAAATGCTCTCCTTAGTAACAAGTATTACGAGAACAGAAAATTCAATAAAATTCTCCTGCAATATTTTGGGAATTATTTTAGTTCTAAAAGATTTGAAAGGCTTATCCTTTTTAATGAAAACTAAGTTGATTGATGGATAGTTGTTAGTAACGCTTTTTCACAAAATTTACAATCTTTTGATAAACAAGGTAATTGTTGAAAATAAAATAAACTGACAATTAAATGGAAACTTCATTTGCTAATATTGACAGTATCAATTTTATCACAAAAAAGAAATGCAAAGACAAGTGCAAAATAAACCCTGCAGGAAAATGCATCTTTGCTTTGCAACACATTATTCACTTGTCGCTTTATTACAAAGCAACATGCATAAAGCATTTGCCACTCCG
The DNA here is from genome assembly GCA_011170035.1 of Teleogryllus occipitalis. Lineage (NCBI taxonomy): Eukaryota > Metazoa > Arthropoda > Insecta > Orthoptera > Gryllidae > Teleogryllus > Teleogryllus occipitalis. The sequence goes on along the minus strand of BLKR01014849.1, from coordinate 42,530 downwards.
TTACAAAAACATAATAATATTAATGAAAACATATTTCTGGTAATCTTGAAACTAGGGGACAGATTAATCCTTAGCAGCATCTTACATATGAAACTAGGAGACAGATTAATCCTTTGCAGCATCTTATATACATTGCAATAATGAATGCTTTTCTGTTTGTTCAAATGATTAAAATCAGTATTTCATACAAACTAAATTAAAAAAATAAGTTTCCCTGATAAATCCCAAAAATATCCACTGGGTGTTGGTTTTTTTCCCTGAGCTTTTTCCAAACCTGATCCTAAGGAGAGTTCTGAAAGGCAATTCTTTGATGCAACACTTATCCCAAAAATGTTAAATAGCACATAATAATTTCAAATAAAAGTACCTAATTGACGAGATCATGGAAACACTTTATATTTATTTCATACTTTGTTAGTTTCAAGAAAAATAGCTATGAAGTTTCAACTGGATTATGGTACACTAGCATACTCATGGGAGAATTTTCACATGTTAAACCACACCCTCTTCCCTATTTTTCAATTTCCACATTAAGCCTGTAATAATTATTTTTTTTCTCTCCCAAGACCCTTTTATTAGGGATGGGCAATTAGTACAACAATCGATTATTTTACATGATTAATCGAAAAAATGAAATCGATTATTTTTACACCAATTAACTTTTCTTATTTTTGGCTTGATTATTTTAATTCTAAAATCGATTATCAAGATTGACAAAATATGAAAGTACATCTCTACTTTTGAACTTTAGCAATGGAATTTCTCATCTCTCTATTCAATATTGTTCATTGAATGATCTGTTACTGACATTTATATTATATGAAAATGTTTTAGTAAAAGAAAATTTTATATATTTTGTTGTTTATTAGAAGAAAATAAAAGAATTGAGAAGTGTTTGATTAAGTAGTTCCATTTTATTTGTGCAAAAACCTTGAATTACATTCTTCTGAATTTAATTTAAGAACATTAGTGTTATTTTAATTGATGAACATGCTTTTTTCTGATTTCATTAAAATAACAACTAAATTTGACTTAAACACAAAGTTTAATAAATAAAATGTAACAAGTCAGGAAATTAAGAATCACATTTTTTAGATAATTTTCTTAAAATTAGTTGTTACTAATCAATTCATTAATTTACAAATTAAAAATTAACGATTTTATGCATTTTGCGAATTATTTAACACACCTGAAAATTTTTGATTATATAAGATTAATCAATTAATTCATCACAATTAATCGATGAATATTAATCTAATAAAAATAATCACGGATTAGATATTAATTGATTATTCTCTAATAATCGCCCATCCTTACCTCTTATCCTGTCACTTATTCTATGTCTCCTTATTTATCATTATTACGAAGCAGAGAGATACACCACTGTAATTCAATTGCCTATATCATGTAATTAGTTTAATTTCACGCATATTCTATAGGCTCTGAAGATGCGGGGTACAATCGAGAAGCATTGAATCGGCAAAAATGTAATCGAATGTTCATGATCTCATCCTGTAGATTTACAGTATGACGAATGTTTCTTTTAGTTTGTAAGGCCCTAAATCACTTCATTTAAAGATATAGACTCATAAATTCGGCCACATGTCATGGGTTGCATTTGACATAAATATTTAATGTTTTTTTAAACAAATTTTTCATATTTTTTAAAGTCCAAGAGCAATTCATCATGTGCCCAGTAGTTCTCTTCTATAGAGACCTCATTTATAAAGATTGGTTGCGTATGAGCTGCAAAAGGTATATATCTTCTAAAATAATATAGGAGAAGATAGTAAGTTTTAAATATGATTGTTCAGATTATTACCAAAATGGAACATCTGATGTCTGACTTCATGTTGCTGGGACCTGTTACCTCAAATTCGATAATTTCTGAGTTATTGCCATTATCTTATCTGTTGGAATGGATGAAAATAAGATATTCATGGGCAAGTCAGCAAAGGCAAACTAAGGAAAACAATTGAAGTTTGTTACAATGAAATATAAAGTTATTAACATAGCTGCAATAGATAAGGTTTGTTCTACAACACATGAATACATGGAATAGAATAGTAGGAAGTGGTATGGGGTTTTATTATAATGAAACTGCACTAACATTTCACATAAAACATTGTTTAATAAAAGGCTTTGGGAATTTAAATGCTCTTATTTCATCCACTCAAAGAATTTTCTTTATAATTAATTTTAAACGAAAAAAATTAGTGCTGTAGCAAATATTGTTTAGACTTTTGTGCTAGGGTAAATAAGTAAAAAAAATTGACAATTACAAGCCCACCATTTGCAAAAAATCTTATGAATGCAGATAAATCTCACGTTTCTCTTTTAACTTAACACCCAAGTATTACCAAATAAGAACATGGAAGGCCATCATACATTAGCATCCTATAGTTTTTAAATAATAACATGCCTTGCATGTACAATTTCCAAAATTGGAAAACAAGGTTGACATTATGAACACAAAAGAATGAAAACTGCAGGAATAACGAATAGACATTTAGTATTTGAAAATAAATCTGTGCTTTTGTCAAAGATCCTAAGTACTGCAAGATATTTAATTCCAAGAAATCAAAAGTTCATCTGAGTTTATTAAAACACCGATTCACAAGTACAAAATTGTCAGAAAATCTATCATCGTGTTACATGTATGTACCTCTCCAATGTTTGTTACATTCAGTTGATGAATTTGCAAAACATTAACTAAACTACTTGTCTTATTTAACCATTGTTGCATAGTAAGAAATATAATTAACATTTAAATAATTTCTATGAACAGCTGCTTGGTTAAGTAAGCTTCACTTTTTTTCTTCTTATTTTTCAAATTTTCAATTTAGCATACAATCTTAAGTTACTTCTAATGCAGTTCTGTAAGTGAAAAAAATTAATTCCAATTTTTTTACGACTGACTACAAACCTCTTTACTAATCTGCAACAAGGAAATATGTACTTAGTATTTTCTCAAAAATGAAACAAATGAAGCGGTTTTTCAGTACATTAAAAACATGCACACCAACTCTATCAAGAAACATCAAATACCTCCTGATGTTTCTGAATTTGTAGCGAATCAAATTATTTATTTGCGTAAATGGATACATAAACATCACACCTATTCACAAACCAATTAAGCTCCTTTTCACAAAGTGACAGAGGTCGAGCCAATTTTGCAAGTTAACAACCCCTAGAATGGGTGATGCCAATCAATATTTCAATATATCTCTACATTAAAATCATAACTCTTTCTAACAATTTTATACCCTTTTGTGACAGTCAAGTAAAATATTTGTAGTAGTTGGTAGGGAAGGAATAAAATAGGATTTGCAAGAAACACGAACTGTTCTATGTAGGCCTAGTCTAATTTTAACATTGTCCATTGAACATCATTACAAGGGGTCATAAAACGAAATTAACCACTAACTTCTGCATAAAACATCTAAAAGAAGATGAGTTTTAAATTTCATCACAACAAAATGAATCAAATCAGTTGGATAAAGAATTGTAAAGGTTCTAATTTATATTAATCTGGGTAAAAAAAGTCCAAACATGCATTTCACAACATTATTTGATAATATTTCTTATCCGTCTCTCTAATTCTTGATCCTGTAACATTACTTCAGCCAACTTCTCTCTTGCTTTCTCATAATCTGGGGGCAAGTCAGCATACTTTAACAAATCTCTTTCCATATTTTCTATTCTTGCCTGAAGTTGGTTACATGCAGAATGCAATTCTAAAATAGCAGTTGGATACATGGTTTCTTCCACAGATAAATCTTGAAGCTCATCCATTATCAACTTCAACTGCTGCTCCTTGTTATGATAATCATTTCCAATCACAAGCACACTTTCAATTTTTTCATTCAATGCATCAATTTTATTTTTTTCTATAGTAAATCTTCTCTCAAAATGGGACTTCTTTTCTTTATAAGCTTGTTTCTCCTTCTCAAGAACTCTAGTCATCTCTTCATATTCTGCTAATTTCATTGAAAGCTCTAGGTCTTCCCACCTTCTTTGAGTTTTATCACAAATAGCAATTCCTTGTTCCACTACATCATGAACGAAATTCTCTTTTTCATTCTTGCAGTTCTTCACTTCATACCGGTTTCCATCAGATTCTAATCGCTTTTCCGCGCTTTTTACCAAAGAATCATATTCTTCATCAAGTTTCCGTAAAATTTCAATTACATCATCAGCTATTTTATTCATACGTTCGGAGTCCCTATCCTTTTCAGATTCAGGAACAAATTCGGCCATGGTGAAGTAGTGTATTGTTGTAAAGCCACACAATGTTATATATAATCAGAGTCCAAAATGCAACGTACGCAACGGCACTGCGGACCACGCAAAACAATGCAGAACGCGTTCGATAAACAAGTTTATAATTCCAGTCCCGTTCAAACGTCAAAAAGTGACAACTGGCCAGTCTTTGATTTAGTTCACAAGACGAAGGCATTCCCGCCAAAACCATCGTCATTGTGTACATTCCCTAATGAAAATAAAAACATTAAAGGAAATTAATGAATAATAAGATAAATAAATGAATAATAATATGAAGGAAAATAATCTTTTTTGAGACTTTCTCCAAGTATGTAAGAAATCTTTGAGGACACTTAGGACATGAGCAGACAAGTTGGCAGCAAAGAGTACTTATATGTAGTATGGTTGGCAGCAGGTTGGCAGATTTGACCACCGCATGGTGGCCTGGCCACTCACTTTGCATTTGATGGCGGTGCATGGAGCGGCAAAGTGCGAAAAGTGGATTCATACTATGAATTTCGTAGTATGTTTGCGGGATACATTGCTCCTCGTGATTTCTGTCAGAATGTAATTCGATGTTTGCTTTATGCTGTTGGAAGAGCTCACCATGGACACGTGCTTTTATTGGTATGTTAACATCATTGTGCGTTGATTTATTCATTAAGAACAGTGCTTGTTGGAATCGTTTATTTGTGTAATACTGAACCGTTCATGAGATACTGACTAGATAAGATTTGGAAGGACATTCACATTATCTTTTAATGTGTTCGGTTATATTTTTTGAAGGTATTTTCTTTTCATTATCAAGATTACGCTATTTTTAATTATTGCATTAATGCTAGTAATTCATCAACTCCTGAACAACCTCCTTCACAACGCGCATAAACGACCACTCCCGACACTGGCTGGATTACAGAAGAAAACTAAAATATGCACATTTTATAATATTGTTTTGTTTGGAACTATGGCATTTTTCGGTTTTCATTCATTCTATGTTTTGGTATTTCAATTTTTTCTTAGCATTTTCTTGTAAATAACTCTCGGCATGTAATTTTGTGTTTCTTGCTCGCATCATTTTGAGTATGTTGCTTATACTGAATAACAAATTGTGTGAAAATGTGAAACTTATGTTATAGAAAGTCAGTGTTTTTTGCTCAACTTATTTTTTCCATTATCCTCATTATTCCAGGTTATAAAGTGACTTGAAATAAATTGGAGAATAAATCACATTTCACTTGTTGAATATTTTGAATGGTTTGTGGGAAACGTGCACCTTCATTCGCTGTGCTCTGGCTGCAAGAGGCTGTTATATGAAGACATGTAAGATATTGTTATAGTAGAGACAGCTTGTGTAAATGGTCACATCTCCATGTCTCCTTTTGTGGACTCTGTTGATGTATCAACTCTGAATACATAGTCAGAGCTATATGCAAGAAGAAGAATTGCTGTATGGATGGCAGAAGAGAAGAAAGGATGGGCAACATCAGACTACTTAACCCCACCATGGTCACCATCTCAAAAATGAAACGGATGCCTAAATTTGTTTCTGTGTAGTGTGCTGCCTTTTTGAGGTTAGTCTCTTTTTAAATGTTAATAATTTATTTATTTAAAATGTTCTCTAACATTTTTGGTCATTAAACTTCCCAGCATAACAAGATTTGACTAGATAATAACAGTGGTTAATTTTATGTGTATGGGCTTTATTAATTCTTACTTAACTTAAAAATCTTTTCATGTATATGGAGTTTGCATATCATGTGTAGGGGCCAGTTAGGGTGTAAAAGAGATAAATTTTCTGTCCAGAAGTAAAGCAAAGTAAAGAATTGACACTTGGCTTTGTTTGCCCAGTCTTAGCTGCATGTCAAGAAGATATTTACTGTAGTTTTATAGGTTTTTTCATTAAGTCAGAACTGTATGAAATGAAAATTCTTATGGATTAGTTCCAGTACTATAAAATATTTAATTTTGTATGATCTCAGATTTCATAAGCAAAACTTTACATGCAGTAGAAAATATTGTAATAGCATTTACACTTGGAATAGATTTTAAATGAACTAATAATGGTTTGTGTCAATGGGAGGGGTAGGGAGTAGAGGAGGGGAGTCTCCTTACACCCTCCCTCAAATTACACTAAGCGCTCTGATAGAAATAAAAATCTTACCTATTGGTGATTTTCATTACTCGCCCTTCATACACTTTGTCTCAGACGCATTTTAATGCCCAAATTACTTTGAAAGGCAAGTTTTCTCGCTTCGCTCGCCCGGATCCAAGTCATGGCAAGGCTAGAGCCTTTGGCACTTGCATTTACTATAAACCGAAGGCTCGAAGAGGTCGTTCAAAACTCAGACGGTTGGACAACAATAGGCAACACCACAGAAACTTTCAACCGTCCATCCGCGAAAGCAAAAACACAATCATCACAACCAATCATGACTCAAAACAGATTTGCTGTGTTAGATTATGACAATGATTTTCCATGCCTTCCCAATCCTCACTACCCCCTCCCATCATCGACACGTCCGCCCACAAACCGACGCAAACAGGCTAGCAAGCGCAAAGAAACAAAGACACGTAGAGTTGCGCAACCTGGCCCACAAGTGAACAAGGACATTCCTACTGAGCCCACGAAAAAGGTACTAATTTTAGCAGATAGCCATGGGCGACAAATCTCCTCCCTGCTCAGTGGGAAACTCCCATCCAATTTCTCTGTCATGTGTGTGTTTAAACCTAACGGGAGGTTTGCCGACGTGATCAGTGAATTGGACACCCACACAAAAACTCTCACCAAACGGGATACAGTCATCATCATAGGAGGGCAGAATGACATCAATTTGGGTGGTCACTTTACACCTGAGCAACATGTTGACAAACTACAACGTGCCGCCCAAAACACGAACATTGTAATCTCGACTCTGCCCTTCTGGTACAACAAACCAACACTGTGCAAAGAAATTAGACACGCAAACAACAAATTAAAACTGCATCTGAGAGGCACACATGTTAAATTATTTGAGCTTAACTTTCTCTCAGAAAAACACTTCACCCGGCATGGTCTTCACTTGAACCTTGTCGGAAAACATGCACTCGGTAGCGAACTTGCCAAACACATCCTTACACCTCAGCAGTATCCTATCCAAGATTCATCCCCACCTACATCTCCTAGTTCTCTTCCATCCTCCGGAACCCCTTTGGACCCAATTACCTTATCCCCTGAACCTAATCCTTGTACTACCTCTCCCATTATTCATTCCCCTACATCTGTAACCCCTCCTTCCTCACCTCCTAACACTGCTGGGACACGATACTTCCTTCGACCACGCACTCGAGGTAAAAATGAGATAAATAAATAGCAACTAGAGTCAGATGCAGCAGAAAAGCATCCGTGTAGGTACATGCAAAATATTCAAATAATGCATCATAATGTGCAATCTCTTTCAAATAAAATTGAATTTATCGAGGCAGCATTAGAGTGTGATCTCAGTCAAATAGATGTTCTTTGCTTTACAGAACATTGGTTATCTCATAATGATCTAAACACACTCCAAATTCCTAGTTTTTACCTTGCAGGATCTTATTGTAGAGCAAGGGAATCAAATAAAGGCCCTGCTTACGGAGGTTCGTGTATTTATGTAAGAAATAATATTGATTCTACCTTCTTGTCAGAATTCAATTTATATGCAGTTGAAAAAGTTTTTGAAATAACAGTTGTACATCTTACTACGCTCAAAATTATTTTACTTTGCATCTACAGACCTCCAACAAAGCAAGCTTTAGATTATTTCAATTTCGTAGAAAATCTAGAGATAACTCTGAACAAAATTAGTAATCTCTCTTTTAAATCCATTGTTGTATGTGGAGATTTCAATATTGATTTTCTGAGCGAATCCCACGAAAAAGAGCAGTTTCTCAATTTAATTCATTCTTTTAATTTAGATATTACAGTGAACGTACCTACACGGAATACTCTTAAATCACAAACAGCAATAGATCAAATTATAATTAACAAAACCACAACTAGATATGAAATAATAACGAATAATCTAGGTTACAGTGACCACGATGCACAAATTCTTACAATTACTAATAACATGAATACTGACACAATAAATAAAACACGCATGTGCAGAGCATTTACTACAGTTAACATAAAGTTATTTACGGACTACTTGCTGAAAGAATCATGGGAGGCAGTTTATAACGCTATTGACACAAATGAAAAATATAATTTATTTTTCTCAAAGCTTTCATTTCTCTTTAACGCATGCTTTCCTATTAAAAAGAGAAAATTAAACATTTCACGAAAAAGTAATACTTGGATCACAAAAGGAATTAGAACATCGTGTAAAAATAAACGTACTCTCTACTTTATTTCTAAACGTCATGACGTATCTCAAGATTTCCTTATCTACTTTAAAAAATACAAAACATTGTTACGAAAAGTCATAAGGCAGGCTAAAATCATGAAAAACGATCAGGATATTTTGAACTCAAATAATAAAACAAAAGCAATGTGGAATATAATAAACAATACTACCAAATCAACTAGAAAACCCGTAGAGAATGTTGTTTTAAAATATAACGATATAAATGTGAACGATCCGGCAACAGTGGCTAATCTCTTTAACCAATACTTTTCGAGAATTGCTGCCGATCTCACTAAGGGTTTTCAGCCACAAAATTCAAAAACAGACAGTTCACCCAAAATTTTAGACACAATGTTCGTTTCCGAAACTTCTTCCTATGAAATTCTCAAAATAATCGGTAAACTAAAAAATAAATATTCGTCCGGTTTAGATGAATTCCCAGATTCTTTGTTAAAGACTTGTGCGTATGCCATTATACACCCGTTAACTCACATATTTAATGCATCTTTATGCACTGGAACGTTTCCAGATATTTTCAAAACAGCTAAAATTAAGCCGCTTTTCAAAAAAGGCAACAAAAATGAAATTCAAAATTATCGGCCCATTTCTCTTCTATCAGTTTTTTCAAAAATATTAGAGAGACTTTTTTACGTACGAATGGAAACCTTTCTCACTAAACACGACGCGCTTTCAGATTGCCAACATGGATTTAGAAAATCAAAATCAACGGAAACAGCTATATTTTCTTTTCTTAAAGATGTCGCCTCATCATTGGATCAAAACGAGGCACCTATTGGATTATTTTTAGATCTCTCAAAAGCTTTTGACGTCATTGATCATGACATTTTCCTTTCAAAATTACCTTCATATGGAATTCGTGGTATTGCTCTAGATTGGTTATGTTCGTACCTTAAACAACGATCTCAGAGAGTTGAAATACCTTACTGGAATGATGGAACATTACGTACGCACCTTTCCGACTCTTTGCCCATTGCATGTGGAGTTCCTCAAGGATCGATTTTAGGCCCTATTCTGTTCCTACTTTACGTAAACGATATGCCCTCGACGATTCGAAACGGAAGAACGGTTCTCTTTGCGGATGATACGAACATCCTTTGCAATAAAGAAACCGTAAATAGTACAATATCAGATGTTTCAAATTGGTTCCGAAATAACAAATTAATAGTAAACGAAAAGAAAACGGTTTTAATGCAGTTTTCCATTTCAAATAAACAATTCTGTGCTCCATTGAAAATGAACAGTGTACCATTGACTGATGTTAAGGCAACAAAATTTTTAGGTCTCTCAATTCAGTCAAACCTTAAATGGAACGTCCATTTAAATGAATTGAACACAAAATTAAGTTCATTATGCTACGCGTTCAGAATTCTTGCAAATTCAGTCAGCCTTCATACTGCTCGTTGTGTATACTTCGCGAATGTTCATTCCCGCCTGAGATATGGCATAATATTCTGGGGAAATACATCTTATAGCTCCCAGACTTTTAGATTACAAAAACGAATTGTACGAATAATAACCAAATCCCACCCACGTGATGCATGTAAGCCTCTCCTCATTAATCTAGGAATTCTACCATTACCGTGTCTATTTATTTACGAATCAGTGGTTTTTGTAAAAAATGACTTGCTCAAGGGCGGGAATATTTTTTCAGAAAATGCCGAAGTCTATTACTATAACAGTCGACGTAGAAATCATATTCATCAGGTGACAGTATCAACAGCTCATTACAAAAAATTCACATACAATACATGTACATTATTTTACAACACTTTGCCAGATGACATTAAACGATTAAATTCGATAGAAAAGTTTAAATCCCAAGTGAAATCGTTTCTGCTGCATAACTGTTTCTATACAATTAGAGACTATACTGAGCATCACAAGAAAAGTAACATTAATTTTAACAATGATACATAATGCATTATTTACCATTTGGACTGTATAAATAAGTATAAACAACCTGTAACAACTATTGTAACACAGCTTCCGGGTCAATGACCCCCATCTCGATCAGGTTTTTCGTCCAGTTTCCCTGATCCATTGAGCAAATGCTGAGATGGCCCCTTGTTTTGCTTCTGGACATAAATGTAACTTCATTTTCTGTGCACGTCTTCTAGAATTCAGTGGGAAATACAATTATTCAAATTATCGTTTCCATGTTGTCGCGGCAGGAAGTAATAAGAGCCAAAATTTATTGCTTATTTATCTTTGAAAATAGATTTTATTACATGGGAGTTTTTTTGTTGTTTTTTTCTCCCTTTCAAAATTCAAAATTTATTGCTTATTTACCCTTGAAAATAGATTTTTTTACATGGGAGTTTTTTTTTTTTTTTTTTTTTTTTTTTTTTCCCCTCCCTTTCAAAATTCAAAATTTATTGCTTGTTTATCCTTGAAAATAGATTTTATTACATGGGAGTTTTTTTTTTTTTTTTTTTTTTTTTTTTTTTTTTTTTTCCTCCCTTTCAAAAGTTCAAAATTTAAGTAGTATATGACTTAGTGTAGGGATCACAGAATTTTGAAAATGTGCACACAATTCACTTTTCCCCATAGCACATCATACACAGTTTTAACTGTTTTTTTGACGTAAAATAAATAAATAAAAAAATAAATAAACACCCTCAAGTCTATCCATCACGTAATTACCAATTCACTTTAAGCACTTTATAAGAAAACCTGAAATTCACATTACTGAAATGAATTCGAATGATGAAAGCTTTTTTTATCGCAGGCAGCACTATTTTCTAATGGGGCTCAGTCTAGACCCTAGGGTGAAATTACCTCCCCTAACTTAGGACGTCATGTTTGTGACCAATTATGATAATCGCTTAGCCACCCCTCATCCCCTCCACCGTGGATTTACCCCTCACCACAGCAGTGCGAAGTGCAGGTTTAAACGACTTCCTTAGGTTGTACCATGTTCTAGACTTCAACTGTAATACTTCTTACATTTTTTGTTTGTGGACTTTTATGTATTTTCCTCTTCAGGTTGCTGTGTGGGAAGTAGTTTCCAACTATTCGTTACTGCTGTCATAGTAGGTAACACATTCAAAGGACGTCAGCTGAGTATATCCCTGAGAGATTCGCCTGCCTGAGAGTGTGTTGCACCACCTCTTGGCTCTTCATGAGGAGGGGTTGCAGCTTTGTGCAGTAAGAGGTTTTATCTTCTTCTGAACTGGGAAGACCTTTGAGAAGTCACTTCAGCAAGGTTCTTTAAGATTTGTTCATGCGAGTTGGAAGAGGTGAGTGATTAACTAGTTTCTTCCTAACTAAACCTTTGAATGCAGCAGACTTCTAGTTAAACCACTCTCCCTGTGCAATGGCAGTATTGCTGGTTGTTTATGTACTGAATTGAATACATTAAAGGCTAATAGGTGATGTAATAAACTAGAGCATTACTGATGAACACCAAAAGCTTGCAATTTGAAGTATTACTCATTGTGATCGCTAAAGATGGTTCTTTCAACAAATAATTGAAGCAAGTTCTAACTATTGTTTAGTATTTCCAAACATTGTGGTACCATGTTTACAGGAGTGAAAGGGATGAAATGTGTGTTTGCTTGAAGAAACTGAAGAAGTCAGATTTAAAAGTCATTACCAGTAATGTAGTAATCAGGCTTACGAGTATGAATATTATTAGTGTAGTAGGCTTTTCCTCGCTTACTGAGTGCAAATAACTGAAGTTTTATTCTCACTTGAATATCTGTAGTGTACAGATGTATCCCTATTTGCAATTGAACATTTAAAAATGTTTAATTGAACATTTAAAAATCCCTTAGTCATGATACTTTTATGGAATATTTATAGTGGGACGTTGATTATCCGAAACGTCAAATATCCAAATTCATATTTCTTCTGATTAATTATATTTTAAAATTATGTACCATATGCTGTATGTATTCATTTTCTTTTGTAATCTGGAATATTGAGAATGATCTTCAATATGATTGATACTGATAAAAGATTAACGAGATATTGTACTATGGTCAATCATCTGACTTCGGTGAGCTTTGAGAAATCCAAATCAATTTTATGTGCACTTGCCATTTTTATGGTTGGTGATCTGAATTATTGAATATCCAAACTCTATCTAGTCACAATTAGTTTGGATAATGGACGTCCCACTGTATTTTGATATTGTGGTTTTATTTATTTTTTTTTTTTTTTTTTTTTTTAAAGTGTAGTTCCTGTAAACAAAATTAGATCTGAAATTAGAAACAACTTCCAGTGTAGCAGACATTTGGACTTGGAAATTCTAGTTTGATAGATAATTGCTTTAATAAAATTAATTGTTTGTACTGTGGAATATCACAGGAGTGGTAACAAATGCATGCTTGAGAATGCTTGCCTTTCGTCTTCTTTTCGACTGTTCGCTGGCTGACTAGTGTCTTGTCTGGTGCTAGTGAGTAGTGTTTTGTCTAGATGGATCTTGAATGCTGTTGCCTAGCATGCGTTAGCTCTGAGGGAGCATCTGTCTGGGAACTCTGGGGCCAAGGCCCCAGATGCGGTTCTGCTAGGCGTGGGTGGGCTTCCCTCCACCTTGAGCTCAGCAAGGCCCCTCACGGGTGCTTTTCCCATCTCTTGTCGGAAATTTGCTTGCGGGATTTGGCACTGCAAAACCCAGCAACTCGAATGAAGAGCCCACTGAGTTCTGCGACACCTTGGCTCAAGTGCACGCCGTCACAACAGAGTCCAGTCTCATTTATCCACCCATTTGGATCTACGAAGAGTAGCCGTAGCCTCTGTGTCACCCACTCCATGTCGTTTCCGAGGCCTTACATCCCGGCGGTAGAGCACTCCGCTCAGAACAATGCGAGCACTCCGAAATCTTAAGTTTTGCAGTGGTTGCAAGGTAATAAATGTCACCCAAGAGGTTTGTTGAATGACAGACATTTTTTGTTGTTCTACCCCGCGTGTACAGTAACTGTTTTAGAATTAACCATATCACAGTTGTCTATTTGTCTCTTCATCTGCTCTACTAGTATTCGCGGAAAACAGTGCATTTTCATGGGTTGTTCCTTGCCCACATGACACACTATAGTATTGCCAAGGGTTTCGGTGTCCTCTGTTGATGCTGTCCTCTCTGTCACTGCCATCCCAGAAGTTAAAGCCGACACTGTCCTGCCAAGCCTCACCGCTGGTACAGGCGCCGTAGCTGTCGCTATCTTCATGTTTTGCAGCTCCCTTTGTGTTTTCTTGAGTTCGGCTGGCACTCTTCAGAACTTATTTCGAGGCTGCAATAGCTCGCTTCGCGCATTTCCATCCTCGTGTCTGCAGTCCTCGCAACGCCAGTTTGCAGTGGAAGGGAATCCTCGCCTGATCGTTACCAGCCCTGGATTTAATTCCACTCCTATTACTAGTAATGCCACAATTATGAAACTCGTAAATGCATCGTGTTTGGAACCGCAAGATAAAGGCGTTGTCCACTTGGGAACACGCTGCTCGCTGCGCCCAGTGGCCGATGTGGGCCTGGTAGGCCTGCAGCTCGCAACCCACAATCTCACTACCTGTGCGCGGAACCACTAGAGAAAAACGTCAGCTCACAATCGTGTCCAGACACAGAATGTATTAGGTTTTGGTAATAATTTAACCATCAAAGGGTACAGAAATTTTATTCCAGTTCTTGTCTTATATCTATACCTGTTCTGGCATAGTCTTTCTGAAAAATGTTCCAAAGGATTTGTCAAATCTCAAATGGCCTGACAAGGCAGTTTTCCCCTGCAGCAAAGCCCCATGCATTCCGATGCACTCAGGCCCCCACAGTGTGGTGGATGGACAGTTCAGGACACCATATATATTTTTCATTTATTTCATTTTCATTTATTTATTTAACGGACAATTTGTCCTTGATTGTACAAAATCTATCAACAGATAAAGCATGTTTTGACAAAATACAAAGTACAAAATACAAGTATAATATAGTTAAAATAAAATAACGTTATTAGTAAGTTAACAACTCGGCTTAAGCAATGGATAAAAAATTTGCATCACAAATATCGCTCTTGTCTCTGACTAGATAATTCATCAATTTACAGCAGCGGTTTATCACATTGTTTGCAGTATACAATTGTTTATATAATTTAATAACAAAGATTTCTGTCGTTCTCGAATTAAATGTAATGTTTTATGTTATATAATTAAAAAGTAGAGGGTAATCTAGCGCACCCATAATCAATTTTCTCAAAAATATTGCATCCTGTAAATTTCTCAGTGATACCAGTGATGGTATATTCAATTGCAGTGCAATATAGTCATATTTGTGTTCAATGAACGGATCATCACAACCCAAATATCTGGCAGCTATTCTAAAAAACTTGTTGAACAGTTTCTATCTTTTTGATGCTGTTAAAGAAGAAAGGCGACCATATCACTGATGAGAACATCAAAATAGGTCTAATCAGCATCAAATAAAGTGATCTCAAAACATCAATCGAGTGGAGATCGTGACAGGTACGTTTGACGAATCCCAAGGTCTGAATAGGTTTTGTAACAGATTGTTGAATATGGTCAGAGAATGTCATCTCAGAGTCAAATATGACACCCAGATCTCTGATAGAGGATACCCTTTCCAAAAATTTAGAATCTAAGGTATATCGAAATACATTACATGCTCTAGTTCTAGTGATGGTGATTGATTTACATTTATTGATGTTTAAATAGAGATCATTATCGACACACCAAGCGTGTAATGAATCCAAGAAGTTTACAGTCATCTAGTGTTCTAATTTTCAAAAAAATCTTTAGATCGTCAGCAAAAAGCAGATATTCCACCTCAGTTAACCTCTCCGCAATATCATCAATGAAGATATTAAACAAAATTGGGCCTAAGTGTGACCCTTGCGGTACACCTGATGAAACTAAAATTGGACTAGATCTGCGACCATTTATCATAACATATTGTATTCTATCTGACAGATAGCTGCGGTATTGATATAATTGTATATACTTGATAACATACGTTATTAATAAAGAATGCAAGTGCTCACAATAATCTGTAATGTAATTTACATTTTACTTATACAAAGTCACATGATCCATATCAACAAAGAACCATATTAACAATGCATTTTATTAACAAACTAGCAGATTGAGTGGCAAATAACTTACAATTAGAGTAATTCACATTATCTTACAGTAATAGTTTAATTAACTTACAATAACTTGAATACATTAAGTGTTAATAATAATTTTAAGTGCTTACAATATCCTGATATAATTACTTTATTTACTACATTACTAAATAGTGTATTGTCTTTTTGAACTGAATGACTGGTACAAAGAGTGATCACTCTTGTAGTGGTACTTGGTTTTTAATTACAGAAAAGATAAAACAATAATATTTTATATGGACATTTACTAATAAGATGACATTTAAGCAATGTTTTGAAATATTATCAGCTGATTATATGGTGAATAGGAGATTATTAAACAGAAAAGGAAAGCAGAAAGGAATTACTTGAAGACCAGATAGTATATATCTTGTGAGAGTCCCTATGTCCTCTAATATGCGGGAATGGATGTGGTATTTGGAATTTGTCTGTGGAAATAGGTATTTAATTAAGGAGTCAAAAAGAAGCCATGATCAGAAGTGAAAATTGTACGACACTTTACAACGAAAAAATGCGTTCCTTTCCATACCACCTACAAGGTAGAATGCACGGTGCAGGTTTTTTTAAATACATGGTTTCCTCTGTAGGCCTAGTCCATTTTCTACCTAGAAAATAAAGCAGTAAAAATACCTGGTCAAAGACACAAAGAACTGTCTGCAATGGAGCCACTTGATAGGCTGTAGCGAATGCAAATCATAGTATTAAACCTTGCTCGTGAAAGATTGTCTTCATCTGAACTATTACTATCTGCATACAGATCTATAATCTGATCTTCAATATTATTTTCTAATATTACTTCCTCATTCCAAGCTTTCTGTATTAAGCTTTCACCGTGTTGAACAGCATTCTGCCAATGTAGTGGAGAAATGCTTTCAACACCTTTCAAGAGATTTTCTACTTCTGTAAGAGTGAAACCTTTTTTAATTTTTGGCCACATAACCCTTCAATTGTGACCATATCATCTTTATTGGATTAAGGGCCACATCAGCGGTACTGTACTGAGCATGGGTGTCCCGAATTGCTGGGTACCATGTACTGTTTAATTTTTCACCTTCTTCTTTTCTGTTGAAATTGTTTTTGTTTGTAAATCTTGATGGCTTCCATTTGGAGTCTCATGTAGTAGTGTGTGGTGGTGGAGAGATCATCTGTTGCTTGAAAGCGCATGTCGTGTCCGCGTCCCGACAGCATGTGATCGGCGACTGCTGATTTATCTGTATGTCCTAGGTAGCAGTTCCTTTTGTGTTCTTTTATACTAGTATTGAAACTTCTCCCTGTAGTACCTATGTATACGGAACCGCAAGAGCAAGGAATTCTGTAAACTTCAGCTAGAGACATGCGGTCCTGGGATCTTTGACGGAGCGTAATATGTTACGGAGTTGTTGGGTGGGTTTAAAGATTGTTCTAACCCTATGTCTTGTTAAGTCTCCCTATGCGGTCTGATACTTTCTTCACTTCAATTCTTTGTGGTTTCCTCTGTTGTACAAGTTCTGATAACTCGCATTTGTTCATTTGTGGATCAACCTGAACTTTGTGAGGCAGTAGCCACTTCACCACTTCAGCTTTTCGTGTTGCTCTTGTAGGAGCTTTGTCAATAATTACAGAACAATAGGGTGCATTGTTCATAACAATCACTGAAGGTTGCTTTAAATTCTTTAGTAGCTGTTCTTTGAACCACACACTAAATCTTTCATAGTTCATATCTTCACGGTAATCTCCAGTCTTTTTAGACCGAAACACCAATAAACTATTTTCGACAAAACATTTAGAAGTTCCCGTATGCACAACAATCAAATGGCCACCTATCCCAACAGGTACTTTTGTACTTCCTGCTACAATGCCATCCGACCAGCCCTTGCTCACAGTATGTCCTGCATTCACCCACACATCACACCATACAACCACACAAAATCCTCAAAACTGTGGCGCAATATCTCCTTCACAAATCAGCAACGCCATGCCACAGTCTTGTCGTTCCAGTAACACTGTTCTTTTATTCAACTTAAGAGAATTCAACCCCAATCTTTCACAATAACGCGCAATGAGGACCTGCTCCATGTAAAAAAAACTCTGCTTCACGCAGTGACACAAGGAGTTTCTGTAGAGTGGAGTGCTCCTTCCTGGCATAGTAGCCATAAATGTGATGCCTAATTGCTTCTCGGCCGAATGTATCTATACCTGTAACTCGTTTTTCCTTCTTTTCTTTCTTGGAGTTTGCAACTGTGATCACCCTGCCTCTTGAGCTGCTTGCA
Organism: Teleogryllus occipitalis; assembly: GCA_011170035.1. Lineage (NCBI taxonomy): Eukaryota > Metazoa > Arthropoda > Insecta > Orthoptera > Gryllidae > Teleogryllus > Teleogryllus occipitalis. Next base: position 24,527 of record BLKR01014849.1, on the reverse strand, counting down.
TTTCTTTGCCCACTTCTATAACTGCCCCTCTACTTACTCTTGTGGCAGCAACTATTCTCGACATAACCTGATCGAGAAGTAATAATGGACCTTTATTGTCCCTTTCTCTTTCAAAGGACTCTCTCGCCCAGCACGCAACTTCCCTAGTATGCGAACTCAGAGCTCTCTTCTTTCCTCCCTATAATAATGAATTCGCACATCATTTCTGAATGAATATATTGAAACGAATCGAGAAATCTGAAAAATAGGTGTTTACCTCTCTCCGGTGCCCTGTGCCTCTTCCGGTCATAACTTCTCCGCTTCTCCTTCTGAACTGAAAAACTGAAACATTAATACGTAAAAGTTACACAGAAACAGTAAGTATTTATAATGGTATTAATGTACATCAATATTCATCACTGTTCTTTCGTAATTTGCCTGATTACAACACGTTGAGCTACATTAGACAATTAAAACACATTCCTTAAGAAGATAGGCTTACCAGCTACAAACAAACACTAATACTCACCAAAGAAACAATCCTAATACCCGGATCCCGATAATATTCTTCAGGATGTGTCGCTGGTCACCTGCGTATCTGCTGGTACCTGCCAAAATGCGCGCATCGCCATTATGTGTTGTGCGGGGCGACTTTCAATCAGTCACGCAATACACCAGTCATTTGTTCTTCAAAAACCTTTGTCAACACTGTAGTGACGTGTAAGCTCCCGATTGGAGAACTGTCACAGCTGGCCGAACAGCTGATCCTAACGTCAAGTACAACTCGGTGAACACCACAGTATAAGCACAATGTAGATGAAGATGAGCATCATTGTGAGATTTTAACAAGAAAATTATTTCCCATTTATGTTTCCACATATATCATTAAATGTGGCGTCACTGAATCACCACACCTTACTCAATAATTTTTTTCCACCAAGTCATCGTAGCAAATCCATGTCTGACTTTCCGATGTACGCCTTATAATGATTTGCTTTATAAGCTACTAAACTAGCTAGAATAAATTGTTTTCCCATGTTTTGTAAGGTTTAAGGAATTGACGATAGTGTAAATTTCCATTTGTCGATTTCTTTCCTCGTGTACGTATTTGAACACATTAGTATAGATGTGTCAATTAAAATATATGGAGCACATTATCTACGCAACTGAGGACATTGAAGTAATGATGAAAAGATCGTCTACAACTTTTTGTAGATTATTAATTACTGTCCTTTACGATTTGAATATTAACTGACACTAAGATTGAAGATGTTACACACAATTTGAACACTCTTTGTCAGTTATAATGCTGGGTACATTAGAAAAAATAAATTGACATAAATGACTCTCATTCGAGGTACAAGCTATCGATGTAAAATACTTGACTATACGATGTAAAAGTTTGAACCTCCTACGCTAATGAATTATATTTACTTTACCACTGTTCAATATCTGCTGACAAAAATGTCCAGTAGGAAATTCATTTGCATGATGTACAAATTCTGCAAATTTTTTACTACCTCCATTGCCAAACTGTTAATGTCCAATAATAACTGTTGGCAAAGCATCAAATGCACAGGTTAATGTAACAATGCACGGTTTTTGTCCTAGTCCTAATTTACATAATAAACCATTTTTAATTACTGGTATTTTGACATGCTTCTCTGAACAAATGAAGTCCCTGTGTGGAAAATTGATTGTGTAATTTGGTCCATTATTTTTTATTTGTTGGTCACACTTAGTTTTCTCTTTTGTCACCTAGTTCAAAATTACCTCTGGATTCGATTACTGCTTTATCAGATATCGAAGGTACGGTGTCATCGTGATGTTTGTGAGATGGTTCATTGTAGACCCTTTTTTCTTGTGCTTCAGTGGTTTTTTGTCTCCAGTTTTCCTGCATATTTAATTTTAAAAAAATTTTCGCAACCCGTAAACACTTCTTCCTGTGTTTCATTGTTTGATTTTTTAACGTCACTTTTGGCATTTTGTGCTGCAACTAGTTTTAATTCGCCACTTAAATATTTAATATGTTTAAAAATAAATTTGTCAATATGAATTGGTAGCTCTCCCATAAAATAAATATTTTTCAGTTTATTAAATTGACCTTCGACCTTCAGGAGGATCTTATCTCATTATTATTCCCAAAATAATTATTCATTGTGCCAAACCACAAAACTATAAATGGCAACAATGATTTTGAAGTGTTTGCTGCTTCTGGCGAAAAAAATGGATTCAAATTTAATACTCGTAAATCATTACTTTTGGGAATCTGAGCAATGTGTTCTGCCTCATTGTACATTTCTTTACTCCGCGATTCCTAATTGTTACAATGAATTTCCATTTCTTCTGCGTTCGTCGCATTTGCCTTCGCATTCGTCGTAAATCCTTTGTTTGAAATCCTTTGATTAGGTCACCAGCTTACCGAAAGTATTTATGGGAGGGTAATTTATGTCCCTCATCATTAACATCAATACTTTCGCTCTAGCAGTTACCAGAACCGATAATACTGCTCTTCTGACATCTTCAAATGTTATCATTTTGTAAATGTGGCCAAGGGTTCTCAAATAAAATTGTCTAAATTTTGAGTTTTTCCCTTCAAACATTTCCATTGCGCTACCATAGTCGCAAAATGATTAATGTCCAACTTCAGTTGGCATTCTATACGTATTTCTTTTTTTAAAAAAAAAATTAATGATTGCATTCCTCTAAGTAATTCGACAAACTGAAGTGTTTTCCAAAATGAACCAGCTAGTCCCACAAGTATTTCTTTGGAGAAATGTTACAAATATATTTGGTTTAAAGTTGCAGTCTAATCAGTTCCGAAAAACAAAATCTTTAAAATGCATCTCGTCTTGCCACTTGAAAAATAGGTGCACTTCCACCTTCAAAGTTCCACATTACCTGATAAAAAATATATATATTTCGATTTTTCACCACGTAGATATTTTAAAGTATGAGCAACAGATCCTGTAGAGTCGACAGAAAAATAATATTTCTCCGCTTTATCGAGTAATATACGAAGTAAAGCCACTTGTTCAGGAGTCCAGTACATACAATAAAAAGGGTTGACTGCTAATTGTTGTATAATTCCTTTGTGAGTAGAAACTTGAGCTTCCAGCAAATTAGTTATTGGGTGAATACTGCCAATTCCTAGACGTTTTTCATCTTCTTCTTGTGTTGCTTTTCTAAACACAGAAGAGCTATGCAATATAGATGGAAAATCTTGACCAAATTGAGAATTTACACTCGTATGCTCATTTCGCCAAGTGGACGCATGCTTATTACGGTTAATGAGATCAGTAGCAACGTGTTCTCGTGCTTCACCTCGAAGTTGTCTCTGTTTAACGTGTACAAAATTGTATTTCACACACACACACAAATGCAATGAAAAATTACATCCTTATTTTTATCAGGTTTCTTAAAACAAACACCATGAATTTGACAGCTGTACTTGGAACACACAGTTGTACTTGGAATTCACATACATTAAAGACAAGCACAGGTATACAAACAGTTGGAATGACATACAAGGCGTTACAAATTACAAACTAGTGCAAAATTATCGCAAAATAACAGAACTAAAGAATTTCTAAACACAAGTAAAGCCCATAGGGCGGCAAATAGTTCATTCTCATTTACGGAGTGTTGGTCCGGGGCAGCGCAGACGTCGACGTCTCCGTCGCAGTACCAGGCGCACTGGGAGTGTTGCGTCGGAGCACACCTCTGGAGTATGCTCGCGGGTTGTGCGTGCGGCTCGGGGGTGTTGAAAGAGGCGCCGCCTCCATGGTAAGCCGCCAGGGGGCCAGTATCTGATGATGCGGGCGAGGGGATACTTGGCCGTAGACGCGATCGATAGCCAGCCGACCATACCGGATATCGATCGCGTCAGACGTGGGTCCAGAAGCAGCTGTTGCGGACTGCCTCTCGATAAGACGAGTCAACGGCGATGACCTTGGTAAGGAGGTCCCGGTGGACTCCAGGAACTTGATAGTCTTCTGTGGAGTGAGCACCGACTTTCATCATTAATATGGAAGCCGGCTGCACGTAAGTTGTAGACGTCCTGCAGTAATTGCAGTAGATCATAATACACATGTTTAGCTAGAGCACAGCTGCTGCGTGGCCGCCCTCATGGCGGTCTGCATGGGGGGGGGAGCTGTAGCAGATGCAGCACGTGGAGGTGCCGTGCTGCGAGTGCGACTACATACGGGGATCAGAACGGGTTTCAGGGGATTGTTTGCCTTTAGGGGAATGATAGACAATATGCAATGAGAATAAATACAAATTTAATTGCATAAGTTGATTTCATAATTACAAATGCTTTTAGTTAATAGTAAGCCGGAGGACCTTTGAAAGTTTATAAAGTTTTTACTGGCCGCTCTTCTTTCTTGAAGTTCACTTGAAGGCACCCAAATCACTCGGCTGAGTGTGTCGATGTCCGGGCTGAGGTTGGCTCCAGGCAGTTCGGTGGTGCGAATTGGCATGGGCGAGGACTCAGATGACCGGAGCTGGTGGCGGAGTTTGCCGTGAATTCGGCCAGGTGGCGGCTGCGGCCCTTCTTGGTGCTCGCTTCGAGGTGCCCGCGAGTGGCATGAATTTGAGGCAGGCTTGATTTGGCCGTACTAATCGCCTTGATAGGCGAAGCAGGAACAGCCGACTCGGTTGAGTTCTGTTAGTCAGTCTGAGAAGTTCTGTTGATTGTGTTTGAGGCGAATTCTGTCAGTCGTTTTTGTTGGTACTCTTTGTTAGTCTTGTCAGTGCTGTCGATTCTCTCACGTGGGAGCGAAGTTGCTTTATTTATTTGATTTGAGGGTGTGATTGAGGCCGTGGAGGAGAGTCACGTGACTGATTTGGGCCTGTGGCAAGACGGTAAAGCTGGACGTGCCCGCGATCGGCTCCCTATTCGTGTGATGCGCCTTCGGGCCCTGGGAGAGGAGTGTCACGTGACATTGGCGGCGATCGGAAGCGAAGGCGGTGTCACGTGAGGTGCCCGCGATGGCGGCCCGTTTGTATTTGAGATTTCCACGGGAATAGGCATCTGGCTTGCAGGTGGCCAAGGAGCGGGGCGGCGCGCTGGCAGTGCACCTCAAGATCTCTTTGTCGGCGAGATGCATTTACGGGGTAGTATTTGCGAGGGAGGCCCGAAGCGATTCCCAGAAATGTTTGTATACGTTTGTGGGTCGCTTGTCAGGTAGCGAGCGATGGGGTGTGAAGAACGTGTAACGTCGTGGGTAGGGATCTACGCCACAAGGGAACAGACACGAGTGGTTATATACAATTTATGTACACTATTTACAGACCTCGCTCTAAGGTGTCTGTCGGAGCTACCTGCAGCAGCCTCCCTCTCCCAACACGCGCCTTGCGGCCGCGCCTGCGATTAGCCAACTCGGCAGAGTCGCAACTTGGCACCTGGTGTGCCTCGGCAGACAATTTGCCCCGAAGTATCGAGCATACTTCAGTGCTCGAGACTCGAACACCTACACGTACCTACAACACTTCCGCGCCAGACTTGGCGGACAAGTTTTTGCCGCGGGGAAACCAGAATCGCTACCCAACCCAGGGCTTCTGCGACAGCCCTTTTATATGCTCTAGTCACATGACTTCCTGCGTCATCTTTCCCCCACGCACTCGTCTTGAGGCGTCTGCTTCCCCCGTTGCAATTTGCACCCGGCACCTACAAGCCCTCTCCCCTTTTGGACTTTCCCTGAAGGGTTGGCCTTTGTTCGGAAGCCTATTTTTGCCTCCCTCATCCCCATACCTTGCAACTTGTCTCTCTGGAGCAGGGAGTCAAATCTATGACGCTACAGGCGCCGCGCGCCGGGGTGGCCCAGCCCTAGGCTAATGAGGGCTTAATCCCCAGCTGTGGCGGCGCCGAGAAGCGGCGGTCAATGATCTCGGCGAGCGTGGCCTGTGGGAACGGCGGTCTTCGCGGAAGACACTGGGTAAATGCTTTTATTGCCCTTTTGTTAGTTTTCAGTGTGCAGCAGCGTGCTGACATGCTCAGGGAGCGACTTCTGAGAAGGTTGGCGAAAGTATATTCTTAATGGTGGGTGGCCGTGTGGGAAGAAAGCTTTTAGGGGCTGCGCCTTGGTGGCGAGATTGAACAGGGGGCATGGTACACCCCATGGGAAGTGCCGTAAACTGGTACTGGCGGGCGCCGCATAGAATGCCGAAAAGGGGTCTGGTGGCCTGTGAAACGCGTATATGGTAGAACCCGTCTCGCAGATCGAGGCGCAGGGCCCAGTGGACGTCCGCAAGGCGCATTCTGGACACTTTCCTACGATTTTGATAAAATATTTTGAATCTGTAGATTCGGTAACAACGCAATCTTTAAAACTAAAGGCGCTTTCCTACGATTTTGATAAAATATTTTGATTCTGTAGATTCGGTAACAACGCAATCTTTAAAACTAAAGGCGCTTGTGACTGTTTTGGTCATAGATCGCTTTACTAAAGATCGATGTCCATTTACTGCGTTCAAGGCGTAATCTTTTCCCAGCTTTCTTCTTCTTTGGTTTAATGATCGCCCAATTTGCTGCAGAAATAATTATTTTTGAACTTGAGTATGCAGGCTCATTTTTTCCCCGGACTTGATGCGTGATACGAATCGTGCGACGTGTCATCCTGAATACGGTCATTGTGAATACTTGCATAAAATTTTTCTCTTACAAAATCTAAATAGACCATTGTAGAAATCGACCGTTAATTAGTAGGATAATGGATCACGGGATCGGTCAATTAATGAATTACATTAGTTTGCCAACGTTTCGGAATATTTAAATAAGGACAAACTCTTCTGAACAACAACATAAAAAAAAGAACATGAATGAACATACATGTAGAAAAATAAATACACAAATAACTAAATAAATACATTATATACTGTATATCTAAGTCAAAGTCATATAAAGGATACACACCTGTAAACATGCTTTGCAGACATGGAGAATTCACTGATTCCATTGCTTCTGAAATGTGCTTGTAAATATTATTTGGTGAGGGTAATACTTTGCCAGTCTCATCGAGAGTTATGAATTTTTGTAATCCCTAAAACTCACGTAATTTTTGTTTATCATACATATTGCTTGATATATTGATGTTGGCCGGGCGCGTACAGGGCGCCGGCAATGGCGACTCAGTCCTTGGCTGCCTCACCTCCGGATCTGGGCGGGAAACTGGCTGGACCGCTCGCGGTGCGGTGCGCGTGACCTCGAATTCAGGCCCTGGCCTCGCGGTATGCAGCGACGGTCGGCGGCGCGTGCATAAAAGTGCCGGGAATAGCGGCGGTCCCTATTTCTAACTGGAGCCCGTGGCGGCGAAGGTCGCTCGCTCATCCGAGGCCAAGTCTAACAGAGCGCAAACTCGAACGTGGCCGAAGCCGAAGTTCCTCTGCACGCCACTCCCGGGAGAGCACGTCTGCACTCGCCCGCTGTTTAGCAGAGGAGACCTCTGTACTCGACCGCGGTTCAGAAGCGAACCCCCCTCCCCCCTAGTGCTCGCACTGAGTTCCACAGCGCGCTGGGGTCACGTGAGTGTCACACCCCCGCGTTGGTCGCGTTCATTGGCTCGCAACATCACGCGAAATGGGGTGGCCAATTGAGGCTGTGTCGGCGCAGCAACCGTCGTTTCGGCGGAGTGTTCAGCAAAAATCCCACCATGCCACGGCTTCCCCGAATTTAGCTGGGCAGGGCGCCCGGGAATTTTACCTACGTCACCGGCGCACCCTTGCTGGGGGCTCGCAGACAATGGTACCCGGGTTCCTCGCTGCCTCGGTGCGTGCAGGTAACGGTGAATGGTCACATTCTAGGCTCCCTTGAAATGAGCGTTTTCTACACGTATTTAACGTGTTTATAATATTTTATATTATGTCCTTCAATCGTCGCCTTACGTAGGCGACTGTCCCAATTACAATAGGAAGAGGAAATGTTTTGCTTTAGCGGGCTGAGCCAAACTTGACTTTAGCGGACTGACCTAAATACTTCATACTTGCGCGCTAAAACATAATGGCTGCCAAAGGATCGAGTAGGGAACGTCCACCAAACCATAACCCACTGATACGCGTACGCATACTCGTGGGCTATGAGCAAAGTATGCGGGTGACAGTACGGGTAGCGTTTAAGCGACACTGGCTGTTCGCTACACCACAGAAATGAAATCTCGAAACATTAACACTTACCAACAGGCGATGACACGTTTTGATACCATGTTCATAAACTTCGTCACAGTCAACCCTTATCGCTTCCGCGTGGCTTCGTCGTCTATTCCGCAGGCAATGGACACACACCGAGGTCCTCTGAGTCTGAAAATAAAATTATTTCCTTACTTTCACTGCTGCTGCTATCACCGCCATTTTCTAATGATATTACCAATTGTTCAACATTTTCTTCTTGCAGACCTTCTTGCGCCCACGACTTTATTTCCTGCCAAGTACTCTTTACCACATGTTAGCACATCGGCGACCAAAATTAATTCGAAATTGGCGCCGTACTTTGAAACCTATCATAACAATTCCTTGTCGCTAATTAACAGCATAGAGCATGCATTTTAAACGTCCCTCTTGGGACATAATATTTTTTCTCCAAAAATTGCGAGTTTGCTTCCAGAGGGAAATAAAAACATCTTTATTTATTAACAAATAGCCTGCGGCTAATAAATATACAATATCCAACAAAATATAGCACCTTCATGCTTCTTAAATTTTTAACTTTAATAACAATAAAAATCCTTAAGATTTAACCAAAATATAACAAGAGATAATATACTTTTACAAAGTACCCATTCAAATAGAGTATACAAATAAACAAAAGTTCTCAAACAAGGAACATCAAAATCCACATTGTTAAGCCATGTTCCAACATTCTTTCGAAACTGTTCTACATTTTCTGATTGTTTAGTTTCCTGAGGTAGTGCTGGATATGAGAATCGATTTCGAGATATCGACTGGGTCCATGAACCATAGATTCAATTTAAACCAGTGCGAGAGACAAATAAGACTGTAGGTGTTCTTTGTGACTAGTGCAAATAAAGTTGTGTATCATGAACATAAATACTGATATCGCGTCACAATTTATGCTGATGCAAGCCAGCGTTGCAGTGTTGCTTGGTGCAGTTCACCAAAGAAGGAGGCGGCAGAAGAGGTGCTGGTGGATTCACCCCTTGAACCAGAGGAGACTCCAGCAGGGGGATTTTAATAACCTCCTGCGTGAAATGCGGGAAGAGGATCCCCATCAGTTCTTTATGTACACAAGAATGACACCGGAACAGTTTGACTTTTTATTAAATTTCGTGGCACCTTTCTTGAAAAAAAAAATAGTATCCGGACACCGCTGCCAACATCCTTGCGACTGGCTGTTACATTAAGGTTTTTTGCCACTGGTGATTCCATACCGTCATTGGCATGGAATTATAGAATTGGAAAGAGCACACGTTGTGCATTAATCAATGAAACAACACGTGCTATTTGGGAAGCTCTCCATGAGAAGTACGTCAAAGTTCCTACACAAGAGCACTATGAAAAAATGGCATATGATTTTAGAGGCTTGTGGGATATGCCTAATTGCATTGGCATATATGCTATCATACATTGATAGAGAGTGTGAAGGACTGCTTCAGGATGGTGATTGGAGGAGGAATGTTCCTGAAGGAGGTGGCACACTTCAAACTTTGCCTCCACAGCTAAGACTTGGGGCACGAATGCTACACTTGAAGCCACAGAAATGGGTGAGGCTTGAAGTAAATTCTTTGTTTCACCAGAAGGTTGTAATGAAAAGTAGGAGTACTACATGAGGTTAGGTGCACTGTAAACAGAAACCAATATATAAAAGCAAAATAAAACAATTTCTTGCCTAATTATATCTTTTATTTATTCCATTGCTCTCCTCCTAGCATTTAATAACAATGATGTTATCGATTCCATTGCCTCCAATTTGACACTTTCTGGCAGCAGAACTAGTGTCCTCCACAAAGTTGGAGAACGACCTTTCCATACTGTGGGCTTTTTTTTCTAACATTTCCGTGAAGCTGGTCGTGGCGTTTGCCACTAACCGCAGCTGTTCGGAAATATTGAGGTCATCACTTGCCCTTCGGCACCTCATATCTTTTATTTATTCCATTGCTCTCCTAGCATTTAATAACAATGATGTTATCGATTCCATTGCCTCCAATTTGACACTTTCTGGCAGCAGAACTAGTGTCCTCCACAAAGTTGGAGAACGACCTTTCCATACTGTGGGCTTTTTTTTCTAACATTTCCGTGAAGCTGGTCGTGGCGTTTGCCACTAACCGCAGCTGTTCGGAAATATTGAGGTCATCACTTGCCCTTCGGCACCTCATATCTTTTATTTATTCCATTGCTCTCCTAGCATTTAATAACAATGATGTTATCGATTCCATTGCCTCCAATTTGACACTTTCTGGCAGCAGAACTAGTGTCCTCCACAAAGTTGGAGAACGACCTTTCCATACTGTGGGCTTTTTTTTCTAACATTTCCGTGAAGCTGGTCGTGGCGTTTGCCACTAACCGCAGCTGTTCGGAAATATTGAGGTCATCACTTGCCCTTCGGCACCTCATATCTTTTATTTATTCCATTGCTCTCCTAGCATTTAATAACAATGATGTTATCGATTCCATTGCCTCCAATTTGACACTTTCTGGCAGCAGAACTAGTGTCCTCCACAAAGTTGGAGAACGACCTTTCCATACTGTGGGCTTTTTTTTCTAACATTTCCGTGAAGCTGGTCGTGGCGTTTGCCACTAACCGCAGCTGTTCGGAAATATTGAGGTCATCACTTGCCCTTCGGCACCTCATATCTTTTATTTATTCCATTGCTCTCCTAGCATTTAATAACAATGATGTTATCGATTCCATTGCCTCCAATTTGACACTTTCTGGCAGCAGAACTAGTGTCCTCCACAAAGTTGGAGAACGACCTTTCCATACTGTGGGCTTTTTTTTCTAACATTTCCGTGAAGCTGGTCGTGGCGTTTGCCACTAACCGCAGCTGTTCGGAAATATTGAGGTCATCACTTGCCCTTCGGCACCTCTTATATCTTTTATTTATTGCATTGCTCTCCTCCTAGCATTTAATAACAATGAAGTTATTGATTCCATTGCTTCCAATTTATCATTTTCTGGCAGCTGAACTAGTGTCCTCCACAAACCGCGTTTGCCACTAACCGCAGCTGTTCAGAAACCTTGATATCGTCACTTGCCCTTCGGCACCTCTTTTTGGTGGCCTGATTTGCAGGTCGCTCCTCTTCTGCTGCAGGCTTAGGTTCAGGCTCCTCAAAGATGCTTTCAAAAGCATCAAAGCTTGCTAGGGACATGACCTCGGTCCCAGGGAGAGCCATGTGCCCAGCAGATGAGGTTGATGTACTTGCATCAGGATGCACTGTAGATAGATATTTATTAATTCTGCAGGTAGGTTTATACAACCTGGTGGCAGAACACTACAATTTACAGATTATATAGGAATATTAACCCTTTCGTTCACAATTTAATAATAAATGAACTTTTTTTTACTAGAAATAATTAATGAATACGCATCTCTGAAGCAATTTCTTGCAAAATTTTTGCAATTTTCATTTTATTGATCTCAAAATTTTAATGTTGTCATTTGACACCGTTACTCTTAGACTACTTTATTACCAGGAGAACTGTCATTAAGAATGTGCTAAATATAGGTGATTTTGGGTTTTAGTTTGCATTTAACTTAAATAAAAGTTTTATGGTAGAACAAATTATTTTATTAATTCTATTTTTAATAATACAGTGGAAAAATACCGTACTTACCCGAATATAATACGACCCCTGTTTTTTTTAACTTGAAATTGGGGGAAAAAAGTACTCCCGAATATAAGACGACCCTTGTTATTATAACTTAAAATTAGTTTCCAACTAGGTAAGAAAATTGAAAAAAATCTATATTTACATGTTAATTAACATTATGCATATCAATACACTGTACATGACCAGTTTACCACATTCACTTTAATTATGTCTCTCAATCATCATGTTCACTTGTCTCCTCATCAGTCAACTCATGTCCATCATCCTCACTCCATGTTGCCAGAAGGAGTTAATGGGCAGTTCCCTGATAACAGCCACTCTTCATATTGGCGTCTGAGTTGGTGCTTGAATGTTTTGTTCACAGCCACATCAAGGACTTGTAGCTATGAGACCATGCCTCCTGGTATCACTACTAAGTCTGTGTTCAGACCAGCAACTTTGTTTCACTTTGTCTGTAAGGTGGCCCCTAAAGGCATCAAGAGTTAACAATCCCCTCTGCTGCAATAGAGCTCCCGGTCGCTTGTCCCAAACTTCTTGAAGCCAAGAAATCATTAAGCTTTCATTCATCCACCCAGATTCATTGCACTTAAATATTATTCCACTTGGTAGCATTTCTTTGGACAAGTTCTTCCTTTTCGGGATAACAAATGGCGGTAGCTTCCTGCCATCTGCCAACACTCCCAACATAACCGTAACACGCATTTTTTCGTTTCCAGATGTTTTTATTTCAACGGATTTACACCCTTTTCTAGCCACTGTATTGTTGGAAGGCATGTCAAAATACACGGGCGTCTCATCGGCATTCCCCATTTGACTCAACAAATGATTGTATTGATGGCGCAATTGTATAATGTACTTTTGGTACTCCAAAAGTTTTTCTTCATAATCTGAAGGCAGCTTTTGCGACAGGGAAGTTCTTCTACGTATCCTTTCTACTGAATCCTTTCCTTCTCATGAAACGTATGCACCAACCGACACTCGCATTGAATTCTTGTCTGGGAATGTTCCTCCTTCTTGCTACGTCTAAAGCTTTCATACGAATACTGTTTACAGACACTCCGAAACCCTTATTTCGATTTTCTATTACGAATGCAACAACCTCATCGTCAATTTCCGGATGGCGCCCCGCTTTTGGTCCACGGAAACATTTCCTTGTGGAATTACAAGATTTCAGGCGTTCCTTCATACCTCTCCAACGTCGTACATTTGCTTCACTTATTCCATAATGTTGTGCAGCTTCACTATTGTTCGTTTGTTCAGCGAGATGTATTACACGCAATTTAAAGTTTGCATCGTAACTATTACGTCGTTCCACATTTCTGTTTAGTTCCACACTTCCTCTTTTCTCCTCTGTCGGCCATTGTCGCACTAATATCAGCAACTAGCACAGAGAACTACACAATACAACCACTAAGCACGAACACGACCCCCGCGAGGATTGCTATGCAGCACAGCTCCGTGTGGCCGCTAAGTGCAATGCCGCCACACTTCCCTGCTGTGTAGCCATACCTATCCTTTCGGACATCAATGGCTGATCTGTAAAAAAGAGAAAAGCAAGGTCAGGAAAGACATCAGCCATTCGGCGCGCTTTTGGCGTTGTTTACTGCAATTTTCTCGTCAGTATTGACGTAGGCCTGTTTTATTCCAGCAGATCTCTCGGGCGCTTGTACGTGGCCGTGGGGTTCGGCTCGTACAGTGCTAAATTAGAAATGATGTCATTATTTGACGTGTTTAAATTTGAGAAAAAATTTGAAGCTAAAGTTTTAAAATGGTCTTTTATGAGAGGAATATTTAATGTTGAGTGAAGCTCAGAGATTCTAATGTAAATTGGAGCGCAAAGAATTTTACGAAGGCACGCATTTTGGACCGTTTGCAGTTTGTTTATGTGCGCTTGCGCCGCAATTCCCCAACTCGGGCAGGCGTAGTCCATAATGGGCCTAATCATGGCTTTATAAATTAGCAGGCTGTTCGCTGTGGACAAGTTGCTTCGCTTATGTAATAAGCCTCGCAGCATGGCCAGGCGTTGCCATGCCTTTTGCGAGACCGCGTCCGCGTGTTCGCGGAAAGTTAAAGCACGTCAAGCGTAATGCCGAGATACTTAGTGCTTGCGCTCCATTCAATTTTGGAATTGCATAGCGCGAGTGGCCGCGGCGTAGCGCATTTATATACCTACGTGTGAAGAGCACCGCCGTGCTCTTTTCCACGTTGACTTTGACGCGCCAGCGCCTTAGCCACTCCTGGATCAGAAGTAAATGTTGATCCAAATATTTAGCGAGCAGATCGGCTCTTTTAGACGTGGCTATTACAGCCGTATCGTCCGCGTACATGGCGAGTTCTGTCTGGGTAGAGGTAGGTATGTCACGCACGTACAGGCAGTAGAGCACCGGAGAGAGGATACTCCCCTGGGGCACCCCCGCCCGTATGCGGCGAGTGGTAGATTTTGCGTTCAGAATCGTCACTTGAAACGATCTGTTCGCAAGGTAGGAGTGGATCAGGTGAACTATGTAGGAAGGGAAATTGGCGGAGATGAGTTTGGCGAGGAGGCCGTCGTGCCAGACCTTGTCAAAGGCGCTGGCGACATCAAGGAAAACGCCGCCTGTAAGCCGCCGCTCGTTAAAGTTGCGCCGAATTCTGTCTACTATGCGCACTAGCTGATGAGTGGTGCTGTGGTGCGCCCTGAAACCAAATTGCTCATTATTTATTAGTGCGTGCTTTTCTGTGAAGTTTAATATTTTCTTAAGGAGAATTTTTTCAAAGAGTTTGCCGAGCGTGTTTATGAGGCTAATGGGCCTATACGACTGCGGCAATCTCTTATCCTTTCCTGGTTTAGGAAAGTTAAGCACGTGAGCATGCTTCCATTGCGCCGGGAAGAGCTGGAATAAGAAAATTGCATTAAACAAACACACAATGTAAGTTATGGCACATTGCGGGAGCTTTTTAAGGACGTCATTTGTAATGCCGTCGGGCCCTGGTGCTTTTCCGCTCCGTAGGGCGGCGATGGTTTCCGCTACTTCTGCGGCGTCCGTGAACTCCGGCTCGTCTGCGGGGGCGTGTAAGGCCGCTGCAACGCTGCAATGTACGCTTTCTGCGTGCTCCGCAGGCGGCTGCTTCTCTACAGGCCGGAACTGCGACTCGAGTGCGTCGGCGAATAGCTCCGCTTTGTCCTCGGTCGCCTCCACGTTGTCGCCATTCGCGTTACGCAGCGGCGGCACTGAAACATGACCTCGTTAAAGCTCTCGTTAATTGCCATAAAGAGCGGTCCTCCGGCGACAGCTTTTTCAGCAGGTTTCCCCACTTTGTATTTCTGTACTCAGTTAAGGCGTCGTCTACACGCCGCCTCAGCTGGTTCAGAATAAGCTTGTCGGCCGGGTGCCGCGTGCGCTGCCATTCCCTTCGGGCCCTGCTTTTGCGCTGTATTAGCGCGATGATCCGCGGAGGAAGTTTCGGGGCTCGTTGCTCGTTTCGCCCGGCGAAGGCGGCCGCATTCAGGCTATCTGTAATAGAATCCGCAAGTATATTAGTTCCTTACTCGATCTGCTGCGGGTCCGTGATGGTTTCCGCGACCGGGAGGCGTTTCTCCAGTTCTTTCTGAAAGAGAGGCCAATTAGTACGTTTGCGGGCGGGAGGCAGTGCAAGAGACGAAAATGTGCCGCCGCGCCCCATCTCAGCCAAGACTGGGAGGTGGTCGGATGTGAGCTCACATGCTGTGAGAAGATGGATGGGAGCACCAATGTCGCGAGTGACGGCAATGTCGAGCACATCGGGCCATCTCGCGTTGGCAGGGAAATGGGTGGGTTGTGTCGGACCTATCACCTCGTAGCCGTGCGTTTCCGCGTAGTTTTTCAACTTGCGGCCGCGAGGAGTGGAGATGTGGGAGTTCCAAGACGGGTGTTTCGCATTGAAATCACCCGCGAGGAAGGTAGGAACGCGGGCGTGCGGTTCTAGGAGGGCGTCTAGATCGCTCTGCTCTAGTGAAGCGCTGCCCGCCGGCGGGAGGTAGGCCGAGATGATGCGCAGCGGGCCCTTTCCCGTCCGAACCGTGATCGCCGTGGCCTCCAGGAACTGTAAGGGAGGTAGAGCAGATTCGTGGTGCGCGATGTCGCGTTTCACTAAAACTGCCGTTCCGCCGCCCGGGTTTACGTGCGGGAGCCGTGCTAGTCTGTCGGACCTGTAACAAATAAAGCCAGGCAAAGAAAGGCGATGCTTTGGCTGCAAATGTGTCTCGCCAAGCATTATTATAGAGATTTTGTACTTTGCGGCGAATGCGGCTAGCTCCGCCTGTTTGTTCCTGCTAACTATGCCGTTGCAGTTCCAAAAGGCGAGCGTGAAGCGATCCGGAGCAGCTGAAATAGAATTTTGTGAGGCATTAGAAGCCATCACGGAGCGGCGGGGACGGGGTTGGAGCCGGCCGCTTCCCCGACCGACGAGCCCAGCCGACGGGCATCCTCCTCCGCGTGGAGGAGCAGCAGGCGCATGACCGCCTGCAAGATCAGCTTCGGCCACTCGCTCGAGGGGCGGCCGGTAACGGAGCGGGTAATGGTGGTGGTGGCGCGCATCAGATCAACGCCATTTGCGGCGAGATCTTCCGCGGCCCGGTTCGCGAACTGAATGCGATCTTCCACCGAGTGGGACGGAAGGAAATCCATCCGCCTCACGTTCTCTCGCTCCGCCCCAGTCAGCTGCAGAGACGTCGACGAAAGCGACGCGGACGGTGGATTGCGGGGGCGGATGGTGGAAGGGGTGGCTGGAGCGTCGGCGTCGGCCGCCGTGGCCGCGTACGTGCGCAGCTGGCGGCGGGGGCCGCGGCGGCGCCGTGGGTGGCGCGGCGTGCGCTGTGGGAGCGCCTGCTGCTGCGGTGAAGGGCTGCGGCGGCGCGGCGCAGCTCCGTCCTGAGAGGGCGAGCGCGTCGTCGCCGTCTCCGCGCTGGATGCGCGGCGGCGCTCGATGTGGGCCCGGCGGGCACGGTCCTGGTTGCGGCGCTGCTCGCACCGCCTCTGCGCCTCGTCGCCCCAGTAACATAGGCGCTGGTATTCGGGGCAACCCCTATACCGAGCGCCGTGGTGTTCGCCGTTGCAGTTCGCGCAGCGTCGCGCCTCCACGGGCGGGTTGTCCCCGAGGGGGCAGGCCGCCGTGTCGTGCGCCGCGCCGCACTTGCCACAGCGCGCGTGGCGTGCGCAGTGCCGCTGCACATGACCGAAGTCAAGGCAATTTCGGCACTGAAGTGGTCCTCGCGGTGGCCGATACCGCTCCACCGCGATGCGCAGCCCTCGCAGCTCCTGGAGGCCGAGGATCTCTCGCTGCTGTGGCTCGTCCGGCAGCGTCAGGAGGACGAGCGGCAGTGGCCGTCCCCGGCGGCCTGGCTTGCGGCTCGTCAGCCGCTCTGCTTTCTCCACCTGAAAATTAAGTGGAGACCGCCGGAGGGCGGCGGTTAGCGTCGCCTCGTCCGTGTTTAGCGGAACGCCGCGGATGATGACCCGCAGCTTCCGCGCATTGCCGACTGAGTACGTATGGTACTCGATCGTCCTTTCTCGCAGCAGGGAGACGGAGGCCGTATAATCCTCCATCGTCGCAGCGCGGAGGCGCACGGCTTCCCCGGTCGCTTCAGCAGCGATGGGTTCGCTGCACACCTCCCGCAGCGCCTCCAGGAGGGAAAACACGTCCCCGCTCCCATATACGAGGATGGGGGGAGGGCGTCGTTGTCGGCGAACGAGCGTGAAGCCGTCCGCGTCATCCTCTTCTTCTGCACCTGCGGCGTTGGCCGCCGGGTCTGGGGTCTGCGTCGGCGCCGGCGTCGGCGTCGGTGTTGGCGTCTCCGCGGCAGCGGCCGGGGCGGCGCCCGTCGATGAGGCCGCAGCTGCGGCGGTTGGTCTTGGAGCAGAGGGTCCGCTCCCGTCAGCATTCCTGCGAACAGGAATGGCGTTTAAGGTAGCGCATATGCGCTCAGTAGACGGGGTGCCGATGCGCATGCGCTTCGGCGTCCCCGGGCGGCGTCGCTGCGAGCGCCCGCGGCCGCTACTTCCACCCCCCGAAGGGGTGTGGAAGTCGCCGCCGGGCGACGGAGCCTGCGCCGACATCTTTACACGGCCGAAACGGCCTCGCCTCGCTTCTTGCTCTTTAACCCTTAAAAGGGCTGTTAAATAGCTACGGCTTAGCCTCGCTACACTTTTTGCTCGTAGCCCTTAGAAGGGCTGGGCGTCCCACGAAGACCGGATCCCCAGGTAGCAGGAGCTCTTCCCCGGCGCGTCCGTCCTCTTCGGCGGTCAGGTAGCGAATCCAATACCACACGACCACCAAAGTACTATAAAGTCGCCCAACTCATCGATGGGGACTATGTACTTACCATCACTATTCAGACTTGATGCTATTTGCCTCCATATACTGTCTTTGTGCTCAGTGTCTTTATAAAATTGATTTCTTTTATCGTACAAAATTGGATTCTTCTGTACCATGCTGCACAAAACTTCATCAAATGAACTCATACTTGAAACAGATAAAACTAAAATATTCCTAATTTATGAATAAAAAAATGAAATTTATGAATGAAAATAAAACTAAATGAATAAAAAACCCTAACTACTAAAATATCCTAAGCTAAAAACGCGACAAAACTGACAAAACCGACAAATACGACAAACTCAACCACGCAACACACGAATCGACACGAATAGTTCGCCTATCGACTCCGATACTCGATTTTGAGTTAACGAACTGTGATTGGCTCATTCCCTATGTCTGACATAAGCATAAGCACAGATTGTCTATGATTACTTCTAGGTACTTATATTTTGTGACCCATTGTAACTTTGTATTCATAAGAATAACAGATTGCCTCATTTCAATTTCTTCCTTAAGGGGACCTATGACTGAATTTTTCAACTTCTACATTTTTGAACCTATATTCACCAACTTTTTACAGTGCTATTGTGAATATAATATGA
The DNA here is from genome assembly GCA_011170035.1 of Teleogryllus occipitalis. NCBI lineage: Eukaryota > Metazoa > Arthropoda > Insecta > Orthoptera > Gryllidae > Teleogryllus > Teleogryllus occipitalis. The sequence continues at coordinate 5,825 of BLKR01014849.1, read as the reverse complement.
TGTACTGTGCAAAGTTTGAATAATGTATGTTAATTATTTTTTTGTTAATATATTTGTAAAGTTTTTTACCGCAAAACAAAAAAGCTCCTTGTACAACAATTTTTATTTTTTCTTCCCAAAACTTTTTTAACAGCATCCCTACATATGTTTAAACCACTTGTACTAAAACACTTTGCTTTTTCATGTGTTTTGAATGTTACAATTTTTTCAAATCCATAAAGCTAATTTTCGGAAATTAGAAATTCATCTTCAGTTTCAATTCCCTATATATTTATTTCTAGACTCCTGACAAAAATCTGCATTAGTACATTTTTTTACACTTTTATTTTATGATATTTACTGAAAGTTTCATTACAATCTGATGAAAATTGTACTGCAAGGAACATTTTAATTGCATGAAAACGCTTGAAAATTGAAACCTGAGAAAACAGCATTTAAAGATTTTAGGATATATACCACAGAACACTAAAGGATAGAAGTGTACCCTCAATGTTAAATGACGGAAACGAAAGTCGCTCGCAGCGCTCCAAGTGGCCTGGCAAAGAACTTCATAAACCGCCCGCCGTCCGAAGCTATCCTAGCACAGCGTATGAAAATTAATTTAACTCATACCCATCGTGAAAGTTACTTAATATTAAGACGCTATATTCTACTGTAATTGTACTAAAATTCAATAGATTATCAATTTTCGTAATGTACTTGAGTAAGATCATAACTGAGGGAAGTCATCTAATATGGTAATGGAGGAAACGAAAGAATAAAAATGAATAAACAAAGAAATACAAATCAATCATTGCCTTTATTTTACAATTTATATTAAGCAATATTCAAGGCAAACTACAACATTTTAAATTTTTTCACTGTCTTTTCATGACCTTTTGTAGTTTTTCTTTTATTTTGTATTTTCTGTTTTTCATCTATTACATATTTGTATATTAAAAAACGTACACATTTTTTTAAAATAAGTTCTTCTGATAAGTGTACTTTACAGAACAACATATCATCAGGCGATTTAAAGTTACAGCAAAACTTTTTCTCCAAATTATTTAAATGACCATTTTTTTCTAAAAAGGTATACAAATGTTCATGAACATCCTTTAAAAACATCATTACATTATCACTAGCATAAACAAAACACAAGCCACACATAAAACGCGAAACACACAAGCCACACAGATGAACGCACAGAACATTAAAGGACAGTATGAACGTAACCAACGGCAATAAGGTTCACTCGTCCGCCATGTGGAAATCGCGTGCATGCTGGATATGACGTACAAAAACAAGCGAAAACCACTAGCCAATCATTGCTTGATATTCCTTCAACTAGCGCTCCAAGTGGCCTGGCAGTGTGTTGCCAGTTTCTCAATCTCATCTTCACCCCTATGATATATACATACCTCAAAACATGCCTGCACCATATGTATGTCCCTCAGATTTCTTCTTCTCTTCTTCTGATATTTTCTTGAACTTTTGAATCTTTCTTTTCTTCCTCTCTTTTCCTTTTTATGCTTTGTGTGCAACGTCTGTAATCTCGCTGCTCACTGGCAATCAATGTACATAATGTTACATGTTCTTCCCTAATTTTCTTCATTGTTTCTAATGTATTTGAGCATCCCATATTAAATCTCATTACTGTTCTAAGCACTCCTAATTCTAATTTATTTTTAGAAGTAAAAGTTTCTTTGGGGCAATAGCTCCATACTACACTATGAAGTGACTCATTTGAATTTTGAGTCCTGGCTTTTGTGCAACGTTCTAATAACTGTTCAGATGCTAGCCTTTGGTATACAGGAAATATTTTAGAAACTACCTGAGGAGACAATTTACAAGACATAAATTTATGGCTATCAGGCACTACACCATCAGCAGTCTGTCGATTGAAAAAACACCAAGAGTCTTTTCCTTTTGGACATGTTGAATGCTGAGGATTGTCATCAGTGGACATGCAATGTCTAAGTGCGGCATAAATTGCTCTCTTCATTTTTTCAACATCAGGAGTATTATTAACAATAGCATGCGTGTAATAATTAGTAAGTTTATTAATTGTGGTCTCTTTGAAGCTGCCTTCTTTACGCCCTCCTAATGTCACACCTTTGAATCACCATTCTTTCACAACATTTCGTAGCCCACTTCCTAATCTTTTGGCCACATGATTGACACATTCCTCTTTTTCTATTGGGATGTTAGACCCATAAACTTCAATAGCATTGAGATGTGTGTGAGTCTTAGCGTCTCCATCTGACAAAATTACAGTGTAACACATTCATCTCTCTCTCAATGATCTCTTCCAAAGGATCTCTCCAATATCCTTTTCCATTGCATTGGAAGAACCACTATAATTTTTCTGACATAAAGTTTTATGGCCATCATACCAAATATTAAATTCAGGGGATTCTTTCCCCAAACTTTTTTCAGCAGACTTGCACTCGCCACAAAATTTGGAAAGCACTTCATAGTCTAGTACAATTCCTGTTTCCACATCAATTACAAAACCAACACCATAATTAGATGTGTGGCCTCATTTATGCCATGAAGCATAAGAGCCTGCTGTCATAAGAGACAGCTAAATCAGGAATTTGTTTTTCTCCTACCGCATGGGCCTTTCTTACAGCTTCTTCAGACATAGAAAGAGCTGATTTTTTTTTTATTATGCTTCCTTCTTCAATCAAACTTTGCATATGATTTGCATAAGGCCGTGATCCAAAACTATGCATGCCCATGCTTTCAGAAAATTTAACTATGGCACTATGTCCTTTACCTAAATTTCCAAAGGCCTCTACTATGCACTTATTCACATGGAAAGGAGGTAGTTGTGAAGTGTCATTTTTCACACGTAGAGAAGAATAAGTATTTGCCATCACACTGTCACAAGTTTTGCATTTTACCACTAGTTTAGTGGAAAATCCATGACTTTCCCTAAATTCCACCACAACGGTTTGCGCATGACATTCAGAACATAACTCATTTTTTGTTATGTCTTTCCGCACACTGGCATGCACTAATATGTAATTAGCTTCATGCAAAATATCATTTTCACACACTTCATGGCCAGGCATAAAGTGAGAAAATGCGTCCAGTTTCTTCTCAGCAGATTTATCTTCCTCTGCTAGAGGAGAACTGCTGGAAATGCAACCTGATGTATTATCTTCAGTGTCACATGAAGATGGTTGTTGCAACTCTGCTTCGTCGATCTTCCTTTTCGCATAATTCAGCTTTCCCACTCAACTTCTTTTTGAAGGACGCTTTTTGGAAATTCTACGTTTACTTCATGCCATCTCCATTCTGATGATCAGAATCGAAATAAAACTTCGAACTACTCGAAACTATTTAGAAACACAAAACACGAGGTACACACAGGCAGCAAAACAGTAGTGAATGTAAACAAACACACATGGAAACTATGTGAAACAAAACACAGATAATTCATCTTCCATTTTCAAAAAAAATACATAAAATATCCTTCAAACAAATTTCAAAATATTAGTCTATTTTTCAGATGGTGTATAGTATTTCAGATAGTCTTATCTGTAAAGAAAGAAGTAAATTTCCTTCTGTGCTTAGTTTTTATGTTGAATACGTAGTAAACAGTTGAAAAGGATAAAGCGTATAAGCCATTCTGCCTAAACTAAGCACCAGATTCAATATAAAGAAAGCAATATAAAAAAGAAAGCTGATACGCTGTTACTCCTTAGTAGTTGCCGTGGCCCAGCTGGTTAAAATACAGCGCGGCCAAGACTTTTAAATGTCCGTACGGCCTTTAAAGATGGCAGAACTTGACTAATTCTTTAACACCACCACCACAGCTGCATGAGTCATATATATTATGAATATTAATTTCAGCAGCGTTAATGCTTTATGTTATCAATGCATTTTTCTGACTATGTAGTTTTAAAAATGCATTTTCATGATTTTCACTGATTAGGATACTAAATAGCTTGAAAATACTTAAACTTAATGAAATCATTAACTGAGAGGGACACTTAAAACCCCCTCGATTTAATGTATTAAAGTAAACATTTTCCTGAGACATATCAATATCTAAATCTTTGTCCAAAACTAACATTTTTCTCACAATCGCCACACTTCAAAGATTCAATTACACTTTTGCTCACATAACTTGAAATGCAAACTAAAACCTGCTGAGTGATGGAATTTCTATCTTCCATATTTCATCAATAGCTGGCTCCAAATTAGCTAATATATCGGGTCCTGCTGCATCAGGATTGTTTTGCATTGTCAGTACCAAGTCTTTTATTCTAAATTGACCAAATTTAGCACTTGTTAGTTTTAAGAAACTTGGAACTTTCAATTTCCTTTCAGATTCCATTATCTGTTCCACACTGACAGTGTAGCTGCATCCACTAAGTCTACGATAAGCTCCAAATCTTCCTTCTAAAGCATCAGTTTGAAACTTACCAGATAGAATATATTGCCACTGATACTTGTTAAAAATATACTTGCACAACTGCACAAAAGATATCGAATGTGTGAGTGAATGATACATATGTCTCGTGAGTTAATTTTCCATTTTTCTGTGCTGACATATACCAGATGTCAAGATAAGTTTTTAGATTTTCTAAAAACACAAGTTAAGAATCATTACAACTTGTGATTGGTTCAGCAAATTCGTTTCGTGTGTATTTACCTTTCATGGTATGTTTAACATTAATTATTGACCACCATTTACTAATTAATTTTAAAAATTGAATAGTTCCATCACTGACATCAACCCCTTGCTGTTTCTGTATTTCCAAAGCAGCAACAGTTTTTTCATCAAACAGAGCTAAGGCCAATGGCACATTCTGCCTCTCAATTGAAGTTGGATTCACAGACTTCTTTGATAAAGCAGGTGCTAATTTTACAATAGATTTTTTTTCAGAATTGTGCAAATTAACAAGATCTGAAAATTTTGCTTCAATGACATTAAAAGTATACATAGCATTTCTTTCTGGAAGGTCTCTAGTGCATGAAATACTGTTAAAAATCTGTTGTGGATTTGGAATTCGTAAAACCTGCTTATCTAAAAACCCATTTCTAACACACTTTAAAATATGTACACTATCAAACAATAAAAAAATTGAATGGGTTGGATCCACAGGATTTGAAATAAAATATTTCAGACATCCATCACTCAAGAGTTCGAATAGTTTTCTGTTTACACTATGATTGTCAGTTATCAAACACAAGACCGTAAAGCCAACTTCTTTAAGAATTTTTAACACTTCTAGTGTCAACTTAAGAAGGGTTTGTCCACATTGTCTTTTTACAGGAAAAAGGCCCACTGCATCTTTATTTTTGCCCTGTAAGGACATTGACATAAACACTTGCATTGTAGTTGCTACAGTCCCATTTTCATTATTTTCGGCAATCCCAAGCACTTTTCCTGACTTATAAGATATTTTGGGATTTAAATAAATCTCATCTAACATCACTGAAATTAACTTTTCTCTCTCGTCCAACAATTTACACTTTTCTTTTAAATAATGAATGTGCTCAGGGTTCATTCCTGGATCTGTTGAACCTATTTTACTAAAAAATTGTTTCAAATAAACAGGATGAGGAAGAGTCATTAATTTTGTCTCTCATTATCCGATATGCCCCTGGAAAGCTGTATGACATTGTCGCAGCCCACACTATAAGCTCTGATGAATATCTAATTTGATTCATCAGACACAATTCCAATTGTTCCAAAGCAAACTTTACTTTATCAATTTTTCCAGAGTCAAAAGCATTCTCAGACTTTATATCTTCTTTCAAACTATTAATTAAAGTTGATAATCTTTCTGGAAACCCAAAACTTTCATGATGCCAACTGTTTAAAT
>BLKR01014848.1:0-191865 GCA_011170035.1 Teleogryllus occipitalis | reverse complement strand
TCAGATGTAGCAAGTCTGAATTTTCGTTAGCAACTACAATAACGAGAAATCATAACTGGGAAAGGCTGTCCGTAACGTTCTCTCCCAATGCTCACTCCAGGCTAGGACGCTAGTCGCTGCCAGTAGCCCCGTCGAATCCGAGACGATGGCCCAACGGAAGCGAGAACAGCCCGGAGAGCAACAAGACCAGCGCCACCATGCTCGAGTCCCGACCGGTCCCGACACCCTCGCCAAAAAGTTTAAAGCCAACCACGTTCAGAGAGATGACTCTAACCGCTTTGGCCACTTCGACTGCTTTGACAGCCACTGCTTGGCCCCTGCTGGCAACATAACTGCAATTTATGTCCATGAGCTCAATTGTCAATGTGTTCGTATGCAGATGGCTCCTTTGCAAAAGAATTCGAAACTATTATCTGCAAAGCCATCAACCAGCATGACAATCATTTGTTTTCCGACATGTCAAATTGGTTCCTTCTTGGAGTATAAAACATGATTTTGCATGTAGTACAGCAAATAGGGAATTCATGTGAAAAATTAAAATTTTCTTCGTAGGTCAAGGAAGTATATTCGAAAGTACTGTTTTTTTAATATAAATGACGGTGACCGGTTCATATTCGATTTTTATGTAACTTGTTCGAGAAGAGATGAAGCACTTTGCCAACTATGACTAAATTTACGTGGCCTAGAGAACTCAAGGATGACATGTGGCCTACATTTTGTTTCGAGACGATGAAAGAGACATAGAAAAGAATATGCAAGAATTACCGTTCACAAGCATACGGAAAAAAGATAATATCTCATGGATCTCTGCCAAAACAAGTAGTAGTTATTTACGAAAGAAACATTTTTTTCATTTTGTTGCTGCTTATATTGAGGTTGTAAGATATTAATACAGGCTGTATGTGACGGGTAAAATGCACACATATACATACACATACATAGATACATACATAAATACTCACATACATACACACACATACATACACACACATACACACACACTCACATAAATCCTAGATGTTAATACTGTATTAATGTATGTGCAGTTTTTGTTTAAGAAAGAATGAGACGGCAGTTATTGACAAGCCACACAATAATTATCGATCACATTTCTCCTAAGAATACTTGGAATAACCTGTCTTTTAAAGAAAATTTGACTGCACAAATCTCAGAACTCTAAAATATTTTAAAGGTATTTTAGAAGTGTAGCAATTAAGAGTGACAGTACCCAAAAAATATTAAATTGCCGAGAAAACAAATTCGCACCTCTGAGAATAGTTTGGAAAGCTTAACACAACTGCTCTTATGTCATTTTGACATAATGACAGAAGGCCGCAAAACAAAATTCTGGAGCCATTATTGAGTCTTCTTGCGGGATTAAAAAGATTAAAAGTGCCTTGGTGACAAAGTTGAGGCACACCGTTTTCTAGAAAGCATTTTCTAGTAGTTCTATATCTTAGAAAACGATATCTTATAGATCTCTGTCGAAAATTCTTCAAATGTAGAAATTGCACCGTACACATCAAAAGAGAGGCAAAAATCCCTTGATAAGATAATGTGAAATTAACTCTTTGTATTTCACACTCTCACCAGGAAACTGTTTCCTCTACACTGTCATAAAAGGAACGCCACCTCCAACTTCAAAAATTGGGAAAACCATCTCGCAGACAAGACAACTGTGAACAGCCGAAAAATCCACTATAGACGGGCCCCCGCCAGCAAAAGGCATCTCCACGAACTCCTTCACACAACGCAATCCACAGAGCGGCAGCGGGTGCGGCGGCGGCGGTGGCGGCGGCGGCTGTTGGGGCACCGGCACGTGCTTCGCTCTCACCATGTCAACAGAGTGCGGCTCGCGGGACTCCAGGGCGGCGGCGAAGGCGGCTGCGCGCTGGAGAGAAACTGAGCGCCGCCCCGCCGCGTCGCCCCGCCGCGTCGCTCAGCGCTCGCGAGCTCCCGCTAGAGGCGCCACCGGCGCTCGACGCCCGCTGGCGTATTACCCACGCACGCTTTCTTGAGCCCCCACTTCGCCTGTTGCAACAGGAGTGGGGATTTGGGTTATTTTCAGAAAAGGAACTTTATATCAAATGTGTCGTTCGTTTTTCAATGCAAAATGGTTTCTATTACAAGGGAACAAACACTTCTTGTTATCAGATTTTGTCTACAACGCTCGTTGGTATTATTTATTCTTAATTCAACTAATGTTGGCAACGGAGTGGGGGTAGTTATTCTGGGGCTCAAACCAAACCTTACGCATATAATAAGAAGATGCGTCGAGAAAAGGGCAGTTTCTCGCGGGAAAAAAGGAAATCTTTCGACTATTTGTGTTTCTCCTTACTTGAAGATGGTTCAGAACGTACGCGCATCTAACGTTTTTTATTCGAAAACGAAATACAGATTTTTTTAGAAACAAATAGATGATGTAGATGTTTCTTTATGCAATCCTATCACCAGACTGCAGTTTATTTCTCTTCTGAGCTGCTACCGCAACAAGAGAACGTTATATGAATGAATTAAATGATGGTATCTTCTCATTGACGAGTAAGGGAATTTCATGCCCGTCTTGTATAGGCTGAATCGCCAATGCAACCGGTTTTCCTTGTACGGAAAATCCTTCCTCTCATTTTCATACACGCTCAAAACTTATGACAATATTCGATGTCATAGCCAGAAATCCCCGTAAGTGTGCTACTGCTGAAGAGGGAATTTCTCCCAGTCCTGCATCACCAAATTTAAGACGAAAAATATATAAATATATATAAAGTTCACAGGTTGTAATTTAGGGAAAAGCGTAGGCGCATGTGCAAATCGCAACACACGGTATTTTGCAAGATGTAACCGTTAGCACAGTTGGAAACGATGCACCCTAGTCCCTTAAAATAAGTTTCTGTGCCCCTGCAGGTGACCAGCTGTATTTCGTGTATCATATACAAAATTAGAGTTTTATGGAAGTGCTATTACACTTTTCGAGGTTCTTCCACTCCGTGCCACGAGTTGTCAGAAACATTCGATTTTGGATTCCAGAACGAAGATTTTTTCACTTTTAAAATAATCATTTACAAAGAACGTTCTCACGAGTACAACTAATGTCATATAGTGATTATATTACCAGTACAACTCTAATTACATTCTGGGTTAATCGAAGAAATTATATTAAGGAGCGAATTGAATATTATATGAAATGAAAGGATCCAGGATTCATTATGCAGTCTTTTACGTTTATTACCAAAATACCGAAAATAAAATTCAGTAACGCTTTTCTACAAGTTAACACGAATAAATAACGCCCTTTCAGAAGTTCACATTAACATTTAATATCGATGTAATGCATTAAGCATTTGACCTGCACATCGTAAGCCATTGAAACAAATTCTACAAAACACCAAAAAGAAATAAACACCATGCCAATTTTAATTCTATATCTATTAAGTGTTGATACTAACTTATGAATTCAGAACTAGACAACTATAAACTATTTTTTCTTACTTTTAGGTTTCAGATTTAGAAAGCTTCTTTTACGAATTAGCATCACATAGTAAGCTACTCAGATATATATGTTAAGTTCTTTACAGATTTTTTCAACTCCATGCTGGTGGTCCATATTTCTGAGTTACTAAGAATTATTCGTTCATTGTTATGTTTTCCGACTTCCCGCGTGACAGATATATTTTGTTTACATGCGCATTATCTCAGAGACTCCAGTTAAAGACGAAGTGTCGTGCGTCTGGTCACATCGCACATATCTAATCAAGTGGAATGTCGAGTGCACAAATACAACCGATACTTACACATATTTCTGCAAGTCACATCTTCCAGAGGTTATTATCCCATCACTAATCCAACATGGAAGTTAGTTTTCTAGAGTTTCACAACAGACCTTCCAAATGAGATTAATGCTATTTTTGAAGGTAAGAATGCGTGAAAACAACCATTCTTCTCAGAGAAATGAAGCTTTGCATTCATTAAAATACCATTATAATACTATATTACACTAAAATCTGTATTAAATGTGGGTTATTAAAGTTCAAGTTTCTAGCTTACTTCACAGTCCTTGAAAGTCGATACTATTAATTCTTAAGTTGATTTCTGTATACCTGGATACTACTCCAGTTCTTAAAAAGTAGATTTTTGCTATTCATGATAAAGCGGCTGAGGTGGCTCAGGGCGTCGACTGTTGTGACTGTTGTGCCTCTCGCTGGAAGGTCCTAGGTTTCGAGTCCCGATGGTGCCAGAATTTTCGGCAATAGTAAGAACTCTAGATCGAATTCAGCCACTGTCAGGAGGGAAATTCTGTCGATTGGCTGCTCTCATCAGTAGTTTTGCGTGGTTTCTCCAATCAACACTAGGCGAATTCAAACGTAGCAACAAACGGGGCACAGACAGCGCGCAATCTTTCCTTTCCCTTCCTTGTACTATCCTAATGCCATACTTACACTTACACTTACATCCACTTATATCACACATGTTGGAAGCTTAGAGCTTGTTGGGACGCCCGTCCGCCGGTGCTGGTCTGGTGGGAGATGCCTAGATGGGGAAAACCCCGCAAGGCGACGAGTAGATCGGCATCGAATCTCACCCTCTAGCAGAGGAAGAACATCGCCATCTTCCGTAATACAACATTCTCTTCATTAACGCGACTAAAGATCAAAGCAGCCGACGCGTCCGAAAACTCGAAATAATCAATCAGTTCATGATAAAATGATTTCGTTTTGACAGTTTTTAACCTCCATATTATTCTGTAACTTCTAGAATAATTCTAACAATTTGAGTGAATGAATGATTTACTATTATTCGAGGAGATCTGTGAGCCGTTCTGAAATTAGGAAACGTTATTGGGTCCTGCCATCCCGCTCAGCCGTTCGCCAGCTCGCCATAGCCACAAGCGCATCCCAGCGAGACGGGCAGCGGAAGTCGTATGGTGGTGCCGGAAACGGCTAAAGGCGGACGGTCATCATCGCTTAACGGCTTCCAGTGAACCGGAGCGGGGCTCAAACTCCGTTGGACGCAAACGATAAATACGAAGCGAAGCGTTCTACGTCAGTCGCCTCCGAAATTAGCGGCGCGATACGGCGCCAAGCAGACCCTGGCGCCCAACATTTCCCCTGTCTTCCTTTTTCATTGATTTCAAAGGCCACGCCAGAGACTTCAAATAACATTAGTCACATGGTCTTAGTTTTATGAACGCAGACTCCGTTATAGAGATACCATAATATGCAACGGTTATAGTTTAAGGAAATTTATTTAGTGATGCTGGTTTTGAAAAGAGTTGGATGAGAAATAAATTCATAGGAGCCTTTTAAGTCTAGTGTTTGTGGAAAATGTAGTCTCATCTATTTTGTATATTTACTTTTTTTTTCAAAAAACGTAATAGTTGGCATTCTGAACGTGGAAGGATGTAATACAATGTTATTCAATGTTCAGAAGGAAGGACTTCGAACGAAGTTAGTAATAGGAATAGAAGGGTCACAAATGAAGAAAGAATGGTCTGGAATAATCAACAAAGAGAAGTCGAGAAACCTGAGCGCCATGTTTAATGCAAATTATTTCGAGATATTGCATTCGCAATACCTCAAAATAATTTGGAGTTCTTGAAAAAAGCACAAAACAGCTGCAGAGACCAGATTGTACACGAATGGAATTACTGTCAAACGACAGTCTTCTCGATGGAATATCGTTATGTTTACGTTACGTTTGTGTACGATTCCTGCAAATGACTTATGACGGAATTCGCCGGTTTCGCAGAGTCGATAAGTGGCCGGCGCACGACGTCAGGCGCCTCCGAATTTAGCGCCGCGATAGAGCGCCGGGCAGATCCCGACGCGGGTTTGGGCACTCGCGTTATCGCGCGGCGGCGCCTAAAACGCCCGATAACCGCCAGGGCCCCGGCGCGCGCGGCGCCGCCTTCGCGGCCCGCGGGGAGCGGCCGGAGGCGCCGCGCGTGACGTGGCGCGAGACGCTCCCAGCGGAAGGATGCAAGGGCTGGGAAAAGACGGATGAAAGGGATGAAAGGGCTGGATGGGCTGGAAGGGCTGGATAGTGATGAAAGGGCTGGAAGCTCTGCGTAAACCAGACATTTCCCGAGAACACGCTTGGACATCACTTTTATAGTATATGTATCATCCTCAAATCATCATTAGGGTCGGATTTTGATGACTTAAAACATCCCCACAAATGATCAGAAAATGCTCTTAAAATGTTGTAAAAATGCCCTAAAACCAAAGAAACTGACGTAAAAAATCTTATCAAAACCAGTTCGAATGAACAACTTAAGCTGTTGGATACGTTACTAATGAAATCGAAGCTTCTTCCATTAGCTCGAGTGAACTCAGCTTGCAAACTATTGGTTTGGACTGTTCTTTACCAGAAAACCCCTGTCTTTAGTTATCCCGAAATCGGCCGAACCGGCAATGGCGCTGATATATGTCACAAGAATTACATATAACGGCTGCCAAAACAATTTCTGAACGAACAAATCGAATAGACTACTGAGTAATTCTGTGAAGAGCATTTGTTGCATTTTGTTAATATCAGTAAGCACCAATAAAAAATGTCATTAAAATCGTTGAAATCAGCAAAAAATGTTTTAAAATGATGGGAAAATGTAAAAAGTGACTAATTAGTCGAACTCGACATAAAATGCAAAATAATGACCTATAAAAATGGGTCATTTCCTTTTGTCATTACATAAAATGAATTTCTATACTAAGCGGCATTGTTCTAAAGCGAAAAAAAAGACATTTCATTAAAATCCGCCCCCTAAACATCATCATCACGTCACTTCCGTTGTGTATATGTTCACCAACTTATCAATGGGGATTAATACAAAAGCAGACTAAGTACGTGTTTAGGGTCCATACCTGATTGGGATCTCAATATTTTTTAAAGAAAATTTTAGATTATTTCATAATATTTAATATAAACAGTAAAATATATTGTAATAATGATGTTTTAAATTGCAAAGGCTATAGTTTATTTTCATATCAGTTTTGAATCTGCATACTTACAATTTCAATATTAATAGGAACCCCCATGCTTAAAGCCCCATGAGATATGAATTCGGTTCAGTTCTCCAAGTATTTTGAGTAATTTACATTCCGAATTTCGTCGGAGAAGCTCTCATACATCCCTTTATTGTATATCCGTTATATCATATACACCTTATTATATCCATTATCCTTATCTCCCCTATATTCCTTCTTTTTAGAGTTTAGTGGTAAACTCTGACAAATAAAGGTATATTAAATAATAATGTGAGTTAAATGACGAACAGTAAACAAAGAATGGGTCATAAACCCCACAACATCCGAATATGTAGTAGCACCGCGAGACATGTTAAGTAATTATCACTTACAAGATTTTTAAAATAAGAATTCAATGGATGAAAACGTTGATGAATAGATATAGTTTCTTTACACACAGCAAATTTAACTTGAAAACAAAGACGAAAGATTTAAAAATTCCTACGAATGTTTGTATTTTAGGAAAAATAGAAAATTCAGAATCTCCTAGTCCAAAGAATTCTTTAGCTCGTAATAGTTCTAAGTAATAATTCTTTGGCTTGTGATTCAATTAATATTAGAAAGTTTTAGATGAAAGATCATTAAATCACTCTCGTGCTTTTCTGGGAACACATTTTATAGAAACATTAGAAAGACTAAGTTGCGTGAGAGTTTTGTAATCAAGAATGAATGATTAATAGAATAAATTGTCACAAAATGAAGTATTAAATACTTCAATAACTATATAATCAAGATATTAATTCAATAACATTATAAACATGTTCAAATTAATTACACTGCATTTAAAACGTTTTCGTAATACTACGAAGCATTTATAATTTTGCATCTGTACCTTATCACATAAATGGCTTTCACTGAGTCATATAACCGATCTCTCACAGAGAGGACTCGTATTAATTAGTATGGGTGACAGAACTGCACGCAACGGTCGTGGGAGGGCACACGCACAGGAAACGAGACAATCGCCGGCGAAGGTGCGCTCCGAAAATAGACGAAGGTCCCCGCGCGACGACTGAGTCGCCGCCGCCCCCGCGCAGGCGCCCCGGGCGACGGCGACAGCGACAGGAAGCGGCTGGCGGCGCACAGCAGCCCCCCCCCCCCGAGGGGCGGCGCCCGCGCCCCCTCCTCCCCTCAGAAGACCGCTTCCGCGAGTTCACCTCCAAAGGACAGAGGGAGACGGCGTTCTTATTGATGAATACAGAGGAGTCGGGAACACTGGAATCTGGACAATCCGCACCTGGACAATCCGAATGTGGACAATCCGCACCTGGACAATCCGAATGTGGACAAATCGAACCTGGACAAATCGAACATGGACAAACCGAACATGGACAAATCGAACATGGACAAATCGAACATGGACAAATCGAACATGGACAAATCGAAAGTGGACAATTCGAAAATGGACAATTCGAAAATGGACAATTCGAATCTGAACAGCTTCAACGTGGACAACTCTAACCTAGACAATTCGAACTTGCACAATTCGAACCTGGACTATCCGATGCATCTCAGACAGTGCCTAATTCACGGAAGGCAAGTCAGGCGAATGTATAAGAAGTGGAAGCAGTTAACATTCCATTGGTGGCGACGTTTCAGTTGTAATGCGGCTCATTTGCGATCTGGCACTGTCTCGATTTTTTTTTCTTCCTGATATGGAATCTTTTCGTACACACATGTGCTAAATTATCACTTGAAGTCAAGCATTACGAAATAACTTCGTTAACACGATCTATGACTCTTTTGGACATGCCATTGAACCTCTACGGCGGTCTTTTTATTTCATTTGAGGTCATGGAACACATGACACAGAAGAGTCGACGAACTTCGTTTGTTTGTGATCTGTAATCCACAGCAGTCATACAGTGAATTTCACAAAAAAAAAAAAAAAATGCTCCGAATACTATTCTCTAATACTTCTAATTACAAGGATGCACGGTAAAGTGTTAACATTCCATGCATTTGCTGTAACTCGCCACTTCAAGGGAATCCTATTCTTATATGATGCATTAAGATCAAGTATCCTCAAATTATAGGTAGAAGTATTTTTGTGTTGATTGAATTTCAACTCCGTGTGGCGTAAAGTAATGAAAAGGAAATGCATGTGCGTGTACTGAGGAGGTGAGTGCTGCTTATCGCAACGGCAGATTACCACGATCATAAATGAATTGCACTTAACGGAAGTGAAGCAGATGGCGTCATTGAGGAAGAATAAACCTAGAAGGATTTTTACACAATATTGTCTGTAATTTTGTAGCAAATTACATTTAAAATGACAACTTATATCTTTTTAATTATTCGCATTATCAATGCTTTCCCAAATGTATATTGTAAACATCATTTCATTCATTAATTCATGAAATATCATGAAAATCTAATTGGTAATATGCGTTACTATTAAATTCAGAAAAGCAGAAAATTTGCAAATGAAAAGTGAGCAGCATTCTTAAATTCTTGGAATTGCATTAACAAATGAAAACACTCATAGCGTTGGAAATTACACGAAGAAAAGTGGAACTCTAGTGTTAAGTATGTTAATAATAGTTTAATTGAAAACAAAAAGAGAAGAAATAAGCATTCACGTGAAATATAAAGTCCTTATAACATAATAAACCGACAAAATTAGAGACAACGTTTATAGTAATAACAAATGTCTAAAGTCGCCCATATTAACGGAATAAAATAACATGACGATGGTCAGGCAAGGTCAGCTAGAAGATAGCAGAAAAGAGAAACTAGGTGTCGTAATATGGCACAAAATTTCCAAAGCATTGCACCAACGTTATGTTATGTTTAAATAATTATATTAAACGTTTATAATACAACACAATTATTTCAGTAATCTCTGGAAAAACTCTTTTCACCCCACTGTTACAATGACACAACACTGCTTATTTCCTAACTCTCATCAAAATAGCACAGGCCATGTAATTAAATCTGTTAACAACAATCCTTTTATCGAAACAACATCTATCAGTGGCATCTTGGGGTAGAATTTGTAGGTTATTGCAGTGATGAACTCGATTAATAATGAATTAACGTATTCATTTATTCATTTTGGCATATTATTTCCAATCGAAACATTCACAGTATTTCACAGACACAGAGTCCTCTCTATGTCTGTGAAGTATTCGCTGATATTTGTGTCAGCGCGAACTGTCAAATGGATTGTTTTGCTCTGAGTGACCCTTCGTCTAAACTTGTAGAATGTCCTCATTCGTATATTACATCACTCCCGAATTCTAGGAGTCAATCCCCTAACATTCAACATTGTCTTGATCAGGACATCTAACGATTACGTTGTTGTGCCTGGTTGACTAATGGTAACTATTCATGTGATGAGTGTCTGCGGTATATTTAGTCCCTTAAATCAACGACTATCAATTAAAGTAATGATCTTGCATGAATATTCTTAAAATATGTTTAGTCGATTACTTTACAGAGTATTGTCTCAGAAAGTTATCCGTAAGTGTAGAGTGCTTCAAAAAACAAAACAAAACACTCAACTCAACTTAGAAGGCATTTTTTTCTCTGACGAAACAGAAAATTATATATCTTTTCAAGATCAATTTATCCTGCGTAGTCAACATTTTAAGTGAGAAGGCAATGACCATTAGAAGTCCGCTCACATTTTTCAGAATAATTCATATTTCCATCTTTCGCAATAAGAATACACTTAAAATCCACAGAAGCGTAAGTTTATAACATGCACATAAACGAAGAATAAACTATTGGTTTGATCAGAGATTTTTCAAACATAAGACGATTTTTACTGACTCCGGTAGAAAAAGAAAGGAAGCTTTTTCTGTTTCGAAAAAAAAAATAACTCAGGAAGTTAACAAGTTGATAATTACATGTGACACAGAACTATTACTAAATTTTTTAACCTGAAATCCATTCTCTAAAGATACTATTTAAATTACATTCTGATCAATATAAAGACATTTTGTTTTCTTTAACCATTTGATACTCGAATTATTGAATAATTACATGAAATGAGAATATTAAAACACACATCGCCCCCATTGGACCCAATTTTAAAAATCTGTTGTGGATTCTTTAAGAGAAATTGACGAATAAAGTCATTAATTCTTTTTTAAGAGAATACTTGAAAAAATAAGTTCATCAACGACTAACAGTTTCTGTTCCGTATTGTTTGTAGTCAGCAGAAATATTCCCAATTCTGTCATATGTTGAGTAGATTTTCTGCACACATGCCTAAAACTCGTATTTAATATGTCAAAGCAAGTACTCACTTCGCTTTCAAGAGGTGGTAACATCCTATTCTCAATAAATGGAACGATTCCATGAGCAGCAGAGGCAGATGTAACCACACCAACACCACACAGTGAAATGGCGTCGTACCAAGTTCGCGCACTTGAGTCGCCGTATTCCTGTGTCGCGTGTCATCTGGCGATAGACCGGACGTTGAGGGCGCGGTCCATGGGTTATCGGTGGATGATAACTAGCTACACCGATTCGCGATCACAACACCCCGCCTCGGGGACTACAGCAACCTCCGAATTTCCCTCCCCGCTCGAGGAAGAATATTCTACTATACAGTACTCAAGCATTTGCATTTATTTCCCACAACTCCCATTATTTTTTAAGTATACCTTTTTATTGACTATTAGTCATTTATTACTAATAGTCATTTTATCGAATGTTTATTACTTTCATTCATTTTTAATGACTAATAGCCATTTTATTGACTATCAGTCATTACAGTGTAATTTACAGTTGCTCAAGTGCTTACAGTGAAATCTCTGGAAGGGAAACGATAAATTTATAGATATCCAAGTTTCCTCATATCATCAGTGCAGTAGAAACGTGACACACAAAAAATTACCAATTTGCAACAGATCGGAATTGAACACAGCTTAGACGTTATTTTGCGGCTAAAAAGCGGTTTAGTTTGTTTTGTGAACTATTTTGATGATTTTTTTACTAGTGAAAGTAATTGTACAAACATGTCTTTACGAATCTAAAACGTGAGCATTTTTTTAGATTGGTCACGCTTTGGGCACTGACGATATATAACCGAGTTGTCGAGAGGAATCTATTTCAGATTTAGAAGGACAAAATTGATAGATAAAATTAATTTTTTGATATGCGCTTCTTACAAATTGAATTGTATCCAATATGTTTTATACAAAATTACGAATGAATATTAGTAAAAATTAAATATATTAAATTTCATTAAAGATCTTCAGCAGTAAATGTACAGGTGTGGGCTTAGACATGATGAAGCGAAATAAAATTAGAGATATCGAAGAATTCTACGTTTCGAGTTTCCGGTTTTCATGGTTTCATTGTTTTATCCCAGCCGCCAGCACATCAGTTCAATGAACTCTTGCAATACAATGCACCAATACTGTCTGCTGATTCCATAATTATTAATAAGGGTAAGACATGAAGCGGAAACAAGTATGTTACCATCGTAATGTGTCGCCAATAATTAATTTGTATCGGATCAGGCAGCGTGATATATTAACGTCCAACGATGACAAGCAAAAATACAGTAACTGCACTCTGACTTTGGTAACAGAACGAAATAGCCCGCGGCAGCGCGCCCCGCGAGAGTAAATCCGGCCGCGAGCGCTGGCTCTCGCCTCAGCTGTTGTAAGAGACTGTCGCAACGCGCTGGCGCTCCGCGGCGCTGCCAGGAGAGCGCAGGTCTCTGGCCAGCGAGCGCACCACGGAAAGCAGTGGAATTCGAATGATGGGTAAAGGAATCACCCACATACATTCAGTAATTAATGCGTTTACAAGCATCTGGGGATTGAATTCACATAGGTAAGTAGAATCCGCACCGCAAGAAATTGAAAAGAAAGTTACCTAGAGAATTTTTGATCTCCTATGGACACAACCGATGAGTCTTTTCTCATTATCAACTATGTAACCCCAATACTGCATTGTACCTCTACCTAAAACTTTGTATATTATGTATTAAATGATATCTTGTAAATATTCCATATCGATGTATTTGTCTTACGCGGCTGCAGAGGGCCAATGGACAAGCTTTAATAAAAAAGAAAAAGGTTTGAAATGCTGATATACTAATTCTGAGTGCTGAGATATTGAGAATTGATTCTGTATATGAAAGTAATATTAAGTTTGGCCGAAGGTACAGAATTGGTCAAAAATAATCGAAATTATTAGGGTTTCCACTATTGCACTGTATTTCTTTAAGTCCACAATACAATACGTATCTTTGTGTGTTTTGATTAATTGTTGATATGGTTTTCGCGGATTGAAATTCTAAAACAGGAATGTTTTCCTACAAAGATCTTATTCGAATTTAAAATTTGCAAGATGTTTCCTATACACAAGAGAAATACAAAAAAAATCGAAAAAAGGTTTTCCTACTAAGCCAGATTTTTGTAGACGTGTGAGACTGTTACATTTTTAACTAAAGAGACAAATCGATTCTCTCCACCTATTGGACAAAATTCATTTAACACGTTCAGAACATGCGCTACAAACGAAACTGACAAACACCTTTGACGTAACTAATTGATTTCTAGTTGTTAGCAATAGTGCAGCGTAAATAGTCTACTTTTATATCAATAATAAAACTTTAACAATTCACACTACCACACAAACGAATATAATTATAAAGATTAACTTTATCAATCATATTACAGAAGTGGATGTGTGACAATCATTGAAGAACTTTCTCTTCCAGAAGAAGGTTTCATTCTCTTCTGAATCCGGATCTTCCAAAGGTGAAGAAACCCACAAACAGACCTTGTGACTAAAGCGACTCTAGTACGAGAGTGGTCAGGCGAGTCGTGAGGACGCGCATAACAGGACAGGACAACCCGGACCCGAACCACTCGTGCGGCGTTGGCTGCCAAGCGGCGAGCGGCCGGTGCACGCCGGGGCGGCGCAGCGTGGCGCCAGCGCCGGCGCCGGCGCAGGTGGAGGTGGAGGTGGAGGTGGAGGCGCCGTCGCCTCGGCCCACAGCGCACGCCGCCGCCTCGTGACCGCTTGTTTACGCGACCGCTCGGGGTCGGCGACTCCGCGCGACGCCGCGCCCGTTCGCAGCTGGCCCCGCCGCCCCCCGCAGCTTCGACCGCTCCGTTCCTACTGTGCATCTCCCCCACTGTTCTGTACGTTCGTCACTTTTGTTGTCTAGCCTTCACGTCGCTTGTCCCGTCGCGACGCGTCGCCGTCATCTATCCAGACCCCACCGATTAGCCCGTCCCTATCGTATATTCCACCCCACCGTATATTCCGTCCCCACCGACTATCCCATCCCCACCGTCTATCCCATTCCCACCCACTATCCCATCCCCACCCACTATCCCATCCCCACCCACTATCCCATCCCCACCCACTATCCCATCCCCACCCACTATCCCATCCCCACCCACTATCCCCTTCCGTCTCCCAACCTGTCCCCGCCATCTATCCAATCTCACTGTCTACCCCAACACCGCCGTTTCTCTCCTTCGTGGTGTTTTCCCCTTTATTGTTTAGTTTGACAGTTTCCCATCTTTTTCTTATTTACATCATTTCCTTCTCCAACGCTGACTACATCATCTACCTCGTCCTGACTGTCTACCCATTTTCCGCCGTTTTCCATCGTTTATACCCTCGCCCCGGCTCCAACTGTTTGTTTCGCCTGCCCCAGTTTCCTCCTATTCCGCCGTCCTCACAGTACTCTGCCTCTCGAATACTAGACGTTTGGCTGTCGCCGTCTCTATTTCCGTCTTCCCACACCCAACAGTCAGGCCGCGGCCACTACACCTGTCAGCACTTTCGCTTCGTCCTCCGCTTTCGACTGCCTCCAGCTCGGCAACGATTACCGGCGCCAAAGGTATTTACTTCTCGCCGTCAACAGTGATTCATTATCCACTAAATCACTTATGCATTCAGACGTGTTCATGTCTCAGTGGTTGACCCTCGTTCTCTTGAGATTTCCTTCGAGACTCTTCTAACAGGGAGTCTTCGAAAATTAGCTACATCAAAAATGTTTCTACTTTTACGTTCATTCATTTCCATTAACTTCATCTGATATTTGTAGTGGTTTCCGCAGCAAATGTTCTGCACTTCTTTGCTTCCAATTCGCCTTACTTCTCATTCCTTTTTACTTCTCTTCTCTTTTTGCCCAGTACAATTATCTGGTCATCTGTCTATTTTTATGACTTTCCTTTCTCTTGGATCTATTAAATACATTTTTTATAAATCTAGGATATATTAATGAGATAAAATATGAAACAATGTGTACCTTAGTAAATGATGTTTTGAACTCTCCTTCAAATCTTTTGACGCGATATCATATCACCTTCATAATTTTTGTAATGCAGACATGTTTTACGACTCTCGCGTAGCACATAAGATGGCAATCTAAAGAGAACTTAGCGTAGATGTGACAAATCGAACGTTAAAATAATATTGATGAAAAACGCGTCTAAATTAAGTACAAATGCAATCCAACTACACTCGACCCTCTAACTTTTTTTAAATTGACCGTTCATAACTCGAAAACGGTGCGCCCTGTCATAAAACCTGCTTTCCGAGGTCGATGGCCCCGAGTCCCGGAAAGCAATCTACCAAATTTGGGATGAAATATATTTTGAGAGGTTTAGCTCGTCCGGGTAACTTCGATCCCTGGTGATGATGGATCATCTCGAATCCCAATAAAACGCCTATCCCTCACATACTTTATCCTTAATACGGACGAGGGGGGAAAGGAAGTATTTCAACATTATAAAGGCTGAGAGATTTAAATAAAAATCCATTTTTATACGCAATTATTGATCCAACATTTTCAATTTAGCTCAATTTATGTTGCTCTCACGGGTACGTTAGTAGTACTTAGTAATAGTTAGTGGTAACGGTACATTGGTAGTACTTGGTAGTAGTTAGTAGTACTTAGTAATGGTGGCTAGTAGAACGGGTACATTATAGTACTCGGTGGTAGTTAGTCTGAGAAGGTTAGTAGGATATGGTAGTCCGGGTCGATTAATACTACTTTGTAGTAGTTAGTAGGACGCGTAGGTGAGTAGTATTGGATATTACTAGTACGGGTCCTTTACAAGTACTTAGTAGTAGTTAGTTGAACGTGGTAATTATTGGTTATATGAGTACTTTTATGCCAGAGGCGAGCCCCATTGTAGTTCTGCTTTTTCTCACTCTATGTTAGTCATCCCTTCCAACTTTACAGTTTGGCTCTTCGCCCTTGTCTTGATCTCGAACACCGAATTGTGGTGCCACATAAGGCTGCGTCCACAGTACGTCGCCGCGTATCTTCCCGACCCCAGCTTCACGGTTGCACCCTCTTTTACGACGGCCTGTCCCTTTGGCTCCACTCGACGCAACCCACGAGACAACGGCCGTAGGGAGAAGGCAGACAGAGCTCCCACCCGCGATAAAGAACTCTGGGAGATCGTCGGTGGGAGGTCGTAAACTTTGGAGATGCTGCGTGCAATGAAAGTTACCTACATCAACATTTTTTTCATTTCTGTTAAGCACTAAAGCTTGATGAACAAAGTATTACATTTGTGTGTCGAGTGCAAGTGAATCTCATGCCAACGAATTTCTGACTCATTTATGATCGTTATGTTTTATTTTTAGCTTAATATATTCGAGCAACAAATCCATGCCACGGAAATGTTTGACCTTTCTACCAAAAATGTGGTGCCCAATGATAGGAAAGGGATCATAACCTTTACAAAATCCTTTGATTCTGGTATCTCGGACACTATGATGTTGGCGCAAATGCAAAGTGCGCATTGATTCAATCCACTTTCAGGCAATTATTTATTATTTTTTCCTTTTTTAGTAATTTCTTCTTCTTCTTCTCCCTCTCGTAGTTAGTTTCGCTTTGAACAGGATTAGATGTTTGGGGCATTAATTTTCACTAAAATAAGAAACTATTAATTTACATAGGTTTCTCCATAACTGAAAGATATGTTTTGACAAAAAATGTCTTACGGGCATGTAAAAATTAAGTAGTAGGTAGTACTACTAACAGATTTCCAACTTTTTTTCATTATGTTCCTCTTCGAAACTATTTCTGGTCCGACAAATTCTCAAAACTTTCGAGGGTAAAGGTCAATAGTGGATTTGATTCTAGTTGTCGTTTGTTGAATAACCACGTCCGTCCTCATGATTTAAGGAACAGCATACTACTCATTAAGTAACAGCAAGACATCTTGCATTTATCAGTACAGGTATTATTCTATCATTCATCTTTCCCCTTAACCAGTCGATAAGAACAGCTGAAATTGTTTAGAATTCATTGATAAATTACCGCAGAGGGTTCATTAGTTTATTAAATAAAAACCTCTTGGCAACCATTTACGGCCTTCTAGACAATAATACACATAGGACACACCGTAGTCCAGATGCATTGCTGTTTTATCATACCAATCGTAGAGATGGAGGATCTTTGAGAGCCTTATGACTTTGAGTGTTTCGTGTTGAACACCGCTGGCGTGCCTCCCGGAAGGCGCCGCTCGTGGCGTTGCGCTGGGGGCTGGGCGCGCACAGAACTGCGTGGGCGCCCCTTCGTTTCGACACCGCATCGCGTCGCCTCGCCTCGCCTCGCCTCCACGCCACTCGGGCGGAGGGCCCTCCGAGCGCGCCCGCCGCCGCCGCCGCTCACCGCTCGCCGCTCCACATTTGGCCCCTCGAGTGGCCACTTGGTTGCGGCTTCCAATTTGGAAATCCCGCGCCGCCGTCCAATCTCCGTTGCGGCTGCAGACTCCCCGACGGAAAGCAGAAGTCAAAACAGGGGAATACGCCTACATATTCTAACGAGTAAAGCAATTTACCAACAACAATTTTCGCATGGAAACATTCTTCAGAAGTTAAATATTAAATCTCACACACTTTCCTTCTATTTTCATGAAAATGTTATAATTTTCTAAATACTCGATACACGACTCCAAAAGAATGTACGACAGTTGTAGTATGTCCACAAAAATGAGAAAAAAGTGAATTATTTAGGAAAACAGCTATTTCCTTTCTATAATGCACGCTGCTATCCAGAAAATTAATTGAAGAAGTTTATTTACTATTACCTTACAATCCATGCAGTAAATTATGATATGTATACTTCCAAGAATTGCATTCATTGAAACAAATCCATATCACACTGTAATTCCCATTGAAGATTCTGAGAGGTTGAACGCATTTATTTCTTAAATTCTCTTCACTGAAAAGCATAAATAGAAATTAAATCTTTGTTTTCCCAACAAATACAAGAAATATAAACATATTACAATATTTAATTGTAACTGAGAACACGATGCATTGTAAAGGAATATTTCATATTATAATCCTAGAAACGCGAATACAACAAACGTATGATGGCAAGTTAACAAAAAAAACTATGCTATCATGAAGAAATTTAAGTGTGACAGTGTATTACAGAAATATCACTAATCATATACTGAATGCTCTGGGAACTGTCACCTTAGGTAATATGTTTGTGGGACCTATAACACCTCCGTAAGTTACCGGCTGTCATTGGCGCTGGCTCTGCAGTGACTCTGACAGGGTGGATCTAGTGTTCGAGTCCCGAATTCAACTGCCGCCTGGAGGAGAATTCTATTGGCGAGCTTCTCTTATCGGTAGTTTACGTTGCTATCTACGATCAATACTAGACGAATGCCGGACCAATACCCTAACTGACGGGTCCACCGACCGCGCGCGATCTTACTTTCCTCTTTGCTTGTTCTACCCTCTCCCTTTATTCACTCACACACTTACATTCAGTACACTATCGGAACAGGGAGGCCGGTCGGGAGCTTAGATATTGTCCTGGTTGGAAGTGGGGCCTCGCTGGGGGAGATTTTTGAAGGAAAGAAATCGCTAACATATAGGTTGGCGCTGGATCTCACCATCCACCTTTGGGAGAACACCGCGAACTTTCGAGATGAAATATTAACTATACTTTCAGGATTAATGATGATAGCAGTTGACGTGCTCAGAAACATCAATCGCGTCCGTAATTCCCCATTAATTAAAGTCTTTTACTTCAAGTAAATTAGACATTATTCACACCTACAAGCTTGTTGTGTTTTCGCAATAAAAACACTTTATGTGACATGATCTTTTGAAATGATGAAGGCTGAAATTTAAAAAAATTAAAACAATCAAAGAACCAAATATCACTTTGAAAATGTATTTAGTAATCCAAGCATTACATTCCTGTCAATTATATTCGAAGAATGTGCAATGTTGACCTCCAGAATGACCTGTAAATAAATTTCTAAAAGCTCTAAAACACTTTTTTCAAATCATTTCAATCAATAGTAGTTTGAAATATAATATAACATATTTATCAACTTTAAAACGTAAAACGTTACGCAGAATTAACTTTTTTAACTTATTTTGCTCAAAAATGAAATTCAACATAAACGAATGTTTATGTTGAAGAATGAAATTCGTCTTAAACGAGTACGGCAAGTAGACTAAAATGTTACTAAAGTGAATGTTCCTTTGACAAAATTGTATACTTATTTTTTACTGACAGCCCGTGAAAGAAATAATATAACGTCAGAAATTAATACTGAAGTTCATTGCACTCATTTCTTCAAAGTTTTTGATTTCATTACAATTAATTCAACATTCCCCTTCAATTTGAGAAAGACCAATAAAATTTAATTTTTCAGCATTACCAGAATACTAAAAAAATTGGAAATATGACAGGTACCGGTAGTGCTCGAATACCCTCTATGAGTCAATCTGTGTTTAAGTCCTGTATAAGTCAGAGATTCCATCACGGAATGTCTATCTGGCAATCCCTTAATCTGATTATCAGGTAAAGGTGATAAGGCGAGGAAGAAGGTCATCTCTAGAAGGTCATCTCTACAACTGAAGTAAGCACACGAATAATATTCATAATTCTACACTATTCATAGTGGGTACTGATGCACACTATCAATCCAACAAAAATTAAATTTTTCACGTCTTCACAGTGACCGAGAAACCTTTTCTATTTGAATTTATGGAGCGTTGTAGATACCCTAAAATCAGACAACAATGAATCTTTAAATAATCATATTTAAATTTTAAAAAATCAAATAATCATGAGAAGACATTAATTCGAACTCATGAGTGCGTTCTTCAACAAAAATCATTACATACTTTGGTTTCTCTTTCAAAAAGTTCGCCATTTTCTGGCCGGCGTTCCTTCAACGTTGTTTATCTGCTAGTAAGTCAGAGCTTTGGATCATGCCACAGACGCAATACGTGGGCAAAAGCAACGTCAAAAGGGGGTGCTCCGTTGGCAAACAAAGACTCCTGACACTAAAAATAAGTCTCAAGTAAGATTGATGATGGAAACAAGTATAAGAATTAAAAATTTAAATGAAAAATAATGTTAAAGGAAATTAAATGGAAATATCATGATGAAACAAGAGAATAAAAGAAAGATATTATCATACAAGCTAAAAGAGATTGTGAAATAATGAAAGATCATGAAGATGGGAGAAAGAGTCACAAAACAAATCAGAAAATTCTTGAAGTGGAAAATGGAAACCCTTACTATTTACATGGTATAGAGAAAATATTGTAATACAACGAGAAAAGACGGCGAACTTTTGACAGAAAACACACTTTGTGGGTTTCTGATACCGAAAAAGTGGAAAATTGTTGTTCTTTATGTATTAAATTCCTTTCTCTAAGTCGTGGTAAACAAGTTTTGCTAGTCCTTGACAACGAAAAGTTTTATTTACGGCTTAACGTCCATCCATCCGCCTATTGGCAGGCGATATACATTTTTGTTGAAAAAATGCTTAGTTTTCGTGTAATTTTGCGTGAAATTATACAATTAAAAACTCTGAAAGTGTTCCAGAAAAGAGGATAGGTTTATTATTTTTTAAGGATTCATAAGTTGATATATTCTTCTTCAGATTCGTAATTATAAAAATGGAGTTCTCTCTGAAGCAATAAAGGAATGTTTGTGAAAAATATTCTTACTTATGTGTATAATTTACTACTTAGTTAATACTGTTATAATTGTGATATTTGTTTATATAGATGAGTAAGAAATAGTACTTGTTACTGACTGTTAATGTAATTATAAGTTGCATCTCTTGCACTATAATTAGTAATGAGATTTCCAAGTGATGGCTGAATTGCAGTATTGTAACATTACATAACCGCTAGTAGTTAGTAGCATCACTAGTTGCTAGTGTCTGCCAAAAAATCCTGTAGGTACAAAATAATGATAAACATTGAAGATAATTCTCATATATTCTTTTATTTTACATTTACATCAGTAATAATTTTAGAAATGATCCTTACAGCCTACAAAATTTGCCATGACAGCAAATAATACAAAATTGTTTAATGAAACATTTTTTTCTTTCTTTCACATTTCATACAGGTTTTTCAGATTCATTGCTAGAATTGTTTAATTACAAGCAGTAAACATTTTAATAGTGTTAATATTTTATAACACCATGACTGTTTCCAGAGGGCGGCGTCCTTTCCTGTTCTAGGGTAGAGATGGGTATTTGCCTTCCCAGACACACATTAACGACGTTCCTGTTCCCATCTCTTACAAAGATTCCGCGTTACAGTCTCGGTAGTTGGTCGCACTTCTCAACAGTGAGCGCGCCGTGGCTTCGGAGCGTGGCACAGGCGCACGGTCGAGTGGGCGAGTGCATGGCGGTGGACGTGCTGCAGCGGCAGCAGCCCCGTGCCCATGTCTCACGTCCGTCTTGGGTGGGTGCGGAAGAGAATGGAGCGGAGCGGGGTGGTGGGGACGCGAGCAGAGTTGGCTCCGCCGCCCGCGAGCCGCCCTCTGGCCGCGAGTCGTGGGCGCACGGCCCGAGAACGCTAATTGCCAGCCTGTACCCTCGGTCACGCGATCACCGCGCCTGCAACTCGCCTCACTGGCTCTTTCACTTTTTCCTCTGTCCGTCTCTCCTACTGGCAAGAAAAACACGTTTTCCACGCTTATATTGTTAATCAGGGAGTTTTTTTGGTCGATGTGTAACGGAATGAACAATACAATTAACATAAGATTTTAAACGTAATGTTTTTTAATCAACAACCCTTATCAACCATATGTCATACTATAAGTTATTGAACATTAAGTGATAAGTCTATTCTTCTTTCGTTATTATATTGTATTCCGTGTGTTACTGTAATTGGGAAGGCCCTCACGTTAGGCTGACATCCGATTCGATGAGCCCATAAGTGCATTAATACACCACTTTTAAGAATAGAGGGAGTTCAACTTTGGTTGGGTTGAAAAATATGCTGAGTAAAAGCCACAATATTCATCCCGGTACTATTGTATTATATATTTTCACTTGTGAAGCATATGTTTCACTTGTGAAGTTACTGAATTGTAAATTTCGTTCATTAAAAAAATATTTCCAAATGTGGGATGATTTTTGAGGCAACTGCCCTTGTTACCTAAACTTCCGAAGTTCTTCGGTTGGTCCACGTAGACATTGTAGTAGACCAATAAATCGTGCGATGTGCACTCGACATCCTGCATGAGTAGAAATTAAAAAAGAAAAATGTACAGAATTCGATGCACATTTCATTAAAATTTCGAAAATGAATATGAATCCCAGTTTTTGATGCTAATTTCATCTAATAATGTAGTATCATTGCAATAAGTTCCCAAAAAGTCTCCTGTGTCTTATCCTTGCTTGGAATAACCTTGTTTTGGATAGTCATCCAGCATTTCTGTCAAGTGGTCCTAAATATTTTATGTCGTGATGTCTGACTGTTAAACTGGGTTTTAAATCGTCCACCCTAGATCTCCTGCTGTCTTATTATTCTTTTACTCTCGCAAAATTTAACTATTTAAAGTAGTAATTTGAATTCGTAATCCAGTAGCCTCAGATTATCAATTCAAAATCAGTAATTTATTCATTAGACATTTTCATTAGATCTGCTGTGAAAACAATGTCTCAAAACCATTAGCTAGGGTAACCCAACCGCGTCGCAACTTGCATAAAGAACACGTTGCTCATCTGGAAGAATGCCAAAGGTTTACAAGTAGTGTTGCCAAGTCCTACGCAACATTTTATTAAAACCTAGATCGTCCCTCATATTAAAACACATAAACATCACTCCTCTATCTTTGTCTCGGATCTCATTCAAATTGTCAGGAGTTTTTCCCGCAAAGTCAGATTATTTAATGATATTACCAGAATTGAATTAGAAATAAAATTTGTACCTGACTTTGCATTAAGAATGGACTCAAAAATATGTATAAAACATTATAGATGGGAATAATTTACAATAGAAATCCTTAACTACTAGTCTGTCTCAAACTGATTCGGCGCTATTGATTTGCTACAAATTGTGATGGGTATTCACGTATTCTTCGTCTATCTTTTCTCCATGTTGCCACCGTCTTCTGCGTGAACTTTCATCGGAGAATCGTGGAACTTCTCGTAACAGGAATTGCACCAGCAGGCGGGAGTCTTTGTGATTCGTTACCTGTATTTGTTATAATTATTATTGAAAAAAGTTTTCTGCTGAAATTCAATTACTTCAAGTTAAATGGGTACATTTATTGCTTACCATTTATTTAAAGCATTGTATAAATCATCATAATCTTCATCAAAGGGAGTACGCACTTCTTCTAGCGACTCACGAACATTACAAAGACATGGGAGGAGTTTGTGCAAAATAGGTATCATAGAATGAATGCGGGTCAACTATCTAGAACACACAAGCACATGTTCAAGGTGTCTAGTAGCGAGCTAAGAAATTGGATAATTTAGATTGATGGTGTTCATTATTTAGTAAATAAATGGAGATTATAAACATATACACATGAAACTGCACGATACGAGGCGGAAGTACCCCCAAAACTCCAAGACGCCTCAGGAGATATTGTAGACGTTTCTCAGTTTTCAATCGTCCTCTTCGTGTCTTCAAATAATCATTTTTTTAAAATATGAATTTAATAAAAATTTCATTTCATTACGAACAAATAGAATATCTTCCAATTGAATAATCTATGTTTATAACAATTTGCGAGAAATCAGTGTGTGTCCCTGCCAGTGTTTGGGCTCTTCAGTTTCTTGAATCGGCTGAGATGGCTCAGATACATCCGTTGTAAAGGGAGATCCTTGAGTACGGGGCCTAACGGTGGCAGATTTTCGACCCTAGCTACATAGTCTAGTCGAATTCAGTCTCTGTTTGGAGAAGGATTATAACGGCTGACTGTTCTGATCGATAAGTTGTTCCATGTCCGATCAACACCAGGAGAATGTTGGAGCAATGCCTCTCCAGGGCCACAGACGTGCACACCAACAAACGATCATGGACCGCAACCAACCTTTCCTTCCTCATTCTTGTCCCCCTCCTCTCCCCTTACACGTGCACACATATACACTTACATGCACTACACTACCACGCATGTCAAGAGACCAGATGAGATCAAGGAGCTTGACTAGAGGCCTCCAGGGGCACTCTGCAACCAAGCCGCTCGTCTAGGTCAATCACAGACCAGGGACCCTCGAATGTCCTTCCTCCAAGCTTCATCGCCGAGGTGAGCCTTACAGCCACATACCATTCCAATTTCCACGATGTAGCCTATGGATCCGTCTCGTCGCTGCTTGTAACTTTTAACGTGAGAGTTCCCGATCGCTCCAATGGTGTAGACCATTCCTGCATAGCATAGCATTTGCATTTTGTATTTAGCTATTGCATGTCCCTTAAAAGGCAATTGGTATCGGCACCGTAAGATCCAGAGGTTCCTAGTCGGTTACCCAACCAGGAACCCGCGATGTCTCGAATTCTCTCAACCTTTGTGACTTCATACAGTAGTAAAGGAATTCAGTAAGCGACACCAGTTTCGCGGTCGTGGACTTTCGTTAGAACCATCTCAGCATTCGCCTGGATGACCGAGGGAAACCACAAAAACAAGATCAGTATGACCGGGGGGAGGGTTTGGACCCGGGACTCCCGAATGCGAAGTCAGCCCGCAACGCCCTGGGCCACTTCGTTCGGTATAGCATAGCATTCACCAACTTTTACAAAGCTCACTAAAGTCAAGGGATAATGACAGAAAAATGATGCAAGAGTGAAACACGAGGGACTGGAAACGCCTCCGTTCCCCTTATCCAAACATTAAAGCGGGATACGAACCCCCTGCCTTGGTGCAACGCGCAACTGGATGCATCTGTCGCAAGGCTTGCACCGCCAGGCCGGCCCTTATGTTGACGCAAGTCATTCGCACGCGCGCCCGCGCATCCGGCAGCCTTTGACGATTCCCCCTCGAGCCACTCCTCGCGCACGGACGCGAACGCGGACCTTGAGCAACGTTTTCGCGAGGAGCTAATGAACGCTCTAAATCGCCCGGCGTCCTGCGGACGCTGTGGGAGCGATGTCCCTGCAAATAAACAACGCGTATCGCAGAGGCTCTCCCGCGGCGCTCACGGCAGCCTTATCGCAGGTGCCTGAAAAAGGTGATTCACTTCCAGACACGTTCCGGAGAAAGTTAGATAACGTTTCCAGCCATACATAAAATAGTCTTCTGTTGTCGCTGTGTGCCAGATGAGGTGGTATACTACGATGCAAAACCAATGGTGATAATTAGGCTGCGGACTTTGCATATTTGTATGTCTTTTTCCTTAAACGTAATGATATGTACAAAGAGCACAAATTCATTTCTTCTTGTTTGGGATCAATATACAAATTCTTACAGTTCATATTTCTGTATATTTATGATGATTGAGCTTATTTTCATTTTAAAATACTTGCATATTTTACATTTTTGTTTTATAATTTATTTGTTATTTTTTGTTTCGTAAAATGAAAAATTGAGATGACTTGCGAGTTTTCATCATCTTTGGATGAAGAGAGCGGTATAGTTTCTTGGTGTAAGAACCTTTTCTAGATAACAGAAACAGATTTACACCACAAAATTCGCATATATATATATATATATATATATATATATATATATATATATATTATAATCTCTTGCGATAGAAATTAAATTCACTGTGCATCACTTAACATGTAAATCAATCCATTTTGTGTACAATAGAACATGCACTTTTTTGGTGCATATTTTACTTTTTAAGTGTATGTTTCCTATTTTTTAAAGCATATTTGCATGTATATTTTCAGGATTTTTAGTGCATATGAATCCGCACCCTAGTGATTTGTTCTGAATTGTTTCAGTTGCACTGGGACATTTAAAATTGGCGCGCGCGCCGCAGATCAGGGCACACTTATGGGCTCACCGCCCTTGTGAAGGCAGCCCCGTAATGGGAGCTGCGTGGCGAGTCACAGACCTGACGTCGCCATTAATACAAAAGGGGGCTGCAAGCGGCACGGAAGAAGTTGGAACTGTTGGTAAACGAGTGGGCTCACTTGGGGTAATTTAGGGGTGAGAGCAAATGCTGGAGCAAGTATCTACTGCTTACGTGTTTATGCCGGGTATTAGAGTGTATTGTACAGAGATGAGCTGAGCCGTGCACAGAATTGTAATATTTTTTCTACTGTGCAAATTTTAAACTGTCTCATAATGTGAATTTCGGTTGTCCTAAACCTCTCATGAATAAACTATTGTTATTTACTATTCATGTCTATTTCTGAATATAACGATAATAATATGCTTTAAATGATGATGCAACAACGGAGGAATGAGATGAAATGACAGAAACAGGAAAACCTCGAGAAAACGTGCCACAAACTCACTTTGTTCACCACAAATTCCACATGGACCCTTCGTGGTTTGAACCCGGGTACCGAGAGTTGGATGGTGCGGTCTCATCATCGCACCACGTGGCACCAACCTTCGAAGATGTATTATTTTTTAAGATGTCAGTGACAAACGCTTATGGCTTTGATGGATACGTGACAATATGAATGATGGAGCAACGGTGGAAAGAAGGAAGGTGAAACGTAAAATCCAGAGAAAACCTGCTGCAAACCCGCGTTGTCGCGCACAAATTCCACTCAACCCATCAACGTTTGAACCTTGGTGCAAGCGGCGGAGGGTAAGAGATCTGACCGCTCATCGTGGGCGTCCACTAACGAAGAAGTTTAGACACAAAAATTCGAAGGATGTCAAACACAAATCACAAAACACAAAATCTGAATAAAATACAAGGTGCAGACTTTACATTAACTTTTTCTGCGATTCCTTTTAAAGAAACATAACAGAGAAAACGAGAAAATTTGCTTTATACAATTGCGCATAATACACACAAAAATTGTAAAAATTGTATTTATTGAGAATATTTCATTAAATTCAACGTCACTCGCGTTATGATTCATTTACAGAGGAATGAACCAGAGTTAAACTTCTGCTCAGAGTAAAAAAATCAGCAGAGCGAGAACACTGGATTGAAGTTCTGATATCGATATTATTATTATTATTATTATTATTATTATTATTATTATTAATAATAATAATAATAATAATAATAATAATAATAATAATAATAATAATAATAATAATAATAATAATAATAATAATAATAATAATAATAAAGACAACGCCTTTAATTCTTTGATTTGAATGTCTGATACTAATTATCGGAAAATACAATTTCTGAACCTCCTATTTGATTTCTAAAATACATCTTCCAGTTGAATATGAAAACACTCCTTGACCAGCAGAATAAGCTGTTAAGTCAAGTTATTGCTGAAAATGAAATAAATAAACTTCAGCATTCTCATTATAATTCTCTAGATTTGTGAACAATCCGAGAAGTCAATTTCTATCTGCCTGATGAGTGATGAAAGCATAAAAATTTATGAACATAATATAAGTTTCATAACATCACATACTCTTACAAGATAAATTGAGTTGTTTGATTTTTCACACGATAACAGTAATTTGAAATTAATGATTAGCATTAATATAAGGAGTTATATCCTCGTTCATGCTAGAAGATTAGTTGAAATAACAGGATGGAACAATATGCTGCAGTCTTCAAATATTCAGTTTTCAAGAGATCAGATTATTCACAGAAGAAAAGATTTAATACTTCCTATAACTAGTGGCATGTAGCAATGGACACTGTACATCTCTTTTGCAGCACACTAAAAACCTTTAATACAAAATTTCATAATTTCAAAATTCGTGACAATTCGTTCAGGATCTTGTCCACCACCCCCTTTCTCACTCTACTACAGAAGTGTTTCTATTTCAAGGAAAATGGCCGTATGGAAACGGGTAACGAGCCCAACATCAGTCCATAAGTACGGGAGAGGGACAGATTTGGGAAGGAAGAATCGTGCGCGGTCCGTAACCCGATGGCACTACATAGGCATTCGCCTAGAATTAATGCTATTTTCATTCAAATTAAAATTTTGTAATGTTTTTTTTAATTTGCAATGGAATTACTATCATTGACAGAGCTATACAGATTAATTATGTCATAAAATTGAAGGAATCTGCGTTGCTAAGGTAATTAATCACAGTCCTTTATTAGATAGGAAAAGGAATGAATTCTAAATATAATATGTCCCATCTCCGTCTCGCCCAAACTTTCTCATTCCACCTTCACCCTGCCTCTTCTTACCTTGTCAGGAGGAGAATTCTAGCAACCGACTGCTCTGATCGGTAGTTTCCCATGTTTTTTTTATAAATACCAGGCGAATGCCGGATTTGTCCCAAACGGGTCACGAACCGCGCGCTATATTTCTTTCTCCATCCTTGTCCTATCCTCACCCCTTACTTCCACACACTTTCACTTGCATGCACAACACTAATACACATGGAGGGACACCGGTCGGGAGCTTAGAGCTTATCCCGGCTGTCCCGGTGTCCTGCTGATGGAAGACACCTGGTTGGGGAAAATCCCTCTAGACGACGATAGGTCGGCGCCGAATCTCGCCATCCACCGGGGGAAGATTACTGCCACTTTGCGAAGAAATAACGTACACTGTACTTACTAATGGCCTTAGCAGTTGACGCGCCCGAAATCACTAATCAATCTTCTCGCCTGTCCAGCCCCGCTACGGTTTGCGTCACCTGGACCCGTCACCCGCACTGACCGAGCATGTTGGCTCAGAATTTCTTTGTTAACATCGTCGTTCCAATTGGCACCTATAAACAGAAGCATTGTGGCATAATCCCGGTAAACGTCCTGTAACAATTCCGATATTTAATTACTCAAAGCGTAATTGCGTTATCTGAATAAATCAAAAAGTGTTTAGAAGGAAATTTTATGGACTTTAAAAAAATTTAACACACTTTAGTGAATTTCCTACACGTTTTCGGGATGATATCGGAAATCTGAAAGAGGTAGGAGAATTCACTTTAAGGGTACGATAGGGAGACAGGGCTAGTTTCACAAAATATCATACACAGGATGGCCCAAAAGTCTCTACCCTAGGTCCCCAGATCTTACATTAATGGATTTTTTCTTTTGGGGCTACTAAAAGATAAATTCTATGGTACAAACCCAAAAGTCTATGGTTAATTAGTGGGAAAGATTTTAAAATATATTTTTAAAACAATACAGATAGGATTAACACTTTATTGAAGCTACATGCTTATTTTATATTTCTTTTCTTCAATTCCTTGCCATCATTTTCAAAACATATCCGCAATCGATCTGGGACGTTTAGGAATATTTGATTGTACAATTTTGTTTTTGTATCGATTCCATAAAAGCATTTTGAATAACTTCAATTAAGTTCTAAATTGTTTTGTACCATAGACTTTATCTTTTACGCAGCATCAAGAAAAAAAATCAATAATTGATCTACACAATTATTGTATAAGGTCTGGAGGGGGGTCTAGGTCGCATTTCTGTTGAGCCTCGCTTGCCAGTAAGTTTACCATGAAAAGACTCATCAACGCAGTTTCGAACATTGACCGCATAATATGGGGGAGCACCATCGTATTGCAGTATAATAAGTTCAAATTGAAATAATTCTTTTGTAATCCTGGGATGACAGACAGGTTCTGACGCAGCTAACATTTTCAAATATTTCTCTCCAACGACTGTTCCGTCAAAAACCTAAGACCCAGTACCTCCCTGGCATAAGATTCGATCTCAAATTCTACGGTTCTCTGTAAAAAGGAGGTAGAGTTATGTCTATTAATTTGAATGTAGCTTCATCACTCCAAATTATTTTTAGAAAACAACGCTTCGTCGTGTTCTCGCATTTTATTTAGCAGAATCTCGCAAAATTGAACTCTACGATCAGGATCATCTTCCAATAGGCCATGTATAAGACGGGATATGTAATTCTTGAATGTAGTATTATGTAAAATTCTGACGTGAACTACCGTTCTTGCAACATTATGTTCACGAGAGAGCTCTCGAGTAGATTTTGTGAGACTCTCGATAACCGCTTGTAAAATGTTCAGCTTTGTTTCAATACCTAATGATAGCCTTCTTAACCTCGGACAGTCTGCTGCAATTTCAGTAGCTTCAAAACGTTTTCGTAAATTGTAGACTGCTTTACGTGTTGGTTGAAAAGTGTTGTAGTTCATTCACTAATTATTAAATTATAGATAGCATTCAACCAGGTTTTAAAGCAAAATATTTCTTCAGTAGTAAACGTTTTTAACAACTTTTAAGCAACAATGGCAAATGAATTCTTCGTAACCAAAGCTTAATGTTCACAATGGGTAGTGACTTTTGGGCCACCCGGTAAATAATACTACAGCTTTCGCCGTTTCTCCGCTCTCAGTCTCCATGCCTCTCTATTTGCCCATAGATCATCTTGAATTTCTCTTGCCGTCATAGCCTCTCGCACTCCCTGTTCTTATGTTAGTCTGGGTCTTTTCTTTCTGCCGGCATCCATTGCAGAACTCTTTTTGGCCATCTTTCTTCTGCCATGCGCATAACATGCCCATTCCAGACGATTTTTTTTTTGAAATGTTATACAAACAGAAAATTATCGGTTTTTGAAAGTCACTTGTACAAAATTGAACGGTATCAACCTGTAGATTGGTCCTCTTTATTTAAGAGAAAATACAATTTTGAAAAAATGGCTCCTAAATTATACCCGGCAAAACACTAACTCTGTGATAACCGTGTCGAAATACGATCAGCTGTTTCAGAGGTTACCTCGAATGAACAGATAAATATTGTTAAAACAATTTATTCGGTTTTTATGTCATTTAAATAAGCATATAGGATAATAAAAATAATGTTATCATTAAATCACAGACAGATACTACAATATTATTTACATAGATGCGATAAGAGGGTTGCATTAGAATGAAACATAACTTATACTTTTTTCCCCCGAGATCATGATATTATAAAAACAAATGATAAATTTCACAGCTTTGTAGATAATATGTTCTCTAGTAGTTTTGTCCCGTTACCGGAATTATACGTATTGATAGTTGAGCAAAGCACGAGGGTAGAGTAAGACAGAAAAAAACTGGAAAATCAAAGATCCTTATAGCTCTGCCAAAGAAGCACAATATGCTCTTCATCACTGCTTTTGAAGGAAGTGTTTTATGGGCCATGTTGATTTCAAATACGGATCTGCAGGGGCTAGCTGAGAGTCGAAGTGATGAAAGAAACTGACCCTCGCTGTCATCTGTCAATCATCATTAGGAGCGATGCAAGCCGTACGCAGTGACCCCTCCAGACCTCCTTATAAACGTGAGATTATGAACGGGAACCTTTTAGGTTACTTTAGTAATTTTATAAACACGACGCAGCTGGTTGGAATTCCAAAATATTAAAATTGATCGGATTCAAGAAAAATCATGAGTATGCGTTCAGCAGAAGTTCAAATAGAACTAATGAAGTGTCAGTCATTAAATTACCTACAGTAAATAAAGCAGGAAGAGTGGAGTAGGTCATGATTTGAGGACGTTATTAGTTAATGAAGGTTTAGCCTATCACATGAAGAAAGAAAAGAAACTCAACACTGAGACAATGAACTAATTTCAGTTCCAATGGGCTTCTTAGTGTGAATAAGTACAGTAAATGAAGACAAGGCGTATTGTTGTGTGTTCCGTTGCGTATATATGAATACATCCGTTGCTCTTTTGTAGAACAGTTTTAACAACAAGGTTCATGAACGAATTGAGTATATTATTCCCGAAATATCACATTCTACTTCAAGGGATGCAAGACTTATTGATGTTCTCACGTGTGGCTCTGTGTATTACTTTACACATGGGAATAAAGGGTTCTGAGCGTTGGCAAGTTCCTTTCATATCAGCTGGCAACGCAACACATATTTAATTTAAGTTAACAAAGTTATCTCAAGAACCCTTCATTCAAAAAACCCTAAACTCAAAAAACATTCTCTGAGAGGAAAGACAGAACTAGATGACAGGATGAGAAAGAGAGAGGGGGGGGGAGGGAATGGGAAGAAGAGCTGCATGCCACAACTCACCGATAATCGTTACAATTTTGTAGTGTTATATTGACGATGAGAGAGCGAGGATGTTGATTGTGAGGATGATACTGAAGGTGATTGTGGTGATTATATGGATCGATGGTGGTTCGTAATAGCGCTGGCGGAAAATGAAATAATTAATGATAAGCAAAGAAGTGAATGTGAGGATGGAACAAGAATCTGAAGGGAGAGTGGGAAAACGATTCTAATGACGTTTTATCCATTACATTTTCACACTAATACACAGACTTCAACATACTAAATAACTTCTAGAAAAGCATACACCTCACTTCGCCTCTGGTTATCCAAATCTCCCCTAAACTGTAATCTTTGAATCTCGCTCTGTTCCTTCGCTGGCTATTCTAGAGCTTAGCTACTTAGAACAACAATAGAGTATTTTCTACAATCTTGTTTCGGGGCATACAACCACGAGTCCTTCGTCTATCTCGCATTCACCATGACAGTTCCAGCCCCCTTCGCACGTGTTCCTTCAAAGCTCTTTTAGCTCAGAGCTTCAAGGCCCCCTTCGTGCGAGCCACCTGGGCGGAGCGCCTGCAGGGCGGGTCATAAGGCGCCCGAGGAAGAAAAAAAGCGTGTTGCTTCCTCCTGAACGCAGACAGCCACCACCGCTTCCGTCACCTCGCGCCACCTCCGCCACCTCCCCCATCTCCGCCACCTCCTCCGTTTCCGCCACCTCACCCATCTCCGTCACCTTCTCCATCTCCGCCACCTCCCCCACCTCCTCCATCTCCGCCACCTTCTCCATCTCCGCCACCTCCCCCACCTCCTCCATCTCCGCCACCTCCTCCATTTCCGCCACCTCACCCATCTCCGCCATCTCCGCCACCTCACCCATCTCCGCCATCTCCGCCACCTTCTCCATCTCCGCCACCTCCGCCACCTCCTCCATCTCCGCCACCTCCTCCATTTCCGCCACCTCACCCATCTCCGCCATCTCCGCCACCTTCTCCATCTCCGCCACCTCCCCCACCTCCTCCATCTCCGCCACCTCCCCCACCTCCGCAACCGCCATCTCCGCAACCGCCATCTCCGCAACCGCCATCTCCGCAACCGCCATCTCCGCAACCGCCATCTCCGCAACCGCCATCTCCGCAACCGCCATCTCCGCAACCGCCATCTCCGCAACCGCCATCTCCGCAACCGCACATCCTTCGCAAATCGCCATCTCCAAATCGCCACCCTGCAACCGCCATCTCCGCAACCGCCATCTCCGCAACCGCCATCTCCGCAACCGCCATCTCCGCAACCGCCATCTCCGCAACCGCCATCTCCGCAACCGCCATCTCCGCAACCGCCATCTCCGCAACCGCCATCTCCGCAACCGCCATCTCCGCAACCGTGATCTCCGCAACCGCCATCTCCGCAACCGCCATCTCCGCAACTCCCATCTCCGCCTCCGCCATCTCCGGCTCAGCCAACGCCACCGCCAGCGCCGCCGCCGTGGCTACGAGCGCAGACATCCGGCGCGGCACGAGGCGGCGCGTGCAGGAGACGGATATAGCGCGCGTCGCCGCTAGCCCCGCCGCCGCCGCGACCCTCCGCCCGCGCCACGCGCCGCCCGCGCGCCGCCGACGCAAATAGATCGCGCGATTGGGCGGCGGCGGCGGGACAATGGCGGTGGCGGTATCTCTCCGGTGTGGGGGCGACAATGGATAACGAAACGGGGAGGAAGAATTCTGCCGATAGAGCTGCGTGGGTGACCCTTTATTGTGCGGCCAAACTGTTAGACCGCTTAGAGCGGGGTTCAAATCTCGGTCGTTCCATTTGGAACTTGTAGCGGACAAATAATTCTAGAGAACCGTTTTGTCGGGGTTCTTCCGTTTCCTATAGAAACTGTGTTAATGTGAATTCGGCTGAGGAACGGCATGTCGAAATAAAAAACAAACAAAAAAAGCAGAAAAACGAGTGTGTATCCAAGCACTGAAAGCACTGCAGAGAGGGCAGGAGCGTTGACGAAAATAGGAGGCGGTGAGAAGGCAGGCGGCCGGCGAGGGGAGGGGCTGCGAAGTGCAGGGGCGGAGAGTATGGATATAGCGAAGGTCGGGGTGAGTTGTGACCCGGAGCGGCTGGCGTCGCCCCCTCAGCCCTGCCTCACCCTCTGCAGGCGCCGCCGTCGCTTTTCCGGGAGAGCAGGGGATTCCACAAGAGCGCGCGATGCAGACGAGTTTTTCTACGCCCTCGCCACAAGTGTGCAAAGACGTCATTATCCAAAGAGATGCAGCTGATCCAGATATTACTGACTCGCGCCAACATATGATTCTTAAAGTGTTTGAGAAGACGTTTATTGTCATTGCTGAAATGTTCCCCTGCTGTTCTACTTGTTTATATGAGTGACTGACTATACAGTTATATCCACGCAAATAAACAAAGCAAATGGAAAAAGATTAAACATAATTCTCAATCTGCCTTAATTATTCCCCAACTATATATGAAATTCACAATTTTATTAGTGTTTCTGACAGGTTACTGTCATTTGGAAGACACGTGGGGTAGCGGTCAGCCTGCACACCTTCCACCTCTGGGTATCCCGGAGTTTAAACCCTGACCGCTCCGTCTGGAATTTGTGGTGGACAAAGAGGGTTCGTGGCTGATTTACAAGGGATTCTCCCGTTTGCTCTGCCTATTACTTTACCATTGCTGTGTCACCGTTCAGTTTATGGTCATTACCATCCATCAAAACCATTCATCCCGGGTACAGCCGGGAAGTCTACGGATTGAGGATCATAATAAAGAATAAGATATTCATTTGTCAATGTGCAAATATTCCTTGTATTTTTAAGATATCCAATAATTCTTTGTATAATTTAAAAAACTTTGGGAATCACTTCAGTGAACAAATTGGCGCTTCGGGCGACAAAGTTGAAGCGTGAAAAGATGTATCAAGCATTATCACCTCATTTCTCAAAACAGTGATTGGCAATGGTTTGCTAGCTCTTTTTATAACTGAAACTCACAATAAATTGAAAAATAACAAATATGTAAGAAGAAGAAATTTCTAAAGTCGTTCCATAAATCTCTAATTAATCTTATTTAGCACATTACTTCAATTTAAAGGGAAATTTCACAACTAAGTTCCGTTTTCGATCAGAAATGTCCAACAATAACCTAAACGAATGACACTGTCCTAAGCATGAGAGTTTGAATACCGCATTGAGCTTTGACGATTTCACCTTGTGATTGTGTTAACTTTTGGACAGGCTTACCACCACATAGCCTACAGTATCATCTAAATCATTCATCTTTTCTTATTTGACTTGGAAAAGTATCAGTTGTTATCTATACTTTCCAACTTGTACTTTTCGACTAGAAATGGATTGACTTTAAAATCTAAGAAAAGCGAGTAAAATACTTTAATTTTAAAATGTGTTTATTGTAAACATAAACCAAAACTGATGGGGAGCGTAAAGACAGGCCTTACGGATCTAGTGTACCAGTGTTTGGGAGGTCGCGGTTTCGATTGCGATAGTGCCAGAAATTGACTTAATGTACTTGGCATCGCTAAGTCTGTTATTCCTCCCGGAATCGAATTCGTAGGCTGGCTACTCTCTTCAGTGGCTTCCATGGTTCCCTGATCACTTCCACGCAAATGCCGGAGCAGCAGCCTAGAATACGGGCGACAGATCTCGCCCAATTCTCCCTTCCCTAACATGTCCTCACTCCCTTTCCCAGGCCGAGCGATTGGCCGATCACTCATCCCCGTAAAGTATAATACAGTGATTCAAAAAATTTCAAACAAAAGTCGGAGACCCGGAAAATAGCGACAAACCTGTGGGTCCCTGAAGACACTAAATAAATGATAGAAGGGAAAACGTAATAATAAATAAATAATTGTTTATATTAAAATACATTTAAAATATTAAAACATTTTCAACTTTTTTAAATGCTGCTGAATCGTGTACGTTTTCAGGGGGAGGCCATGTCCCTACGGTCCTCTCTGGTGTCCTCTCAAACAATACGGATGGAAGATTGATTGCTACGGAGCCTGTGAGAGAAAGCTCGTGTGATCGCAGATCTCCGTGGCGCTGTGGGGGAGATAGCTTTCGTCCCCGAATAGAACCTCCGCCGGCAGCGGCCGCTGCGTGCACCGGGCGCGGCGCCTTGGCAGCGGGAGCGACCGCGCTTGAAGTGCCGGGGCCCGCCGCGCCGCGCCGCCCCCAGCGATTGACAGTTGGCGATTGAGGGCTCGGAATGCGTTGGGCAAGTGCTGCCCGAATTGGCAGCCACATCAGGACAATTAATTCCCTTATTGTTTTCCCACGTCATCTCCCCTGTTTTCCCACGTCATCTCCCCTTTCGAATCGTGATTTTTTACGCATTTACCATTATTGCTCGGAATCAGAGACGCATAGTCTTTGTAAGGTTACAATTTTAACTTGAACTAATGCCTCCTTTAGAATGAGATTGTGATACATTTAGTATAGGGTGTTTCAAGTATTTGTGCTCCATGCTTACAAAATAAAAAATGCTGTATAAAAAAACATGTATCATTTGATTATTTGTTTGCTGTTGTGAAATATTTAAGAATTTATATAAATTGTCCTATGAATAAATTATTAAGATATTCGAATCTTTTGCCATTGAATTTATAATCTTTACAACTCAGATTATTCTTCTTAGCTTTGATAACGGAAAATTGAAATATATGTCTCTCAACATTCACTTGAAAAATTGGAAGTTAATTCCCTCTTTGTTGTTTTACGTTGTTTATTTAGTATAACGCGATGTTTATTTCCACTATAACTATATTGTGTTATACTTCAAAATCTTCCAAAACTTTTTTTAAATTCATATTTTTTTATTTAAGAACTTAAAAATACCGAACATTCTATCCGTGAGAAAGTTGTTTATTCACCAACAAAAAATAAAACAATACATCATTAAGTTCATTCACCTATGTAAACACTGCACTGCAC
Organism: Teleogryllus occipitalis; assembly: GCA_011170035.1. Classification (NCBI taxonomy): domain Eukaryota; kingdom Metazoa; phylum Arthropoda; class Insecta; order Orthoptera; family Gryllidae; genus Teleogryllus; species Teleogryllus occipitalis. The sequence continues at coordinate 154,625 of BLKR01014848.1, read as the reverse complement.
CAGTTCGGGGTGAATTGCAGCTCGTGAATGAAGCAGTTTGTTGCCCGGCCAGATGCCTTTGGCAAGTGCGGAGAGAATTATTTTAACTCGTAGAACTCATGCCCTCTTCTCACGTGGAAGGTCGCAGCTGTAAATGTCAGTCGCATTTCCAAAGAAAAGCCCCGGCGTCAACAACCGTGTCTACACGAAACAGCCTCTTCGCCAACAACGCAGTGATATATGGATGCTACTTCTAAGTGTCCGAAATGCGATCACAGAGTTAACGTGCAATTTCTTTTGCTGTGAATAATGATTTCAATGTCTACATCCTTTTCGAGATTCTGACTAAAGAACTAAAACGTTATAATAAAACCTGGCAGTATTTTTTTAATATAGTTTACATGTTTGTATTAGATCACATTACTGACATAAAGATATTTAGGTTACAATGTTATTACTCTAAAAACGTATTGTCGTAAATTTTTCTTCATTCTATGGTCTTCACATATGGCAAATCCATTACACTTTCTGTTTATTAAAAGTGTATCGCAAATTTTTACATCTTTATATCATACATCTTTTATCAAGTACTCCTAACCAAACATACACCTTACCATACACCCAAATTCACTTCTTGCAGAAAACTTGACGATACCGCATGTTGTGTTACTTTATGGCGAGTACTGATACAGCTGCAGGGCATTTTTTACATCCCAATCTCCGTTTTCCTTGTCTTTTCAATCATCAATTCTTAATTCCCTCTCTACCATTTACACGTATTTTTTATATTCATTTTCGCTATCTTGTCTTTCTCAATATTTATTCTTTTAAGTATCTTAGTAAAATTGATATGATATCAAAGTTATGTATTGTATAAGTAATCATTTTCAATAAAATTCAGAATTTTTAATATTTGCTCTAAATGCAAAGACAGTACATGGGACAGGAAAATATTTGTCTTAAGGATAGTCAATCGAGCAATATACGTTTAATAATGAAGTATTACAATTATACACAACACATACTATACAAAAATAACCACAATAATAATAATAATAATAATAATAATAATAATAATAATAATAATAATAATTGTATTACAAGAGGCGGAAATGTAAGTTGGAAGTCATAGGTAAGAAGTACTTTAGATAAGAAATCGTAAGTACAAATCTTATTGGAATATACGACAGAGTTGCATACTGTAATGATTTGTACCGGTCCGATAACATAATTTATTAAATAATTTATTGAACAGTATTTCCAGTCGAACTCCAAGAGAATTTAGGCAACGCCGGAAAACAATGAGCGATCGTGCCGCGGAAGGGGAATTTTTTGGAAATCAGTGAAAACGGGAAATTTGGGGCAGGGCAACGTGAACACCATTTGGCGGACAATTTTAGAAAAACTATGACACCAAGATCAAGAAAATCGCACCACGGGTTCACGAGAAATCATAAACGAAAGAATTTGTATTTTTAACATGTTTGAAGTAGCAACATGAAGTCATTGTTGATATGCTAATGACATAGGGAAAACCACATTTCGGTTAATTTCTTGAGAACGCGTCGACGGATTACGTCGAAACTTTGGAAAGCAATAGAGGAAATTACGAGGAATCCGGCAAAATTAGTCTCGACCCGGAGGAACGAATGCAAGACCGGAAAGAATTAATCTAAAGTATCATTACATAGGGGATTAAGAAACAATCGACGCGCGAGTAAAATACAGCAACACCACACGGCATCCCGGAAGGTACGAATATTACATTGTAAATAAAAGGAACAATAAAAAGACCCGATGACAACGGATTAAATGTTTACAAGGCCCAGAAGAAAGATAGTGATTACGAAACAGCGCTAAACACCGAAAATGTCGAACTTGAACATAAAATATAGTGGTGAATTTCAGTCGGTGATGGGCGGCTGTTTTGAAAGATGAACAACGCTAAGAAAAGGACAACAATATTGTGTTGAAGTAGACGGCAGAGAAGCAGCTTAGATCTGGGAGAGGTCAGATGTATGTGATAGTAGTGAAACTTTTATTTTCGGACTTGAACACGATACCGTTGATTTTATTTTGCAGTGTTAAGTAATGAACAGTAATCTATCGCAACATTTATTGGTGATTAATGGAATTTAGGTCGCGTTAGAATATTAGTAGAAATTTAATTATTTTAATTATTCGTCATTTTCGTTCGTGTTTATAGTAATTTTGTAATAGTTGTTTTTGTGTTTATCCCGGAATAATTGAGCCGGCGGAATTAAATTTAAGGACGGTGAATAATCGCCGCGAACAGTAATTTTTGGATTTTGGACGACGGGCGATTGAATTGGAGCCTGGGCAAAGGAGACTGGTAGCCAGCGAGTATCTACGTGTCCAGCGGGGTTGGAAGCAGACGGCAGTGCTGTGTAGGCGAGATGCGCAGAGTGGCAGAACAAGGGAAGTGACGACAACCTATTTTTTTATTATTGCGTGAATGAAGGAAATCCACAAAAAGGAAAGACATTCTGTTGAAGACCAAGTATTGTTTCATTAGTATTAGATTAAATTTTAGGGTACAACAGAATGCGCATTCGAGTGAATGAGTGTAAATATTTTTTTTTGTTGTTATGTGTGAATGTGTATAATTAATTTTATGGGTTATTGTATGTGTTTGAATATTAGTGTCAATGTGTTTATGCAAAGGAGCAGAAATCGCCGCGACCAAACGAATGCGGTGATGTTCATAGACCGTAACGGGCAGAATTTGTGTTAAATTTGCTAATACAGTAAAATAAATAGATGAGCGCCTACGGCGGGTCATTTGAATTTTGAATTGTGTTATGTGTACGTTATTTATTAGCTAGAAACTGACCCAAGCACGATCACGCCGATATTTTTTTTAGTGTTCTCCGTATGGAGCGATCACGGGATTCACGCCAAGGTGAGGCGGGCAAATGCTAGCTGAGGCGCGGGCACTAAAGATCAGCCGGGAATTAATAAGTAGGAAATTGTGTGACAGTGGCGACCAACGTGTATGTTCAGATGTTGAGGTTTTTTAGGTTTATGTGTATGTTTATGTAGGTGTTTATTTATGTTGACGTATATGTTTATGTTTAGTTTAGTTCAGTTAGGCAGGAGCCTCTTTTTCGTTGCTACAATACCTAAACCAATAATACATCAGACTACATTTTGAAGATGACAGGTGTTGGGAAACTGGAGGAAGAGCATATTCACTTGCATACTAGTGCACCATTCACTTGCAACGCGGCAGCGTCTTTATAAATCCGTGTATCGCGTGGGCAACGCGCCTTGAACTACTTCGATTCCTCCCACCTGCGCGCGCGCATGCGCCGTCCCGAGCCGCCGCGAGGCGCGAAGCTCCAAGCCCCCAGAATCACAGCCGGCGAACGAACGCCTGTTGCGCAAACGAGCGGAAGCGCAGTGCCACGAAGCTTCAACAACTTGGTCAAAATTATATGCCACATTCTCAAATACTCACACGTTCCCTGGATATGAAGTATTTATGACAATTGTCTTCTAGACAAGAAAATCAATATATTCTATAAAAAGTGTTGTAAAAAGGAAATAACTTAATTTGCATCGTCATCCTGTCCCTCTCCACCTTACGTACTTACCCACCCACTGCTCCGCCCTCACTGCTCCGGCCAGTCCGCTCTTCCCGTCCGACCCCGCCCTGGTCTTTCCTGTGTCTAGATGAATTTCGAATTGCAATACAAAAACTCTTTCTTATCCCTTGAGTGCACGAATTAGAGGAAAAAATTATTTCTTATCGACTACAAATATCGCAAAACACAAAACTATATTCCAAATTTTTGTATCTTCATTTCTTTTTTGGCGAAATCTAACGCAATAATATAATTTTTTAATAATTATAATATTTTTAAATAAATTAAAAAAGAAATCAATGCGCACAAAACGTTCTTTCTGCATGTAAAGTTATATAAATTATACATCTTCTTATTCAACGATTCAAACATCTTCCGCTGAATATTTTCAAGAAATGTCGAATGTCAGGAAAGTATTAGCGCGTTATCACGTATCAGGACACCGACATCCTTGTCATTACCCCAAAACTACTTTATCAGAATCCTAAATTCGAGCACTTCCATAAATATACAGACCCACCATATCGTACCATTCCTTTACGTTCCCTCCGAGAGCCGCCCCACTGTGCTGGTGCTGCTGAGAGGCCGCGACGTGAGCGCAATGCAAAAGGCTGCGTGCCGCGCTGCGTCGCGCCACGGGCCCCGCCCCCCGCGCCATGTGGTCGCGCGGCGGCGGCGGCGGCGGTGCGCGAGGTGACGCAACACGTGGAGGAATGACCGGCTCGCGCAGATGCGGGTCACCCCACGTGCGAGAACCTCGGCCACCCTCCGCCCCGCCAGGCAACGCGCCGCGCCGGTGCGGCTTCCGCAGCCCTGCGTTGCGCTTGGGGGGGGGGATCTAGAGGGAGGGGCAGATGCGAGGGGGATTTTGCTTCAGGTTCCTCTACGCTCAGATACAGAAATGTCAAATGGATTACAGGTGCTTTTAGATGCATAGAACATTTTATTTTTAGATTGTACATTATTTGTTTTAATCGACAATAGTTTAATAATATTAGGCAATACATTTATTAATTATATATATATATATATATATGAAATAATTTTAAATAATAAATGTCTTATTCATAGGAAAACATTATTGATGGAACCAAGGCAACCGCCCCAAACCAACACCCCCGGATCCGTCTCTGCCCCTCTTTTCGCGTATGGCAACGAACATGTTCCTTTGAAGATTTGAAGGTGTTGGAAGAAAAGTTTGAATTAAATTATGAGTAAAAAGTAACTTCGAAAGAAGTTTAGAAAAGAGATATGTGGTCTGCTAGACAGAATGGATAACTGCCCGAAACAACTTCCAAATTGTTCTACAAAGCGAGATGTGAGAAGCTTATGAAATATTTAATTTGTAAAACCTAAAGCTCGTGTAACTTGAACTCGTGTTTCATAAGACTAGAACAAAACAATTGTTTTAACCCCGAGTCTGATGGTGATTAGTAATCATTGATTGACTGATTGATTATTGTGTCTGCAGGCGCATCAATTGCTGTGGTTGTTAGTCTCGTAATCGCAGTGTCTTTTCCTATTCCTGGAAGTGGCAGTGTTTCTCCTCCGCTGAAACGTGAGATTCAGGGTCGTCCAACACGCCGACTTGCGGGGGTTCCCTCCTGGTAACTCCACCAACCGGGCACAACCCCAGGGTGAACAAGCTCTGAGTTCCCGACTCGTCTCTCGCACATGTGTGGAAGAGTGGTGCATATAAGTGCGTGCATGTGCGTGTGAGTTAGTGGCAGTGAGAAGGGGTCAAGGATAAGGAAAGAAAGCTCGCGCGCCGTCAGTGGCCCGTTTGTTGGGGTACTGCTTTGACATTCGCCTGGTACTGATCGGGGAAAACAAGAAATAATACCGATCAGAGCAGCCGGCCCTTAGAATTCTCCTCCAGACGCCGTCTGAAATTGCCTATCTATCTAGCTAGCGTCAAAAATCCATCACCGTCGGGACTCGAATTCTAGTGTTATCTGTTCAAAGACCTGCGGCGGCAACAGTTGTTGCCCTGAGCCATATCAGTCGGTACGATTTATGAAGGAATTCATTAAAATAACTTCGCCGATCTAACAGAATTGACCACAAGAATTAAGTTTCCTCCTCGGGATAGATGAAGGTACTGCGAACCATCAAGGTTTCGCAAGAGCGAGGAAGTTTTAGTTACCCTCCACCTTTGGATGATAAAAAAAGATTACAATTTATATTTTATCCTAAGATTAAAGATGCTTCTTTATAGTTTTTAATAATTTGTTAAAGCAACTCTTTATCACCTGCAGATGATAGAAAAGTAACTGATCATCTCTTGATGATTCAGTGTTACCGCGGAGGAAACTAACCAGAAGTAACGAAACAAATTTTGATACATGTACTTTAGTAAAATAGTTGGAATAAAATAATATAATTTTATGTACGATGATAACCTTTTTTTATCTACTTGCTTTTGATGCTCGTTACGTGACACCTTCCTTCTATATTTTTATCTCCTCTTATAATAAAATACTATCATCACCTAAAGCTCTCCGGTCTAATGCCACAGGATTTCCGCAGAGTGGCATGCGAGCGCGGCTGAGACCGTCCATTGGTTGGCCCCAGCGCGGCACGTATTGCGACCCCGAGCGCGGCCGCGAACAAGGACGCGAACGTGGAGGTGAACGCGAACGCGAACGCGGGCGCGAACGCGGGCGCGAACGCGGGCGCGAACGCGGGCGCGAATGTGGGCGCGAATGCGGGCGCGAATGTGGGCGCGAATGTGGACGCGAATGTTGGCGCGAACGCGGGCGCGAACGCGAATGCCGGCGCACGCAGGTTAGTGCGTGGTGCACGCGCGCGGTTCGCCGCCCCCGCGCGCGGTTGACCCTGGCCCGCCATCGATCGGCGCGAGCAGGTCGACGGCCGCGCGCGACTGACCCAGTTGCGGCGCGAGGCCGTGAGGACGACGCCCGGGCCCGGGAGCGACCCCGCCCCCTCCCCCGCCCTCGGCCCTTCGCCCAGCGGGTGCGCGCGCGCGCGAAGAACGCCCTTCGGGAAGCGTCGGGTCGGTTAGCCAATCCTCGCGAAACGCAGCCCCTCGGGCAGCGCTCTCTCGAGGGCGAAGTTTCACACTTGATACTAATAGAGATCACCTCGTTAGGGTTATAGTTCCCAAAAAGTTCCTAAAATGTATCATACAGGATTCTGTAAAGATGATACTCTTATCAATCTCATCTTATATGTAATCCTAAAGAGTTTACAATATTACCTCTCGTATGTTTCCTAAAAGACTTCACACTACTTTTTGTTCATACATTTCCCAATTCACAGACATCCTTTAGACATTTTTTAGGTATAATCTGTTAATTCTTTTATCACGTGTGTATGTTCTGTTAAACATTTTATAATATTGTATTTAAAAATTCTAAATATAACATTTGCTGTTGCATAATTCAAAGTACTCAACACGTTTAGCAAATTTTATTCTAGAAAAGTTCATAATACGTCGATAGCAATATCTCTTTGGGTTATAGACCCCACGTTGGTGGCCTCTTCCCTGGCTACAATGAAATGGTACAGAGAGGCATCCTGAGAATCATTCCAGTCAACGAACAAAGATACTTCAAAAGCTATGTTTGTTGAGGTACAGCAGGTCTGCCCAAAACAATACTCTGGGGACCCAGGATCACAAATTGCCACCAGCGCCAAGCAGCATACTTCAGAAGCTCAGTTCTGGGAAGACCTAGGTCGTTATACTTGGGTTTTTCTAATACGGCGGCTGAGGATAGATTCCAAGATGGAATTCGGCACGACTTTTCGAGTCATTCTCAGGTCTATCGCAAGATGTTGCACGATCGCGACCGCATCAAGCAGTGTTGCAGATCAAGCGACTCCAGCGGCAGGACTGAGAATGGCACAAAAAGTCGTGTCGATTTCCATCTTGAAGGTACTACCCTCAGCCACCACGTCAGAAAAACCCAAGCTTAGAAAGGGGTATTGCCAGTATCCGTTCAATGTGACGCACCTGACCCCAACTGTTCCCTCAGTCGTCCACGCACAGAATACTGTTTTTTTTTCGTATCACCTGATAATATACAGTGCAGGATTAACAAAGACTATATTTTTCTTGCTAGTTTCATTTCATGTATTTTCAGTAAAATCTCTTAAAGCTTGTTCTCCGGAACATATAGCGAACATTGTTCAAATTGCAACACACTTCGCATAATCGTAAAATGTGGATGTCCACCCGTCCTGGGAGTTCTAGCTTCCCTCTGGGTTGAGCCTTCTTGATGTTACCTTTGTAAAGCCCTAGGATCCCAGGCTCTCGTACCCACCTGCCAATCGGTGAGTTGCAAGGGTTGCCCACTGAGTGCCAAGAGCAGAGGGATGAGAGGAAGAAGTGGAGTGGACAATGCTCCCAGCTTTATCTGGGTCACGATACCCTGAATCCAGCTCATAAATGGGCCGGCCTGAACAATGATGAAGTGATGAACAAAAAGCAATATAATGGAGCAAAGGAAGAAAGACACGAAGGGAAACAAATCGGAGAAAATCTTGCCACAACTCCCAATTTTTTTTCACAATTGTGTGATATGTGGGGATGATGTGACACGGCGAGATACAAACTACCAATGAAACTGGAAGGCGAGAACAAACGATACGACTGTTCCCAGTCATTCTGTATCACTTCCCACTCCCGCCAAACATCAAAATTGCCGACACTAACTCCGTCAATATTTTGACCCCCAAGTGTTTTTATCCACTAACAAGAATTTTAGCTGAGTGATGCACAAGGCATGGATCGATGTGTTAGTAAACAAACGAATACGTGACACCCGTACTATTTATACACGCCAAGGAAATATACTTCAATCCCTGTCCTAACGAATGCCAGCACACAGCCGTTAGCTCTCCTTCCGTGACAACACGCCGCACCCACACTGTTTATCTCCTCGTTTATATGGGGCAGTTTATCTCCTCCGCGCTGTCCCTTCTCGTCCTGCCGCCACTTTCACTATCGCCGTGACCCAGCTGCCACACGCGCTCCCTGCCCGCCGCTTCTGCGATCATTCCTCTCTTCCACTCCCCCACAAGTCGCCTCCGTCACACACCCCCCTCACCCCCAGGGAGCGCTATAAAATTCTTGCGGATATTTTTGCTATCCTCTCCGCTCTCTCCCTCCGAGACATCTCAGAGGAGTTCAATATCCTACGCACACATGAACTTCTCCACTTCAATCTTCGCTTCCGCATTGTCCACCCTACCTTCCTTTGTCGCCTCCCTTTCTTGGCGATTGACAGTTTCAGCCTTCCTTTCTATTTCATTCATCCCTCTTTACGTGGCGCGCTAATACCGATGGGGTACCACTTCACAGAATGAAGCCTTCGTGTTTTGTGCCCTGCTCAAGGACACTCGAAGGGCGATCGCGGAGGGTGGCTGAGGGCGAGGTGCGTAGAAGACGGCACCGCGGAGAAGGCGATAGGTTGGGGAAGAGGGCGTGGAGGAGGTCGGGGCCGGCCAGCGACCTCGTAGCGCGTGGCGTGACCCTTTCCCTACGCTGTCACCGCGTCGCCCCGCCCGCGCACTGCGTCTCCCCGCAACGCAGCGCCCTGCGTCCCACGCCACAATTGCGGAACGCACCCCCACTCGCCCACTCTAGGGCCCGCCCTCCGCCCCCTTGTCGCTTCTCCGTCACCCCTCCCTCCCCCTCACCCATCGCCCCAGCACTCCCACGCCTCCGCCCCCCACCACCGCATCCCCTCGCACCCGCAACCCCTCGTCTCCGCAACCCCCTCGCCCCCGCACCCCCTCGCCCCTGCACACCCTAGCTCCCGCACAACCCCTCGCCCCGTACCCACCTCGCCCCCATACACCCTCGCCCCCGCTTCTCCGCACGCCCCTCGCCCCCGTACTCCCTCACCCCCGCACCCCCCACCCCCGCACCACCTCGCCTCGCACTCCCTCGCCTCCACACACCCCTCGCCCCCGTACCCCTCTCCTCCGCACCAACCCTTGCCCCCGCACCCTCTCGCTTCCGCACCCTCTCGCCTCTGCACCCCTCTCCTCTGCACCCCCCTCACCCCCGCAGGCCCTCGCCCCCACTCTCACCCCGCACTCCTTCGCCCCCGCACCACCTCGCCTCGCACCCTCCTCCACGTACCCCTCGCCACCGTACCCCTCTCCTCCGCACCAACCTCGCACCCCCGCACCCCCTCGACCCCGCACCCCCTCGAACACGCACCCCCTCGAACCCGCACCCCCTCGAACCCGCACCCTCTCGCCATGACGCTTGTTTCTGTCCCCTCTGCCACTACCACTCTTGAACTCACCAACCCTCCACCCCTTCGGCTCCATTCCCTCTCCGCCCATTCTACTCGGCCACGCGCCCTACAACCCCCCCCTCTCGGCTGTGACGAGCTTCGTTCTCGTTCTACTTCGGCGCTAATCCTACTCCGGGCGGCTACCTGTGTGTTCCAATCGAGCAATGCCCTCTACCCTCTCCCCGCCCCTTGCCTTCTTTATCCTTCCCCGCATATCTCAAAGTTTCCGGGTCACTAACATTTTTCTTTACTACACCGTCTATCTCTTTTCTGCAGACTTTTTATCACTTCGTCATTCCATGGCGTCGACAATGTTTCTCTGCCCCCGATCCCTTTGCGTCATACTTCAATCTTACCGAGTCGTTAACATTCTTTTAGCACGAGAGCTATTCTTTCTCGGCTGCCCTTTTGTCTTAACTACACTTCTGCCATTTTTCTTAATTTTGTCCCGTTCACCTCATTTTATCTTTCATTTGAACTCTCTAAGCGGTCGATTCTGGTCTGTTTTCCCTTGGATTGTCCTGAAGTCTCTGGAGGCAACAGGCCTCACCCCGCGTGCAATCCGACTTCAAAACACCACGTCTCGACCAAAGTCCAGTGCCCATCTCCGCAGCCTCACTCTCATCCGAACTTTTCGACCAGCATCACATCCTCCGCAGAACGTTTTTACGGTTCCTTCTTACTCTTATGTCTACTCATACGTTTAAAGAAATTATTGCGTTCCTCCAAAAGGTATTCTTCCATTTTAATTTCGTTCCTCACTGTCATAGTTTGCGTCTCGGCTCTGTTCCTTGACGTTCGTTCCACCTCCCACCTCGCCTTCGTATTCATTACAGGGCGTTCCTTCACCTCTGATCGACCCCTTCCCTCGTGACCCAAGATGAGCTCGCAAGCTCCCCTTTCTTCTCCGCATCGCTTCCCGACGGTACGAAGCCTCTGTGCCTAGGCAGCGATGCACTTCGAAAACTGATAGATTTTGGAACTGATCAAGCAAAATTCGGTCACCAATATTTACGCTTACGTTTATTACACAAAGATCAAATAACTTTGCTGACATCTTCTGATTGATTGATTTTTTCGTGTTTCCGGGCGCGTCAAGTGCTTTGGTCATTAGTCCCGTAAGCGTAGTGCATGTTTTTTTCCTCGGGAGAGGGCGGTGATCTTCCCCCGCCGAATGAGCCGGGACACACTGAGCTACCGCTCCCGGTCTGACATCTTCTGACTTTAAAACAATTGATAAGATAAAAATATCGCTATATAAATTAATTTACCAGTCCATTAAGAGTAATTTCTAGATTACATTACAACAAAATAAATTAAGAGGATTAAAAATGTGCCATAAAGCCTAACTGAGCATATGATTTTTGATATATGAGACCCAATTACCAAAAATAGAAAAAGAGTATTAAATATGCCAAAGATATGGAACATAAATTTCCAGTTTTAGTATTTTAATGTTCCCTCCAGAAAAAAATACTTTCACCATCGAAAAAAAGAGTTTTAAAAATGTATAGTGAAATTACTCTAATTATGACTACTAGCGTACCTTTGCGAGAAATCTCGCGTATTAATCCCCATCCTCTTCCCTATTTTTCCATTTCCATATTAAACTGTAATATATCTTCTTCTTCAAGACCCTGTTATCCTCCGTCATATGTTCTATATGTCTCCTTATAAATGATAATTATACAACAAACCTTTGTCAATACAAACTATTCTTATTTAACGTTATTACCAAGCAGAGAAGTACACCCGTGTAATTCAATCGCGTAAACTATCAAGTAATTAGTTTAATTTCTCATACAGTGGCAGATTCTACAGGCTCTGAACAGGTCGGATAAAATCGAGAAGCGTCGAACCAGAAAAAAATGTAATAGAACGTTGAAGAAGATCTCATCCTGTAGAATATGGTGCGGGGAACGTTTCTTTGAGGCCTTTTCCGTCAAACTTTTAGTTTTTAAGGGCTTAAAACGCTTCGTTTAAGAGTTATTTAACGATATAGATTCAAAAAATTGTCAGAGTGCTGCGGGTTGCATTTGATATGAATATTTAAATGCGTTTGTTTTTTCAACAAATCCTTCATATTTTTAAAGTCAAAGTGCAATTCGTCACATTCTCTTTCTTTAGAGATCTCATTTATAAAGATTGGTGACCTGAGAGATCCGCAAAAGTTATATATACTTATGAAATAATATAGGAGGCGATTAAAGGAAATGTTCATCATCAAAAGAATTGTTTCTAATATGTTGGGAAATAGTATAGTCTTTATACAGTAATCGAGAAACCTGCGTCCATCCGTCCGTCACTCACGGTTAAACACCTTCCAGTCCCATCGAGACAAATGAAGTTCGACGCTTGTCGGTCTCTTGGTGGGAAACATAATTTATTCGGGCGAGAGGATCATACCAAGAGATTCTAAAATAGAATCAAGAAAACACGTTTTCTTGATAAATATATTGAAAGAGGGCTTTATTCCGCAGTCATGTTTTGAGTGACTTATAGCACCTACTGCAGTGATCAGCAGCTCATTCGATACCCCTCGACTGGACAAATTGATTGGCATAATTCTTAGCCGATTAGCTCTAGTATATCCGTAAAGAAGTCTAGAAAATATGTTTTTGATAATTTGAATGTACCTACGAGTACATTTGTGAAAAAAGATAATTACGAATACCATATTTTCTTTCCGACATTTACACGAATCATTACCACTTGGTTGCTTGACGAAAATTAAACCTAAATTTGTAATGAAACAATAATTTAATTAAGAATTTTAATCGATACTTTTTCATGTATTTTCTATGCCCGAAAATGGTCAAGAGGGGCAACTGCAATTTTTTTCATTTTTCTTTGAACTTGCAAAGCACTAATAAAAATTTTAACATTAAAGTACCTGCCGGAGGCGCCACGTTGAGGTTGGCTACATAAGATTCTCCCATTTAATATATTGAAAACGGAGCAGAAAAATATTTTTTGGCTATGATATTAATATTCATATTTACAAAAAGATTAATATGAAACTAAATTTCCCATTTCTCACTTTCCATTTAGAAAGTTCTGAGTAATCAAAGAAGATTCGATTCTCAACTTGACATTGTTACAATTGCATGATCGTGTGATAATAAGTGATGTAATTACAAAGGGTCTCAGCGGAACGGACAAAATGTGTTAGCCATAAAAATAAGATTGTGAAGGCTTCGCTTTAGTAGATCGATATGTTTGTAAACAAAGAACATCTGGAGCAAATCTAATGTCAACAAACCGGGTATTCAGTCAACACGGAAGTGTAAGATCTGATTCTTAAGATCTCTTTCTTCCCATAATATTTTTTAAAATAATAAATTGAAATAAAAATTAAAAGTGTTAATTTAATGTTATTATAAAATCATTAAAAATAATCAAAATTCAATAAAATTATATAATCTCTCCCAACGTGTGTAAACGAGAGATCATATAATTTTTATCTATGAAAATCCATTTGAATCGTGACTTTTATTTTTGTTCTTTTGAAAGGATGAAGATAAAATATCCTAACTAGTAGCGATAACTAAAAGGTAATGGCTTCGACGAATAAAAAGTATTGGTTTGCAGCTTTAAATATTTCTTTGAAAACTTTCTCAAATTAGGCAGGCAAAATAATTTAATTCATGAAAATACTTTCATTTAAATTTTTTTCATAATATCTACCGCGTTTTTGTAAGTCCTCGTAACTCATAAAATACTAACTTCTTATTAAAATAAACATACGATAATGCCCATTTTCGATCATAAATACGTCTTGCGAATATAAAACCCGCTCGGACAATCACTGTTATTCAGCCAGCTCCCTTTGACGAATGCCAACATCGGCTAGTTGTAGTCCAAAATGATCCGTTTAACGATATCATTCTGTCTGAATAATTTGCGTTTTAATCAGGTAATCCTGGGTTTTCTCTGGTTTATCCATATTTCGATTTTTATCCTCAACATACTGTAAACACAAACAGACATGGTTGTATTTACAAAAAGTAGGTTTTTCCTCTGGATGACAAAAATTACAGAAATGTGGATTAGCACAGTTATTTGAATCCCTTCAATTTTAACTGAAAGTTTATTTGTTCGAAGTAAGTTCGAGAGCTATGTGTGTGAATAAGCTAATGTTCGTCTCAAGGGAGAAACACAACTCAAAAAAAGTACACGGACCCACTACTAGTTCTTTAAGATAACAAGTTTAGGCTTAACTTTTCTTTAATAGGAAGACTAAAAGAACTTGCCATGCAGTACACGAGAAAGAATGTCCTATGTAAGAAACGGGAATATTAGTTAAACCCTCGCTATCTGTAGGAAGAGATATAGAAAAGCACACAATAGAAAATATCATAAGCACTATATGGGAAATCAGAAGCCCAAAAAATAGTTTCTTTGCATTCAGTACTTATTCTTCAATACTGAGGAAATTAGGAAGATTTAAATTTTCTGGAACAATAAAATCATTACTAATTGTGAACGCAGAGTTAAACACGGGCCACATGTTTCACATGATCGCTGCACATTTGCGTTTATATTCACGACCACCAAGTTATAACAAAACGACTAAGACCATCTAAACTGCCGTATGGTTGGTTCCAAAAACAATGGAATTAACTAATTGTTACAGGGAAGTACTGTTCTATTAATTATGCGTTCTAATGTTTATTGCAATTTATTGCTTTTACTATAAAATTTGTTAATAAGAGCAAGTGACAACGCATCTAGGGTCTACTACCTCTCATAAAAAAATATTGGTTGAATGGAAAGCTGAAACTCCATTTTAAACGAAAACCCTTAGTGTTTTAAATATACATATCACACGTATTATTCATGAACGTAGGTAATACGTGAGAAAACAAAAAGATATTATTGTGGCTGAGTGCGAGTGTGTGTGTGCCTGTGAGAGTGTGTGCGCACGCGTGCGTGTCATGTGTATACGTATGTTTGTGAGAATGAGAGAGGGATTGTGCATGTGTATCCCCGCGCACGTGGACGTGCTAGCGTTCGTATGCACGCGAGTGTACACGCGTAATCGTGAGAAACTCAAAATGATTTGATTTTAGCTATTGAAAACCGCATTCCAGTCGTTTCCCCAATGTTCCTAAAGAAACCAACACAATGCGCCTACAATGTTTACGTTATCGCCGTTCGTTGTTTATCTCGCCCGCTGCCCCATTTGGCAGACGGGGTCGCCGATGGCGCGAAGGCAATTTGCCGCAAGGCGAGCGCGCGAGAGAAGCGAAGCGCGCGCGAGGCCTCGAGAAGGCGCAAGGCGGCGCGGCGCCACCCCACCTGCCCCAAGAGCGTCGGGCGGCGCGCCCGCACCCGCTGCCAGGGCCTGCGCGCGGCTGAGCGGCTGCGGGGGTGGCAGAGGGAGAGGGAGAGAGGGGGAAGACCACCCGCTCGATGCGTGCACGCACGCGCCGCCTCCCACTCCTCGCTCCTGCCAGGGACCGACTTAACGCGGGGCGCGCGCCAACTGAGACGCGCCACGGCGCCCTTGCCCTCCGCCGCGGCGCTGTACTGTGCGGACCAGCTGGCGCACCACCACGCGCACCGGGCACTCCTTGCAATTCAATTAATTAATTAATTTTACTAACTTATGCCAACTTATGACCGAGAGGTCCTAGGGTTCCCGCCCCGAAGGTGGCAGGATATTTGATAATAGTTACATAACAACAGTCGACTCCGATTGCAGTGAACTCGATTGCAGTGAACTCGATTGTAGTGGACTCGGTTATAGTGGACTCGGTTATAGTGAACTCGGTTATAGTGAACTCGGTTATAGTGAACTCGGTTATAGTGAACTCTCGGTTTTAGTGAACCGAAGTCAAAGGTCCCTTTTAAAATACGTCCTGGAAATTAATTCCCTTCTGGAAAAAAATATATTGCCTCGGTGCAACAGATTTCAGCCCTACGCAGCTTGGAAAAAATATCGTCAGCCAAAGGTCATAAACCAAGAAGTCTCTCCTGAGGTGAAGTTAGCGGATCCGGAACATTTCATTCAGCAATCAGTTTCATTAGCCGCTTGAGCCATGCCGCTACCGAAAGGATCTAGGTTATTAGGAGAGTAAAAGAGCCTTCGGGGAGTGGGACGGTGTTCCAATAGTGCAAGAGGTATCAAAAGGTGCCAAGACTGCATTACGATACTTAGAGACCATGGACAATGCAGAATCGAATCTGGAGAAAACATGAACTCGAGAAGGATATAAAGAAACTACTAATGAAAAATGTACGAAGTAAACAATTGAAAATAATTATTTTTAATGTCAAATAAAGGTATAGAAATTATTAGTTCGTGCTGATAATGTATTTTTGTGTATCTCTGTATTGATAAAATGAATCAATGTGGAGAAATTCTCTTTAATTTTGACATCATCAGATATAGTGAACCTCTGATATAGTGAACCGAAATTAGTCTCCAGTAGTTCACTATAATCGGGGTCGACTGCATTAGGTCAAATTCAGTCGCTGTCTGGAGGAGAATTCTGGAGGCCGGTTGCTCTCATCGGTAGTTTTCCGTGCTTTCTCCTATCAACACCTAGCGAATGCCGGAGTAGCACCCTAATAAACGAGCCACGGTCTACGAGCAATCTTTCCTTCCTCTTCTCAACGCTGCCGCGGTAGGGGCGATTTCTGGCCAGGGAAAACTCACAAGTGTAGGTCAGCATTGGATCTCATCATCCAGTGGGGGAAGATCACCGCCACCTCTCGTGATAAAAAAACTGCATTACACTTACGGGGCTAATGACCACAGCAGTTGATGCGGCCGGATACACAAAATAATCAATCAGTAGAATTAATTTAAAATATGAAACATTTTACTTTAAAACTACAATGAAAGAGGAAGCAAGATGCATATCAGATAAATATTATTCAAAATTTGCAAAACTTTTGTAGAATGAAGGGAAATCTCTTTAGTGTTCTGGTTTTGCAGTTACAATTTTTGCCGAGTTTTTAAGTAAGTTGAGTAAGTTGGCGTCTGCATCCGGCGAGTATGTGGAGATGGTATGGAACGTTGCATTACCGGGGGAAGGGGGGTCTTCCGGGGCAGAGAGCTTAAATTTGATTATATTCAAGTATTACACAATTTTGCTAAATTAATACGTTGATACACTTATAATTTAAACACTTACTATACATTTACTAATTTATACAAAAATATGTTTCAATTTCAAATTCTATGATTGCCAAAAACAAACAAACAAAAGAATAGAAAAAAATTGTAACGTTATTTGTACCCACGATCCCCCTCCCTACTTTGGCAATGCTAGAGCTAATATGTGTAACTGATCAAACGCAAATCAATAAATAGCATTTATTTTTACTGATATGCTATTGCTTGTTGTAGCCTACGATATGGAGCTCGATTTACATTGCATAACTTACGTGGATCGAAAGGATCTGGTTACGAGGGAAATATGAAAGCAGTTGAAAGATGCTACATGATCTCTTATGGAGAGAATTATGGGAGGGATATATGAAAAGGTAAACGGAGCCAAGTTAACATCTAGCTAATTAGTAAATAAGTAAATATGAATCAATAAAATGTTAAAAATAAAATTCGGTGTGTACCACGGGCGTCATTTGGTTCTAATGATCTCGGGCGAGAAAAAACCCTCGGGTCAACGGCTCTCGGGCACTCGATCATTAGCATCCTTATAATACCCTTGGTGCATAAATAACTATTCTTGCAAATATACGATGCGAATATATCTTACGTGCATATTTACCCTTCATATTTCCTTCATCTGATCCCTTCACTCTACTCGAGGCTCGTTGTCTAGCGAGGGGGGAGATAGGCAGAGTGGTCGCGTTCCGGAGCGCCGCCTGCGGAAGAGAAAGCCTGCAACGCGTGCACTTCGTCTGCGACGCCTCGAGGGCCATAAGGAAGCTCTCGGGCGATGCAAGCCGGCGGCGGCGATCGCCTTCGCGCGAGCGAGCACGCGCACACGCACTCCGTCAGCGCGCACATACCCACGCACGGAGCGGGATAACGTGGAGGGCGACTTGACTCAAGTGAGCCCACTGGGGTCAGCTCCCGGGTCCTCTATATAATCCAGTGCTTCTCAAGAAGGCTCCACAATAGGTGTACCATGGTGGTGTATCTGCGAATCACAGAAGTGGATAGACTGCTTGTGAAGTCAAGAGGGGAGGAAAGGCGCTCGGGTGCGATCAGATCTAGTCCAGTGAAAAAGGAGTGGCACGCGAACCATGGCAGTCTGGCCTCAATTCTTGCATTTCAACAGCCTTGGTCTAGCAAACTGTGACCGAAGGTTCTAATCGAAAAGATACCTAATAGATTTGAGCAATATGACTTCCATTCCCCAATCGAATGAAAAATGAATAATTAATTTGTATTTTTTAATTAGGCTTGCAAATAATGTCATCAAGGAGTATTATCGTCAATGATAGAAAATTATTGCAAATTCAAATACTTTATTTTTGACTGCATAGGAAGGATCTATGTATGAAAGAGGTTTCGAATACGAAAAATAGCGATGTAGAAAAATAAAGAAAAAAATGATATTTTCCCTCGATACTAATTCGGTTGAAATTATGAATACTTGTTTTATATATCTATTTCTTTTTAACTCTTATTCATTCAGACTATCAAGATTGCATAAATGTTACGATAATATTTTGAAACTATCGTCAACGAGTATTTTCAAAGAGCTTAGAGAGCGGTTTCCTTTTATCTAACTAAACATGTATCATGGAAGAAAACATTCAAATTACTTGATCTGAATTGCACTTTTTCGTATTAAATGATTTAAACATTTTTAGAAAGAAAACTAAAATACATTATTTTCTGTTCTGATATCCAAATTAAAATCAATTCTAAATAATGACAAGAAAAATTTCCAAACCAAAATTTTTTCATAAAATATTTTTTTCAATCTTACCTTGTTATGACTGCGTTCGTTAATCCTGAAGAGAAAAATAGAAAACGTGCGATCGCGAGGAAAACTTTCCGTTTCCAGGTGAACGAATATCAAGAGTTGACGGAGGCTGGCGTAAATTAAACCGTACGGCCCGTCAGGTAAGGAGCAGCGAGATCAATACACAGAGGGAAGGGAGGTAGGAGTGCAGAGGCGACGATGGAGCAGCTGACGTAACGATAACGGCCGTGGTTCATCACCCAGCCGGTTCCTCACCCTTGAGACCATCTTGCCCATTGAAGTTTTGTTAGGTAGCCTCTATGCCACTCGACGACACAACAGAGGGGAAAAACAGGTTGGAAGCCTACAGAGAACGAAACCCTCGTTTTCTCGGCACGGAGAAATTACGAAGATGACATTTTCACACCCTCTTATTTACTATCTTATCGTCGTTCCCTCTCAACAGTGTCACAAGCCTTCGCATAAGGCAACGAGCAAAAAACTTTTTTTTTTCTCAAGATGTCTTTACGACTGTTAACAGCACAAGCGACAAAACTATTCGTACGATTTTGTCCAAGACGACTTCTTCCCGATCGATCTGCTTCGACTCGAAGACATCCGATTTTGAAATTCAATTCCTTAAATTTTGGCGATACTTTACACGAAACCCTTGGAACTTATTACTTTCTCGTATACATACGTATATACGGTAGTAATATATGTAGTATAGAGAAAGTTATATAATGCTGCGGAAAATCGATTTCGAGATTTCAACGAAAGTACACGTTTTGGGGTGCCCTGATACCGAAAAAGGTTTTTTATTTTTTTTTTTTCAAAACGTCCGGCCGGCCGGCAGGCCGTCTGCCGTATGTGAACACTACTAGCGCCTAAACCGATCTTTACTCAAATTGAAGAAACCTCTGTCCATATGTCTCTAGTTAAAGATTTGAAATTTTGAAAAACATTCTTTCATATTTGGGGATACTTTACATGAAGACCCCGGAAACTTTCAAAATTTTTTCAAAAACGGCACTAATTTTTTTCTTTAAATTTCTTGTAAGAATAGAGTAAAATACATTTATGAACGTGGCTCCAAAGTTTTCTTTAAATTTTTGGTATGGATAGTGATAAATGCACTGTATCAGATAGCATAGACGCCATATTGCTCTATTCTTTTGTTTTTTCAAGAATTGCAGAAATGTATTTTTTAATTGTCTCTCATGTCGGTAATATTTACATTAGAAGCTGTATCTTCACGTTGGTGTATTTATGAGCACACGTGTTTTAAATAATGTCAGATAACGTTTCTCGAAAACTCAAATGTTTTCTGTGAAAATGTACTCAAAATTCCGCATTTTGAAAAATGCTCCAACGCCATTTTCTCAAAAATGGCTCCAAATAATATTTTACTTCCACTATTTGGAAACCGAAAAGTTGTGAAAATTTTTTAAAAAATAGAACTTTGGGCGGTGACAGATGGCAGCTGGCAAGAAGGAAGGGCAAGACTGCAGTATCAGTCCACACCAAGGAAATTAGAAAACTATACTACGGGAGAGTCTGTGCCATTCTGTAGCACCTCTAGTTCCAAATATTCTCAAAAACGTCTCCAAAGGTTTTCTTTAGTATTCTTGGAAGAAACAGAGATAAATACACTTAAAGGTACAATTTTCACTGTTAAATCTGTATTTTCAAAAAGTTTAAAATTTCTTGAACCCTTAAGATTATATTTTTTGAACTCTTAATATTATATTTTTTAACTCTTTATATTATTATTACATTATTGAAGATAGATATTTTTATTTAAAAAATGGCTCAAAATTTCTTGTTTATTTTTTATCGAGGAATGGAAGAACGGACACTTAAAGAAATGACACATGTGTCATTTTTGTTGAAGTCTTTGAATTTTCTAAAATTGCAAATGTTCATGGTTTCTTGGCGAATTACTATAAATAATATATTGAAGATAGAGATTTTATCTTTAAAAATATGGTCTTCAAAGAGGGATCTTTAAGAAAAGATGTGAATAATTTTTCGATATAATGAATGTTTTTCGCGAAATTGTTCGTGAAATATAGGCAAGTGTTAAATAATTGTAATATCAAGAGCGCCTTCAAAGTTTTACTTTAATTCTTTTCTCGAATAGAGCAAAGTATGCTTATTGAAATTGTGCCAGTCCCATTTTCGGCTCTTATTATTTTAAAAATTGCAGATAATTAATATTTCAAACCTATAATAATGATGATATAGATTTTTCCTAAATGGAATCTGTTCATAGAAAATACATTTTAAAGATCGCGTACACATTTTTAAAGAATCGAATAGTTTTCTCGTAATTTTTACTAAAAGCAAAGGAAATTTATAGAAAGATTCTCAAAAACGTATTTAATTTGTTTCTTTAACTTTTTCTATGGAGCAAAGGAAGTTTAAAAAATGACGCATGTCTCATTTTCGTTAAAGTTTCTGAATTTTCGAAAACTTCAGAAGTTAAAAATAATGCGATAAAGTACATGCTGTTGTAACGACGTTGCGATACTAGTTTGCTGAGCATTGTAACACTTTCTCTATAATATGTGCGAAGTATGCAAGAAAGTAACAGATCAAAGCTATGAAAGAGGAAAAAGTATAAACAGAAGAAATCTTGAAAGCTTTTATATCATCTTTCTGAGAGCAGTAAAACATCACTCTTCCCAACATCTTAAGTGTGCATGGTTGACTTTTACTACCTTGTAAGTAACTGTGTCGTCCGTTGCAAGGTCACTCTCGACACATGAAAGTTCAATCACGACTTATCATACAAAGCAAACACAATCGAATTGGAAGCAATTCAGCTTCAATTCACACATAACCTCTCACTACGCAGAAAGGATAACGGCACAGGATGGCAGCACTGAACATGCAAAGAACACAGAATACAAGTAGCAATGGATCCAGGAACAAAGATAGGGAAAACGAGAAAAGCAGGTAACACAACTGAAATAAACAGATACATTGTGCCGGTTGACAGCGAGAACCGTGAAGTCCTCGACAGCTCCGGCAGAAGCTTACTTCGTGCATCCGCGCACCAGCTGCTCTGCGTCCCATCCGACCGCTAAGAAGCCGCAAACGGACGTCATCCGCCGCGATGCCCCAAATGGCAGCGCTGGCGGGGAGGGCGATGGCGAGCGCGCGGGCGCCGCGACCATCGGGCTCATTATGCGCGGATTGGGGTTAATCGAAGACGCCTTCGCGTTTGACCGCCCCGCCTCGCCCGACTCCCCGAATCCTCCACTTCTGCCCTCGTATCCCTCACCCCGACACTAGGAGGATTACTGCTCCCCATTAACATGCTCTGTAGATGTCACCTTCTCGTCTTCGCCTCTTCCTTCCATTTCTACTTCATCTTGTTCCTCATCCTTCGTAGCCTCTTCCTTCAACCAACCACCTCAAAATCAACCCTTGTTTCCGCCACTTCCAGCAATGTTTTTCTAACCTGCTTCCAATTCCGTTTCCTTTCGTTCCCACCCACTACACACGCTACTACGCCGCTCGCCATTCCACCACCGCGCATCGTCTTAAGGCACCTCCACATATTCGGCATTCGTTTAGCAGCGAACTACCGCTCGCCCAATCCCGAACAGCTGATGTATTCGGAAAATGTTCGCCCCCTTTGATGTGTCCTAAAGACCGACACGCGGTCGGTAGGGCGAGAACCGAACGTTCGTTACTCGGCAAATAGTAAGCAACTTATTCACACTACTCGGGATTCGGCGAGTTGTTCACTGAGTAACGAATGTGTGGAGCCACCTTAAAGGCAGCTCCACACATTCGGCATTCGCCAAGCAGCAAGCTACTGCTCACCCAATCCCGAACAGCTGATGTGTTCGGCGAATGTTCGCTCCCTTTGATGTGTCCTACAGACCGACGCGCGGTCGGTAGGTTGAGCACCGAACGTTCGTTACTCGGCAAATTGCAAGCAACTCATCCACATTCCTAGGGATTTGGCGAGCGGTTGCTCGCTTCTCGCCGAATAATGAATGTGTGGAGCCGCCTTAATCCGCGTCGCTTCCCCTCGTCCCCACTGGCCATCTCTCCGCGTGGGTGTTGCCCGCTAGTGAGTGACCCCGCCATTTCTCACCGGCGTCCAGCGCCCCGCCCACTTCCCTCCTGATCCCTTGCTTCGCCGCTCTCAGCTCGAGGACACGCGTCGCCCGCCACGCGCCCTGCTGACTCGCGCCGCGCGCCGTCGCAGAGTGATGGCAAATTTTACCAAAGCATCGATACATCGATGTTTCGATACATCGATAAAGGATTTTCGATGTCAATGAAAACATCGACGAAAAAACATCGATGTTTTAATTATGGACTAATAAACATGCTAGTTTCCTATCCAATGTTTAATTACAGTACGTAAAAGTGATATCTTATTGCTTGGTTATCAGCATATTAGTAGTATGTAAAAATGATTATCGAATGTAAAGAATAAAATTAACAATAACGAACAATGTTTTGATATTGATTTCCTATTTCACTGTCTATTCAAGCAATGACACGTCTGGTGATAACGTACATAAGACGAGCATCTCCCAAACTTCCTCAGATTGCACATGCCAAATGTGCAGCGTGATAAAGAGATGACGCAAAACAACGATATTGCTGTAGGTTGCTGCTATTCTACAACGTGCTTAAACCTCTTTACTTTAAAAAATGAAAAAGTAAAAAACATCGATGTTTCTGCAACAAAATATCGTGTGAAGAAAACATCGAAAGTAAAATATCGATGTTAATATATCGATGTTTCTGGTGGAAAGCATCGATGTTTTTAAAACATCGATGTTTTTTGCTATCTCTAGACGCAGAGGTCTCCGTATTTCGAATTTGGGGCTCCTGTGAGGCGACCGCCCCGGAGATGCACGCCTGTGGGTGTTGTGATAATTGTTTCGATCAATGTTACTGACAGCGTAACAGAGCGATGAAATCTATGTGGGGAGATCAGGGAGTTTGTGCACGCCACAGCCGGCAGCAATCGACTGCAATCTCTATCTTCTGCAAATGCGCAGATGCACAAAAGTAGTGCAAAATGCGAACTGCCCATGCGCAGAAGATCGATAGTGCTTTCGATTGCTTTAACGTTCGAGGGTGCACAAACTCCCTATTACCAAACATTAAGTATCAATATTTCCAATATTAACTGGAATCTATAGGAAATTAAAAATTCAACTTGGCGTACAATAATCGATATGCGAAAAATATCGAAACTCAAATATCGATCCTTCCTATTTAGATTGCTGCCAATACATGAGAGAGTTTGTGTATGCCGTAGTGGACGGCACTATCGATCCTCTGCGCATGCGCAGATGCGACTCTTGAACTGCGCTTGCGTCCATGATCGATTGTGATTTAACAAACTCTCTATTATTTAAAATCCCCTATCATTGGTTTCCGGGGGGATGAAGCCCCATGAGTCTGCCCCATCATAATTTTTGAACTTCGCAACACCCCACCCCACTCATCCCACCCCCCACCACACACTTGGGTGTTCCACTGGTTCACATATATTAATTAATTCAGTAATTAGGAAGTAAAGTCTGAAAATTAATATATTACATTTTGAAATGTTACAATATTGTGCATATAAGAGTCAGTGTGTCTGTAAGGGGAGAGGAGGATTCAGGTTTGAAATTGCTCGGTCTGTAGCTCGTTCGTTGAAGTGCTACTGTTGGTGTTGTTCGGAGAAACTTGGAAAAACTACCGATCAGATCAGCCGTCCGATAGATTTGTGATTGTATGAACTGTGAATATAATCCAGATTGTGGATAAACTAAATCCAGCTATTTATTCGTACCTTGTGACGAAACCTCTTCCGCTGAGAACCCTAGGACCATCCGATCAACGATGCTGCAGAGGAAACAGTGTTGCCGTCGAGCTAGCGCGGTGTAAATTCTGTTGGTGCCTTTCCAAAAACGATTAAGACGCGTGCAGGCGAAGAAGTGATACATACAATTTTTTTCCAAAAACAGTGAAAAATTCGTTTAAAATATGTCATTTAATCCGTAAGAGAACTGGGATATTAAGAAGGCGTCATGCTGGAGCCTCAGCCTCCAGTTTTCAACACACACATCTCCACGTACATAAGACCTTTAGGAGGATAATTGGTAGGGAAAGACATTCCAAAGTATTTAAACGAAAAGAACCAAAAAGTACAATTCTTCAGTACCTACGGTAGCGGGAACAGTGAGATCGGTCGGTAGGCAAGTTTACAACTCTCTCTCGAAAATATTTACTTTTCCTCCAATTTTCGCCGTATCCAAATTTTGAATCACACAAGTCTAAGACAAGCAAAAGTTTCATTTCTCAACTCCACATATCTTTTTTCTGTTCTCGTCTCCTCTTTTCATTACGAAACGCCTCAAATTACCAGGTTAGATTCCCGGGAAATCTAACTTTAGATTAATCCCGGGATTTTGGATTAATCACTTCATTTCGACATTGGATTGATTGATTACTGATTCCGGGCGTGTCAACTGCTAAGGTCATTGGTCCCGCAAGTGAAGTGCGTGTTTTTGTGTATGAACAGGAGGTGGCGGTGATCTCCCGCTGACTGGCGAGATCCAGGACTGACCTGCGGGGATTTTCCCCAATCAGGTACCTCCCAACAACGCGGAACAAGCTCTAAGCTCCCGACTGGTGTCCCGACTTAACGCAGAAGTGTAGTGCATGCGAGTGCGTGCGTAAGGGGTGAGGAAAAAATGAAGAAGAAGGAAAGATATCGGGATGTCCATTGCCCTTTTGTTAGGGGACTGTTCCAGCATTCGCCTGCTGTTGATAAGAAAAAACACGGAAAACTACCGATTTGGGCAGCCGGCGGCTAGAGTTCTCCTCCAGACAGCGGATGAGTTCGACCTAGCCGACAAGCTCGAGTTGAAAATCCTGCCACACCGTCGGGACTCGAACCCCAGGACTTCCCGGTCAGAGGCACTGCAGTGACATCAGTTGATGCCCTGAGCCACCATTGCCGGTCTTAAAAATTAAAAAGGCAATGCAGTTTAAAACACTTCCCTAACACACCAATGGCTACATCCTTCACTTCGATTTCGTTGCATTCTCTCCATGTTTAATAATTTCGATAATCCGAAAAGCCATTTACAAAATGAAGGACTGAAGAAAGGATGAAGAGAGGACATGATTCTTCAGCTGAAACAGATATAATTTTTGAACTTGGCAACCCCAAGAGATTATTTCATCAGAGCGACATCGTAAGTTACTCTTGCTCAATAAGATGTGCTTCAAACTCATTCACCACTATATAATATTACTTCACTCTTATCACGCAAAAATCCGCGCCACAATAAATCTCCATGACGCAGATAAAATAAAATTCATTTATAAATTCACGATTCTTCCCCAAATAATGTAAAAGTCACTAGCGACCTGTAGCAGCAAACGCTGCTCATCATCTGAACACCACATTAAAATCTATTTATTAACATCTACTTTAATTGGAAGAAATATTTTTCTTTCGATAGCGCTTTAGCTCTGACCTTATTCTAATATTCGCGTGTTCGCAACACCTGAAGTACTCCGTGTACACACTATTTTTTCATTATAACATTACATCGGAGTTTACATTGAATGACACAGAGAATACTAAATTGCAATTCCTTTTTTTATAAAATATAAAAGTTATATCAGATTTAGAAACCAGTGAATAACTCAGTACCAAATGGTAACCGAATCGTACTTGTTCAAACAAATTAGTTAAAATAGATGGATTAGTAATACTGAATTACAGAATGCAATAAGTATCACAGTAACCATTTCAGTTTTTTTTATTTTTAAATCCGATATTAATAAACTGGTATTTATATTGAAGAAAGTTTCTTATTTTCTATGATGTTGCACATTCCAATATGAATCATTGATCATTCAATCAATAAATTAAATAAACCTGATCACTAAATATTTATGCAAGGAATAGAGAACAAAAGAGAGACGATATTTTCGAGAAGCAATGAGGCGAATTGCATACTAAGGAGCGTGATGTTCTGTGTTCCAGCCATAAAAGAAATGAAATAATATTTTTCCACTCATCTTTAGTTAATAACGAATCGAATGAGATACTTCTAGGAACTATGATCGTCTCTCAATTGTAAGACGTTGCCAGAATTTTATGTATACAGTTAGAATATAATATATTCAACAAAAAAGTAACTAGTGGTGCTACAACAGCACATACCTTCTCGCAATACCGTTAATGATTATGTAATATTATAATGTGACAATTTCTGTCTTACACTTTATCTACGTTTCGAAAATTTCTTCAACAGACAAAGAGCGAAAAACACTTTTTAATTCAAACGTTTAAACGAAAACAGCTTTCTGCCATTGAATTCAGTGCATTCACGCTCTAAATAAATGTACCAACGATGCCCGATGCATATTTTTATCGTAAATAGTTCCGAGTGATACGCAAATTATTAGTTTACAATAATTATTATTTTATAGTTTATAATGATTTGCGAACCAGCAGCGGTCGTCACTACTGATTTCTATTGCCATTACGGCGTTATCACAGTAACAATGGCTGCTGGATTAGTATGGCATACACATTTTGCAAATCAGCCTTCTTGATTGATTGATTAGTGACTTCGGGCGCGTCAACTGCTAAATTCATTAGTTCCGTGAGTGTAGGTATCTCCCATCAGAGGGGCACCACCCCAGCCTGGACAGGCTCCAAGCTCCCGATCGGTCTCCCGGTATGTGCGGTAGTGCAGTGCATGTAAGTATGTTTGTAAGTAAGGGGTGAGGATAGGACAAGGAAGAGGAAAGAAAGATCCTACGCGGTCCGTTGGCTGCTTGTTAAGTTACAGCTCCAGCATTCTCCAGGTGTTAATCGGGGAAACCACGGAAAGCTACCGATCAAAGCAGACGGCCGTTAGGATTCTCCTTTTAGCAGCTGAATTCGATTCGTTCGTTGGTTGGTTAATGATTCCGGGCGCGTCAACAGCTTTAGTCATTAGTCCCGTAAGTGTAGTGCATGATTTTCCACTGGAGATGGCGGTGATCTTCCCCCGCTGGATGGCGAGATCCGGGGCCGAACTGAATTCGACCTAGCTAAGTAGCTAGTGTCGAAAATACTGCCATCGTCGGGACTGGAACCTAGGACCTCCCGGTAAGCATTCTTGATACCGCTAGCAACAAAATGCAATGAATCTTGCATCTTAGAAAATGTATGAGTAGTTGGTGTTGGGGAAGAGGCAGTGTCCTGCTAGACCACAATGGTTGAGCCTCGGAGAACCTGGATATTGATATGGTTTTTCTTCCAGTTCCCTTGCGCCAATGAGCAAATTCAGAGATGGCCCCTTGTTTTGCTTCTAAAAATAAGCAGTTACAATGCGCACTTTTCCTTCTTTCGGAGGTTAGTGAGGAAATTAGAAACTTATTCAAATATCTTTATCCATATTCTTGCGGTTTTAAGTCAATTCCTTCACGTGGGGTACAATAGAAGTAAGAACCAAAATCTGTAGCTTGTTTGCTGTTGAAAATATTTTTTTATTATATAATCGCTCCTATGAGCGAATACTTTTTGTTAATAACTCTTGCCAGAAACGCTCACTGTTGCTGGTATTAATAATTCAACTTAATAGAGAGTAAGAGCTAGAGTAGGGATTCCAGAGATCAAGAAAACGTACACAGATTGCACTTAATTGTACGTCAAACGCAGTTTTAACTATTTTTTGACGTTAAATATTGTATTTCTACGCGAGAGTCTCGGAGAGTCTCGAAGATTCGTTTTTACATCATAACTATTTATTTGTATGAAGAATTAATGCGAGTAAAATGAAACACAAGTCAAAATACACAATTGTGTGGATCTTTCATAACCAATCTTTGCATTTGCTCTCAGAATATAAATGTCACACACTTTTGACGTTTTGAGCACCAGAGCTTATTTTTTCCTCAAACGCTGACCGGTTTCAAACGTTGACCAAGCAAGTAGTCACAGAACGTTCAAACTGATCCCAGTGAAATGTTTACAATTCTGATGCGTATAGTCAAAAAAGCAAACCGATAGTTAGCAGCACAAAATGAGGTTGTAACCGCTTCTATGTCATTATTTTCAGGGAAGAAATCGCGCTTGCTCAGTTTGTACTACGTACGTCAGATGTACGACGGGAAAGATCTTTCGAGAATCTTTGAAAGTTCCTTCTTCGTACGTGAAAGTATTAAGACTCACTTCGAACGTATTCTAATGATTATAAAACATTTCTTAATTATAAGCTACAAAATTTTTTATGAAGTTATAAAACTATGTGATGTTTTGAAAAGGCGGTTTCTCAGTGCAGTCTGAGCCGTGGCGTTAACATTCGTATTCAACCAATCTTAGATTTAAGATTGAAGTTACTTGTCTCCAGCGGTAGGCCTTTACTACTATTCATAACCTGTGAAACATTTCCTTTAGTGGCATAAAGCACAGGCATGGTCCTGTTTTTCATTAAGTCCAGGTCCCAAGAATGTTATGTAGGAGAAAATCAAAACTTTGAAGAGAAATATTAAAATTGAAATGATTGTAATTTCAATTACCTCGTATTACTTTTGAAATCATTGCATCATTTTATTTAATATTGTTCGTAAGACGTGTCTTACTATTGTTATTAGTATTGTTTAACGCTATTTTAATATTATTTGATTTTGCACGCAAGGATTTGCTTGAAATGTCTTTCTTTCAGTAGCCATCTTCAAAAAGTCATTAGCGTTTAATAAATACAACACAATTTTCTCGATAATTTTCCCGTTATCTTTATAATGAGTAGTCACAATAATATTAATATAACATACTTCCCTCCGATCGATTTATCTGAGATTTACCAAGATTTTCAAGATGGTTACTCGGGGCCTAGTGATACATTTTTTCCTTCATTCATAAAAAGTGAACATCGAATAGTTAATGTGTTAATATATTCCCCTCCGAAACACTTAGAAAGAAGATTTTTCCAGACACACATTTAATCTGCGATAGCAACAATTCAAAACCCACTTAGATTTTTCATCGTGAGAGTGATTTCAGTTTGAAGTTGTACTAAGTGGGGTATTCTGCAGTTGTTGTAGCCCAGAATTTAATTACCATCTTACCTTAGACACTGAAGTTCACAAGAGCAAGAAAACGGAGCGATCGCTTATGTCTTTAAAAGGGAAGCTCTGCCAATTGATACACGTTCACCGATTTAAGTGATTTATGGAAGGGAATGTTCAATACAATAGCACTTAATTTGAATAAAAATTGTTTCTAAGGAACGACAACACACTTAATTGCCACTTTTAATCATGATGCTTGCTGAAGTTTAAAGGTAACTCAAGAGACCACAAACATCCTAAGATGTAAACAACAAAACAATGTTTCTGATGATCGAGCGTTCGTCTTGCAATGAGAGATGGAACCAAAAATAGCATCGAGCAGAAGACCCTCTGGATACATTCCAGAGTCACAGGAAATTGTTTCGTGACACCAGTTCCCCTTCTCACCGTAACACATCTGGTGGCAAAATGCCAAATGCAAAAGAGAGCGTTATGTCAAAAATAGCACCTACTCACACGCACGCACAAGTATCAGCTGAGTGTCACTTTGTCCAGATCTCGCACGAAATTTGAATGGACGCCACAATATTCGCGTAGATGCGCGCGTTTACATTCTAATGCACAAACTTTTTCGAAGGAAGCAAATCGAACAAATATTTACAGTAGGTGAGCAAATACTCATACGAGATATACGGCGATCTCGAACGACACATTGTTCTTCGCCTGTCAATAAACAGCACTTCTTCACAACACACTGATACGATAAAACCTGTACGTTTACTGAAAGAGCATTCAGTCTATTCAACCGTTTCTGACGTTGTTCCACCATTAGAAATTACGCTAAATTTATAAAAACATTACAGTTTCAAGTTGACATTCATTACAATGCACGTCATCCACGTAAAACGAGGGGATGGCCCATGAATTTTTTATGTCACAAGACAGGTGATACACAATGCTTTTGTTGAAATCGAAAAGGTGTATTACATCAGAAAACTTACCTCTTTGGCGGTTTACAGTAATGTCAGGCGGACTGAATGTCAGAGAGTTGGGTGCGATGACGGATGGAGTAGCCGGGCCGACGTGCCAAAGCCGCCCCTATCAAGGGTCTCCGCACGCCGCGCCGGCCGCCGTCTGTGCGGCCCGCCCCCGATGTGACAAGGACGCGCAAGGTCGTCTGCGCGCGACAGCCACAGCGCGCCACGCGGCGGGAAAATATGACTCTTCTAGAACGCAGGCATACTACCCTCAGATCCTCTCCTACATCGTTGCCTTTCATTGCTGGTAGCCATTTTATTGAATCATTTGCGTTTTCTTGCCACTAATCATCTGTCAAATGAGATACAGCCGTAGTGTTGCTTAGCTGAATGATATTGGTTCCTAGGCTGTCAAGTTACTTACTTTCTTCGATGCATGCCATCTGTTGATGAAGGGTAGAACTAAAATTAAGGTAAACCGCGAAAACGCGAAATCGAAGGAAGCGATATATCGATTCTCCGTTTACCCAACACGCGGTTTGCTTGCTTCTCTCTTCCCGTCATTTCAAGAACACCTCGAGAATGCATGCTAACAAGTTGATAAGCCGTGTCATGTTCCAAAACAACTTACAAAACACGAAGAATACTCTCGCTAAGGTATTTCAGAAGTGCTTGTAGTAGCCTCGAGTCATGATCTGAGAACTCCCCGGTGTCTATTCATTACCCGCCATCAGTTTTTACTTTTTGTATGTGCGAATGCGTGTGACGTCTGTTATCGATAATAAGTGAGATTTACAATAGTCGTTTCAACATGACACCCTTATCTACTGTACTACAAACAAGTAGATTCATTTTGCGCAGGTAAATTCTATGCTTAAAACGACTTGACTTATCTTTAATTAACTGTTGATATTTAAAGCATAAAGATTATTGAGAATAATTATATTTTGGCGTCGGGTAAAATACATTATTATTCAGTTATTAATTAATAGTGCAGTCATTAAAAGGTAATAATCCATGTAATTATTAACAGGTGGCAAGGTCTGTTGTGTCAGGTTCAAATTCCCTTACATGAATTCAATAAAGCCTCATTTGCCTCAAATTCTAATCAAGAAACCAAAAGTAGAGGTTATGGTGCCACAGTTCTTGCCATTGGAGGAATTGTTACTGCTGCTGGAGTATATTATTTCATTGAAGGTAAGTAAAGAACTGCATGCCCTTTTTAGTACGTGATAATTTGGATTTACAATATTAATTGATTTTGCTTATGCTCTTAGGTAAACAACGACAGCATCTTGCATCAAACAATGCATCGAAAGAATTGCCAAATGGATCTGCTGGAGAGTTTAAATGTGGTCTTCCAACATACAGTCTAGATGAAGTTGCTACTCATGCTTCCAAGAAAGATGGAATATGGGTTACATATCGGCAAGGCGTGTACGACATTACAAATTTTGTAGATCAGCATCCCGGAGGACATGAGAAGATAAGCATGGCAGCAGGAGGATCTGTTGAACCATTTTGGCTTTTGTATGGTGTTCACAAGACTCCTGGAGTCCTAGCTATTTTAGAGAAATACAGAATAGGTAAGTCTCATTACCAAGACATGATGCACATGATTCAGTGAATGTATATTTGAACTGGGAATGCGCATTTTAACTAATTTGGAATGCTTTTAAGTGTTATCTTTCTGCGTTATTTACTAGGAAATCTTTCTGAAGAAGATGCATCTGTTTCAATAGCTGATATGGAAGATCCATATGCATTTGAACCACGAAGACATCCAGCTTTGAAACCAAGTAGTGTAAAACCTTTCAATGCTGAACCTCCTATGACATTGCTAGTGGATAGTTTTATCACTCCTTCGTAGGTTTTGAGTAGTGTTTTATGATTGATATAATATAATAGATATTGTAAATATTTTATATTGAAATTGTAAGTGGGAACTTGCTTCACCTTGCAGTGACCTCTTCTACGTACGAAATCATTTACCTGTTCCAGAAGTTGATGAAAAGTCTTACAGTCTAGAAGTTAGTGGTTTATGTGTAAAGAACTCTTCTTTTAGTCTTGAGGACCTCAAAAAGTTTCCTAAGTACTCGGTGACTGCCACCATTCAATGTGCTGGCAATAGAAGAAGTGAAATGGTAAAAGTAAGTATACAGAAATTGACAAAAATGGCAGAATTCATTACTTACTACTTTTCATTGATATATTAATTTTCAGTTTTCATATGACTATTTTGAAGATAATTTGAATTTAGAATGTATTCAATTATTTTCAAATGTGTGTATTATTGCTTTACATTTCTTCTGTATAAAAAAAAAAGGTCTTTTAGGTATTCAAAAGCAACTTGTTGACTTTTCACATAAATGCACTCAAATCCTTTTAAAATTGTCTGGATGTCTTTACTTTTGTTTAAGTCTGTTATTCCTAAGCAGAAGTACATTATTTCACTAGTATCACAAATGTATCTTGACACTGTGTTTATAGGTAAAGGCAGTGAAAGGTCTTAACTGGGGTCAAGCTGCCATTGGTAATGCCACATGGTCAGGAGCACGGTTAATTGATGTTCTCAAGGCATCAGGATTCAAAGAAAATAATGTGAAAGTTGCACACATTCAAGTGAGTAATTTTGTTAATATACTTGCTTATGCTTGTTTGAACTGTTCATATTTGCTATTTGTGTAGAGGTAACATCAATAACCAAAGAAAAATGCATTGTAAGTATTTTTGTTTTTTGCTGATTCCAAAGTAAACCTGTGGGCAATGAAATGCAACTTTTATCCTCCTTCCACTATCGTAACCAAATAGTACTGAATTTAAAATTAATAAATAAACAAATGTGTACAAAAGTTTTGCTAATAAAGATTACAAATGCAGGCAAATCTTACAAATCAAGAAGGAATTGAAAAGTTACATATAAGATAAATGTAAAATACATTTATTGTTTGCTTTGTGGGTTTCAGAGCAATTGCCTTCAAATTATAAAATTTTAACTATGCCAAAAATATTTTGTAGTTTGAAGGCCTGGATACTGATTCAGCTCATGTACCTTATGGAGCATCAATTCCTGCTGAGAAAGCATTAGATCCCCACGGAGATGTGATTCTAGCATATGAGATGAATGGTGAACCTATCCCCAAAGATCATGGATTCCCAGTTCGCGTTATTGTTCCTGGTATTGTTGGTGCTCGAAATGTAAAATGGTTGGGTAGGTTAGCATTGTATTAATAATATACATTTGTACTGAATGTTTTTAGTAATGCGTTGGTAAAGTTGTTAATTTTTTTCAGGAAGGATAGTTGTGTCTAATGTAGAAAGTGACTCACATTGGCAGCAAAATGATTATAAAGGATTTTCACCCAGTGTTGATTGGGATACTGTTGACTTTTCAAAGGCACCTGCTATTCAGGAGCTTCCTGTTGTATCTGCTATTTGTGAACCTCTGGAAGGTACAACTGTAAAGTTAGAGAACAACATGCTGGTTGTAAGAGGTTTGTGTATAATGAAAGTTAATTCTCAAACTCTAATATAAATTCCTGTTTGTTTTTGTTATTACATGTCAGAAAATTTTCAGGTTATGCTTGGTCAGGAGGAGGCAGAAGAATTATCAGAGTGGATGTGACTGCTGATGGTGGAAAAACGTGGCATGTTGCGGATTTTACAGATCAGAATGACAATAAAGTTCCTTATCATTGGGCCTGGACACTCTGGAAGGCTGAAATTCCTGTCTCGCAAAATGTGAATAAGGTAAATGAAAATATATTTTGGACTGTGAATGACTGAAAGTACAGTAAATAAGAGAGTTGTGCAAACTTGAGATTTTTAAGTCAATGAAATTTGGTAAAATGCAACTCAAAGCTTGTTACTTCTCACCGTTTCTAAGCCAATATAATTACTATTATTAGAAACGAGATGAGTTAAGTTGTCCTCTCAAAAGTAGAGAAATGTGACTTGATCCTTTATTCACTCCACATACAGATGTATAGTTGATTGTACTGTACTTTCCTTTATTTCTAATTAAGTTTGTCCATGGTAGGTTGAGGTATGGGCTAAGGCTGTTGATTCTTCTTACAACGTGCAACCAGAACGTTTTGAGAACATTTGGAATCTCAGGGGAGTTTGTGGAAACGCATACCATAGAGTCAATGTCAACATAAAAAAATAATGTACCAGTGACTCTACATGTAAAATTGGAATATTTTGATGACTGGAATCCTGGAGATACAAGAGAAAATGCATATCACTGGGTATGTCAACATTATGTACATTATTTCTTCATGTTTTATTGCCTCAGGAACCAAAAAACTGAAGTTATGCATAAAGCAATGAATTGTAGCCAAAAGGTTTTTTGTATATAAATATTTCACTTTTTTTTTTTTTTTTTTTTTTGGTATATATTTCAGCCACACTGTGGCAAACAATACACGTTTTAGTAGATCACTGCTCTTTGAGAATACAGATGCCTACAAAACTGATTATAAAGACATTTCTTATTTACAATTGTTGACACTATATCTATACTTCATGCTGATTCTACATAATGTACATGGTTTGCTCTCTGTGGCACATATTAATGCCCAGAGATTCTGGGTGTAGTATTTTATACATGGTTGTTAATTTACATTGAATGTGAAGTTGTATTATACTATATATTTGTTATTGTACACTATTTTTGGATGTGCTTAAAGATACTTGTTTTTAAGATTTTGTTGAATTTTGTTACTCGTGAATCATATCTTGTATTTGATAATAAAATAGTTTTTAAGTAAATATTTGTGATTTTTGCTTCTGAAACAGCATCAGGCATTTCACAAAGGCCCGTATTTGTTAGACACTACTTACTCATAAAAAATTCAAAAATAAATACACACTTCACTGCATGCGTCTTCAAATAACACAATATGTGTCATGCTGTCCTACCCATAGCATTTTGCCAAGGTATAATTCATCTGCTATAGTTTGTATCAGCTTATTACATCTTCAAGTTATTTTAAAGCTAGCTGAAACCCAACTGATTGTTAAAGGTATCTGTTATATGTGGCAAGGCACGGAAAACAAATGCACATTGAACTTTGCAGACATGATCGTTGAGTACTGCTGTGGGAGTGAATGTTTGTGCCAAAGTGAAACAGTTCCCAATTTTCAATGATTGGCAAATTGGCTGAAAACAACAAAGTAAGATTAACACAATGCTGGACACTTAAAACAATTTGTTGGTTTAATTTCCAATAGACAATAATACACATTATATTAAAAATTCTAAACTAAATGCCTTACCCCTTCTGTTGTGCATGTGCACATAACACATGGAGATATCCTTTCTGCTGAACCCACATCAATAACAACATGACCAACTGTACATGACTGTCTTTCCTTCCATAGACTTAGATCCAAAGAAGGAATAGATTTGCAAGGCACTCGTGGATTTCTGAAAAATGTAGCCTCAATAGGAAGAGTGTCATTGTCATAAAGTACATTAAAATGTTAAGGGGTGATCACTTACAAAAATGGATCTGGCAAATCCAGAAGTGACCTTTGAATGGTGTCAACACGATCCAAATTGTCACACACAAGTCTTGAAATGGTAATTTT
Source organism: Teleogryllus occipitalis (assembly GCA_011170035.1). Classification (NCBI taxonomy): domain Eukaryota; kingdom Metazoa; phylum Arthropoda; class Insecta; order Orthoptera; family Gryllidae; genus Teleogryllus; species Teleogryllus occipitalis. Next base: position 118,251 of record BLKR01014848.1, on the reverse strand, counting down.
TCGAATTTCAGCCAGCTGAGCTTCTGTAAATCTGACTAGAGGATCATCATTTTCATACCTAAGAAAATAAATTATTACTAAAGTTGTTAAAAATCAGTGATGAATGTCTAGTTGAAATAGAAAACTAAGACTTACCAAAATCTGTCACATTTCCGCAATAACCTGAACTGATGTCCTATTATGCATGCAAATGTGGGTCCCACCACACCACCCATTAGAGGCGTTTCAGCTAACCCTCCTGGGAAGAGATCTATGTCATCTACGTGTAAGTACAATCGTCTTAGTCTCTCAACTACTGGAGAAGGTATTTCTCTTTTCAAATCATCAAAATCACGTGCTAATGTGAGATTACAAAATTTTCTGTACTGATTGTATCCAGGTATTCCATGATCTCGTCCTACAAATGAAAAATGTATATTAAAATAGATTTCATTTTTGTGTAAAGGAACACAACACGTCAAAACACAAGAAAGTAAAATGAGATTAATTTGTGCAAAGCAATGAAGCTTGGTTCCATGGTAACGACTTGGATATCAGTTATTATATTTTACATAGAAACAGTCTGTACTGGTGACTTAAGTGATGGCAATTTAATATAAAATTGGGTTGTTATGCTTATTTTCACATTCAAAATTTATTTAAGTGGAAGATCTTGTTTGGTAATTAAAGAAACTGGCACAAATTATATTTAATGCCCATGTGCCTTGTACAGAATTTTGTTTTTCGTCATTAATTAAAAGAGTTCTCAAATTGAATTATTAAGTATTATTGAATTACAGACATGAAAGGCCCTTACACAAAAATAGGTAATGATAGGAAAACTAATGAATAGATTAACACTTGTTGGAAACATTGAGAAACAAGGGAAACATCATGTAGAAACAATACGTAGAGGTGAAGAAAAGGAAACTATTTATTCTGTTTTATGTGAACCAAAAGTAAGGAATAAAAAGATTTGTTCAGTTATGCTCAAGTTTGTCCTTAAAATTGAATATTTTGTGAAGCAAGGCTCATTATTGTATTTTTGTCATTTGATGCTAGAAAAAAAAAAAAAATTGTCCTATGAATGAGACAAAAACTTACCTCTCTGTATATTGATAGCTGCTAAGTCCATGCCTGAATAAGGCATTCGCCTATCTTCAAACAAATGATTTGTTACTTCTTCAGTAATAAATTGATCCAAAGTTTCCATGGGTGTGCCTGCTAATCCTCGAATAAGTTCATCTATCATTCCAGCTTGATATAGAACATCAGGATTGAAGAAAGTATCTCGGAGTCTCACTCCTGGTTGCTGTTCACTATAAGCAGTGTCCATACGCAATAAAGTTGGTTTTAAGAGACTGTGTCCAAATCTAAATGCAGCTGCAGCAAATTCATTTGCTATTGTGGGATCACATGTTGCATCGTAACCTTTTGTGGGAGAGGTTAGTTTTAGTGATTATCATGTTGAGAAAATCTTTATTATAGAACATATTTCAAAATTACTGTACAATTAGTTATTAAAAAGTTATTTATACCTTTGAAGTATCCCTCAGATTCCAACATCAATCCATGTCTATGAGATCCTTCCCATCCAAAAAGCCTTGGAATGAATTCTCTGTATGTGATATGTTGGGTAATGGCAGACAAAATACGTCTTGCTGTTTGATATAAAGTTTCGTCTCCCCAATGCGAATTCATTGAAGCAAGTTCTTCTACCATTCTGTTATGCTCTCTCAGGAAAACCGTGTGAATGGCTGTTAATGCAGGCTGCTCACTAGCTCTGGCATCCCCTAAAGTTATTAAAAAAAGGTTTGTCAGAATTAAAATGTGGTGTCTTACATGAGGGATTTTCAACCAGGATAAATTTGTGTTCCATGAATGAGCAATAAAATATATTCAAGGAGAGAATGACAATAAAACTGAAAGAGAAATTTCAGTTATTTAAAGTTATATAAAAAAACTTGTTTCGTTCCATCTTTTTTACCCATACGTTCAAATAAGTAAATATAAAAATGAGCTTAAATTACAATATCATTATTCACTCCTGTTTAATTTGTGACATTATTTTCAATTTTTTAAAGGAACTTTTATTTCAAAACAGTAATTTTTGGGTGTTCGATCTGAATGTAATAACCTGTAAATCACATTCAAATGCAATTCCGACTATACTACACTATTGCATTCTTAAATCTATTGAAAGCTAACTTGGCAGAACTGTTGCTTGAATTTTTTTCTGAAGTAATTTGAATGTTTCCAAGTTGGTTTATAATCTGTTTAAAAATGTGATTACTCAGAAGAGTCAGAGTTGCATGTGAATGTAATTTTGGTGTTATCATGATCTGTCCAAATATCTCAGAATTAAGATCATATTATGCAGAAAAACAGTACTATAATCATTGATTTGCTGTATTTTGATTGATATACGCATATATGAATAATAATGCGACATACCTGCTCGGAAACACACTTTTGTTCTTGATTTACATTCAGGATGAGTTGTAATTTGTGGAAGTAATGGTTTTCCTCTTGTTGGATGTCTAGTGACATTGAGTTTCCCACCAACCAAAAGACGAAGGGTATTTGCATCACATACATCAGATCCATAAACAAATGAAGCATCTACATATGCTGTCACCTGGTTCAACTGTTCTCTGTATCCTACAGAAAGAAACAATGTATTGTTTTCTGAGGGTTAGCATGATTTTGTGACGTTTATAATTTTGTAGATAATCTTACCCAATGTTAGTTGACCAGGCATTGATCGGGTCACAGGGATACACATTGGTCTTCCAGTTGAAATATTAACTTTAGGAAAGTATGGATCTCCTTCAGGAACTGGAATAGGGAAACATTCTGGATGCACAGACTTCATTGCATCACAGGGCTGACAATCCAAAATTGCTTCACCAACAAATCCTTGAAAGAAAATTGCATTTGTATATTTGTACATCATTGCATCAATCATTTATATTTTAGTTTAAAAATTGTTTTCTTATACCTTTATTAACTGGTGTATGTGTGAGATCATGATCCAACAATTGACCAAACTGCATGAACATTAGTGAATATCGAACATGTGGACGGCTAGTGTCTGGATGCACATTGACAGAAATTAATCGAGGGCTTGGTAGAGGTTTTCCAGTCACAGACATTGCTCTGGGACTTCCAATTCCTGCAATTTGTGGTTTCAAAAAGCAAATATTTGAATAAAGCGTAGTAAATAAAATATTATTGATAAATCCTATTACCTAAAACAATTATATAAAATCCTTTTAAATTTAAATATTATAGTATTAAAGTATAGTAGCTTAGGCAGTAAATGAGACTATTTTCAATTGTATAAAATACTAAATTATTTTTATTTTTTAAAATTAATTACAATTGTATTAACCTCAGTACAGGATTTGCCAATTCAATTAACCTTTAAAATGAAAGAAAAATACAAAAACATATTTTACACACCATCATGATATGCAGGTGGCAAGAGCCTGTTAAATGCTCTTAATGATTTGCCTATTTCTGGTCTCTGTAGGTTATTACACCAACCAGTAGTACTGCGGTATTTGCTGGTGTGGTCACAAGGTAGAGTTTGTTCATCACAACGAAACATTCGAGGAATCTCCAAAGTGTCTGACAAATCCACATTAGGTAAGACTGCCATAAGTTCTCGTACATCTCGTGGAGTTACTATACTCCTGCCTGACTCTTGATCTTGAAGATGGCTAAAATAAGGCATATTTTATAAACAAATAAAAAAGAAAAGGTATTTTAAGGAGTGTAAATGTAACAATTATATTTTTTTCATCATATACTGCACCGAAATACACTATCATCTTATAGTATGATTGGAGATGCATATTCAGAAGAGTGAATAAATAAATGTTTATCATGTCATTAAATTATATTGATCAAGAAATTCAATTTTTTAAATTACAATAAAGAATAGTTATTTTCATATTAAATGCATAAAGTTTCCATTTCTTTCATGGTTAAGATTGAAATCACTCTCAACCGTGAAAGAAACAGAAATTTCACACAGGAAATATGAACATTTTTTCTACTACTTCATAAAAGTATTACACAAAAGGGTTTGTAAACTTGTATTGGAATAAGAAGCCTGATACTCCGGACAATGTACAAATGTATTTCATACGGCCATGATTAGAGAAGTATTCTAAAACGATGCAAGTCTCTAAAAAGTATTCTAAAACGTGAAAGTCTTTTGACTTTCACAGTAACAAGATAGTTGCCTTGGCAATAACCTTTTCTTGATGGGTGTTAAAAAATGACTAACTTCATGTACAGCTTGTGATGCACAAAAGTTGCCTTTTTTACGCAGTTGTAGAAAGAGTATTTCCATTTTTGTCTTAACAATTTCCTAAAAGTAAAGGGAACTTTTTTCTGCACAAAAACAAACAAACAAACAAACAAACAAACCTATTTTGGAGACTAAAATGTAACTTATGTAAATTGTAATTGAAGTTGATTCAACACATTTTAAAGAATCAAGAATTTTTTTCCAACTGCAGAAGGACTTATCAAACAATCTTATTTTTTCCCAAATTATTAATGACCCAAAATGCTCTTAAATACCGTCAAATCAATCTGACACAATCAGGATAGTTAAGAGAATTACAGTGAATCATTGCCGAGTAGGGTACAGGAGTTGAAAACGGACGTGGCAATGTAACGCTTTGTATCCAGATGGCGCGCAATTTGAAACGCAAATAACGTCGGACAGCGAAACCCGAAACGGTCTGTAAGCGATGGACTCGTTAAACTTCGAAATGGGGATGGTCAAGCAGTTTCAATCATTTTTTTAGCTGCGCTAGTGCATGAAAATATGGATTATGTTCATGAATTCTATGTACTTGTATGCAAAGCTCACCACTCGCTCACAATGTCTTTCACAAGTAGCCCAAACGCGCACCGTAAAATAGGATAAGAAGAATGTGAGTGAGGAACCGCCAGCTGTGACCCAGAACTTCCCTCCTGCTTTTATTAATTTCTTTCTGCTTTGTATAAAGCATTTGTTTTCTGCTCTGGTCTGTGTTGTAGATTGATGTAAATCACGTGAAGTCTACAACTTGCAAATTTCAAATTTTTCAATATATCGTAAAATAGTGGCTTTGTTGGGAGGCACTATTTTTTAACATTCTGTTCACAAGATCTATGTAAAGAGAACATGTATGATAAATTTACTTACAAATTTGTTATGCATTTGTATATATAATAATGCGGAAATAGTTGTTTTCGTGTGAAGTGAGTGAAATTATTGATATTTGCGCGATCGAGACAAAGGTCTTTTCCGAAGCGACAGGTTGAGTCCTTCCCCCTCACAAAGCAACTAAATCGCAAGGAACAATAATTTTATGAAATATGAACAATTTTTTTCTACGGTTCTATAAAAATGTTCTATTACGAATCATTACTTGTTTCATGTATACATTTTATGGCTATCAAAACTGTCTACCGTTTGTGCTAAAAGTCCTTTCTTGCATTGCCATGTAGCGTCATCTTTAGGGAACGGATTTTCATGTAAATACGTATTTTTATAAGGACAAGATACCTGCATTCACTAATATTTTTTAGACTTAACATGACATTCTGAACTAATTGGAACCATTTTTATTTTACATATTTTTACATATTTTGGTGTAATTACATATTTTATCTACTGCTACATATTTTGTTACATTTGAATATATTTATAGGTCGAAAATGAACATTTCACATGCGATATTCGAAATATATGTTACTTGGAAACGAACTTTGTTACTCAAATACTTAAAACAACACGCAATGCGCTTTATTAACGCCAGACCATCGCTATTAACGGTCAAACTTACCTCCCCCCGCCCCCATCTGCTTCTTAGGAAATCGGGTAGTCGCGATCAAGGATGAGCGGATGTAGTGAGTGAAGCAGAAGGAATTTTAACCACGTGGTTATTTGTGTTTCATAGACCTTATGCGTATCTCGATAAAAAAAATCCAGATCATTGTCTTGTCTTATTCCTTTTCTGGAGTTGGTGAGTGTGTGTGTGGGGGGTATACTCCCTTTACTCCCCCTTCTTCCTCTCACAGGCTACACGGTACTATTCACTTGAGCGCCGGCTCCTCGTGAACATTGTGTATAATACGCAAGTATATATTTCGGATGAAACTAGCCAATAATTCTTCTGTAGATGTAAAACTTTCCTTCAGCCTACCAGAATCTATGTTAAGATCTGATCGGCAACGTATTCTGCTCGGAAAACGCTTGACGAATGGAATTTTAAACATTACAACGAATTTTTATTTCATATATTTCCTATTTTTTCTTACATCTTTTTGAAAACATAACTACATATATATGTACATATTTTGCTTTTTTATTACAAAAAATTCCGTTCCCTAGTCATCTTTAAAAAATGCACTGTGTTATTGCATTTATCTGATGACTTAAGCCTAGCGCGCAGTGGGTCGGTAAGGAACGGACGGTATTTTATGTTAAAAGTTGATTACATTGTTTCCCGTAAGGATACGCGCACTAGGCCATCATTGACGAAACGGAACGATCCGCCTCTTCTGATCCTTGCAAAAATTCTAAAGGAAAGATCTTCTGGTCACCCCGACGTGCCGTTCCGTTCGAGCCGATGTTGTCGGCACGTGCATCAAGTCGGGAATGCCTTTCCTCCAATTCAGTTTTGAGGTTACGTGAAGCTTGTGAAGCGAACATGATTGTGTCTAATTTAATTATATTGATTCATAGTTATCTCGTGTTGTACATGAAATAAGTTTTATTTAGTACTAGTAGAACCGGCAATACTTTGCTGTTGCAGTGTATTACACATCGCACACTACAGGTCGCTACCCTGTACAAAAATTCTAATAGATTAAAGACTCGCATGCATGGGTTTGTTCTATGTCCTGGTTTGGACATGGTTGTCAAGTATCCTATTGTTAAAACGTTCTCCCTCAAATTTGGGCATGCGTTTGCTATGACACTATGGTGGTGAATGATTTACTTGTCCGAGTTTCAAATGGTAATTCCGACCGATATTTCACAATCGCAGGGGCAGAATACTTGTGTGCACTGAAGACGCGCTTAAATCATGACCGTGCGGCAGGTTGCGTAGAATTCAGGGGCGCTTGAGTTGTCGTAAACGAATAAATCATCAACAATGCCCCCGCACGTCCGATTTAATTCAAACAACTCTTTAAACACTCCCGTTACTAATGACACAGTGTGGAAATTTCAGCGAATTCAATCGAGTAGTTTTTGCGTCTCTGGGCGACACACAAACGCACATTCCATTTTATGTATATATAGATGTTACCCAACACTCGGAAGTGTAATTTAGTTGGTTACCTAAACTATTTGTATCACGGTGTACTATCTGCCAAATTCGAAACACTAAATAGAGTATAGAAGATTCTAAATTGAATATTTAGAAGAGGCTGTGCAATATTAGTGAAACTAGGAACATTTGTGGACGGTGAATAAATTATACCATATTTTAGAATGATAAATTGATTTATTAAACAATGTAAATTATTTTTGTGTCTTATTTGCGTGAATAATTTTGTCCTGTCTGAGCCGATTATTATCATAAGATTCCAAATAACTTAATGCAAATATGATTCTGTCTCCTAGTTCAGTAATCTTACACGTGTCTATTTTGTTTAATAGAAATAGTTATATATTTGTAATATAATTTAATAATTGTAAATCACATTTAGTAACAATCAGTAACAGTGGTATCACTGGGTCTAAGTGAATCTGTTTGTACTCTGTATGTACAATATATTTTGTACTATGTATGAATAATAGTTTTGAATTATACGAGGAATCTAAGTGAGCTTTTAATTGCAGAACCAGAAAGTAAATCGACCTGGCGATATGCGAGTGGTTAAAAGCACTTATATTCCGAGAATTATACTACATTTTATTTAATTGGAACGCACCTTTGTAGGAAGCTATTCACAAATCTTGCAGATGCAAATTCCAAGATCAAAGACGTATTGGCAATTTCAACAGCTTGTCGTTTTGGCCTGTTGAACCCAAATGCTGTACCCACCGGTGAAAGAGGATCAGCGTTTCTTTCTGAAAAAAAGTTATTAATAAACGTTTCATCTTGGAATTATAGAAGAAAAGAAAGTTTGAAATTATTATATAGAATGTAATTTAATATTTTTTGCACCAACACCTAAACTTACGTTGTAATGATAAATCGCGTTCTTGTTGAATAATTCTTCCCACATCTCTCCTTGCATTTGCGACAATATCAGCTAATAACGTTCCTGATACCACAAAGTGTGGGTTACTGGTTTTCCAGGGAGCTAGGTTTAACTTGTGCATCACATCTCCTTCACAATGCATCATGGCATTTCTGTTGGAAAAAGATAGTCATATTTACATTTTCCGAAAATAGACCAAAATAGCACGCAGAAACACGCCCCAAAAATACAAATTTATAAAATAAAAATTAAATTAAATAAAAATTTATTCAGTAGTTTATTTAGTTAAGATAGGAAAGAAGGACAGTAAAAACATTTTAACCAATAATATTAATTCGATTGCTATAATACAATCCCTTCATACCTATGAAACTTTCATTCTTATTGCACAAATATCTCCATTTTCCTTTAAATTTGCCTTCTGTTATTCACATTAGATTACTATAATTCATGCCTATGAAACCCTTTAATTCTTAATACAAATAACTCCATTTTCTTCAAATTTGCCTTCTGTTATTCACAATGCTTTGTATTAAAGTCATTAGTCAGGTTTTTGCTCTTTGGTAAAGTATTTGCAAAATTCGTAAGCCATTAAAATAAATATATTTATAATATTCACAATATATGATAATAATAATTCTTTTATCACATGAGCTGTTGAAAAATAGAGTTCTGAAGTACAAAAATCGATATTTTGAATTATTTGATATTAAGATTAGTACTAGGAGATTATGTTTGTAAGTAAATAAAGATAACTCTCCTACTGACCTCTTAAAAGCTGCATTTCTCCTATAACCAAAATAGAATTGGAAGATCTTTGGAAGCATAGTGATGTAATTGGCACTCTCAATATCTTGAACCGTTAACAGAATATTCGAGGTGGACGTTTTTATTGAGTCACTCTGTTTATGTAACCACAGAAAATGATCCCACTCTAAAGTGAAATGTAATGTAATGTGTTTTGAATGTCTAACGACTTTTATTTCAGTTATTTAATGCGAACGTGTTTTGTGATAAACTGAAACGCAAAATAACTGGTCTAAGAAAATGAAGAGTAACTTATACCACTTTTAACTACTTACAAACCTGTGTAGTTTTATTTCACTCATTATATGTGAGATAAAATGCTTTAAAGTATTTTAGAAAATTCTTTTGTAGGATATCTTTAATTCTTGTTCACAAGAGATAAGCCTTAGGAGGGTAATGTGACTATCGTTGGAATAGAACCAGAATTTTCTGTATTACCCAATGAATTCTTCTCTCAGTGAACTTCGCATCGCCGGGAGAATAACATTAGGCTTTATTCGATGACTAATTTATGATAATGATCAATGAACATACGTTCAACGTCTTGGGACTCAAAGATGTCACGCTGTTAATGAATCAAAATGGCTCGACAAAACTCTGAGTCCAGCAATAAGAACCTTGTTTAAAAGTGATTGGGAAAGACAATATCCTAATACAAACTGCTGGTTGAAATTTTTACAGAAGACAAAAACGGTAATTACAATCAGAAAAATAATTATTTTATTTTTAAGACACAGGACCTAAAAGCACGTCTGGAATTAATAGCAAGATCCATGATCCTACAGTTAACTTATTTTCTTATTCGTCCGACTGAGTTCTTACAGAATAAGGAAACAAGGATATTTTTCCTAAAATTGTTTTCCCTAGTATACTGGCAAGGTGACGTGCAGGTTAAGTAATATTTTCATTGACATATTCAATGTCACTAGAGTTGTCATGACTTCGCTTGCATGAGTCACCTCGTTTACTGTTTTCTTTCTTTTGATTCTCCGTACGTCGTTCGTGGTTCTGTTCGGAGCATTCCATCAGCATGAGTTGTGAAAGAATGTCGTAAAAGCCAATGTGATGGCGCGAATTTAAACACCATCTTAAGTTACAAAATTTGAAATTAAAATGTAAAGCGTCGCTTATTTCCTAGCTAGTACGGTACATACATATACAAGTATCCGAACAAAGAGGCCACCTTCACAGAAACTGTAGAGACTGAGATGATGTTGCACGACGTGGGTCTGTTTGCAAGGTCCGTTGAAACTCCATTGTGTCACCTATTGCTGTACATGTTGATTAGTACTACTAACGATTTTTTCAGCAGAATTGCATTAAATGGTCGTTTCTTGGCCGAACTCTAATGTTTCGTGCCCTTTACCTCTGAGCCCAATTGTATTCTTGCGATGGCTTGGAATGAAGTCAATATTGCCAGGAATTGTGCAAATTATACTTACCTTGCTGTGAATTTGCATACACAAAACGAATGGCTACGAGATCTGCAGGCATCAAGACACTTCCCTCACTCAAAACACAGTGGAGTCCAGGCACGCTTCTAGGTAAAGGGAATGGTTCTTCCACATCGTGGAGTACACAAAAGAATTCTGTCTAAATTGTTTCTGACATGATCCTCCTAAAATCTCTCTTTTTCCTCTCTCTCCCCCTCCGGTTGAATTTCCCTCCCCAGATGTACAATGTGCAATATAAATACTGAATATTTACTAAAGGGAGATTACAATTACATAGTACTAATCTGCTTCATGAATAATGTGAATTCAACGATGCAGAGAATTGAACTTACTAAAAATACTTACAAAAATGGATCCTTGTTCAAGAATACTAATGGTTGCACTTCAGGCATGGTATCAGCATTGTCGCAAATTACTCTGGACAAGGTAACTTTGCGAATTTCGTGTAATTGTTCTGTTGATTGAAAGTTAAAAATACAGTGAGTTAATGAACACTGAATAAAAAGCGTATATTTCAGAAGAAAACATGACACTGATGAAAACGTACCTTTTGTGAAGGACGATGGTGGCAGATCATTTTCATACCAATATCTGTCACCTCGTCGAAGGTAATGGAATTGACGACCCAACAAACAGGCAAAAGTTGGTCCAACTACTGCCCCTTCCAGTGGTGTTTCTCCAAGGGCTCCAGTAAATAAATCAATATCTGAAACATCCCTGATCACACAAGACAAAAGTTTAAATGTTTCTTCTCATTAGTGTCACAAACAAAGTTGGATGAAGTTAAAAACCATGGTGGAAAGATATTGGTGGGCTATTCCGGCGTTTTGAGTTTTAATCGTTCTACGCAGCACCAGTTTGCGTCACAAAGCAAGTTATCACAACACGGGCCCTTCGTTTGAAAAGCCTGACAAGTCGTAGGAGGTCTCCATGTTGCATGGAGAGCAAGAAGTGTTGAGAAACATTTTGGAAGTGGCATAAAGTGACAAGTTTTAAATAAAAGTAACATGTTAGCGGTATAATGGAAATAAAAGTTGCAATATGAAAAAAATGCTTCACTGCAAAATATTCATCTTGTTTCAATGTAACAAGGTGATGATTGTAACAAGGTGATGATTTTTGGTAACTGTCTGCATTTAAAATTCCCGCTAATATCGTGAAAAACTGATGCCTGAAGCTCGTTGGCTGAAGTCGGATACAATGCTCAAGAGCCCCTCCCCCCCTTCGGCTAAGAACCAGAATCGCCATACTTCTCATTCTCAGCAATAATGTTTTACGGAACGATTGTTTGGACCCGTGAAAATGCCGCGCACTCCGTTAACCATTGTTTTAAAATTGAAAATAGCTTCAAAACCTTCTTCACACCAGGCACGGCCCTGAGCTGCGTTACCTCATAGGGGCACGTTATACGAGTTAGTCAAAAAACGTCAGTTACATTTTTACTTTCTCGCTACGGAGTAGAGAGAAAGTTATGTAACGCGCGAAAAATGGCGAATTTTTGGCACAAAATCTTTTATTGCCGGGACCTTGTAACGAAAAACCGTATAAATCCAGTCGCTAAATTTAAGAAAAAATCCTCTAACACTTGGTGTATTCAGAATCCAAGTTTTGTGGGTTCTTGATAGCGAAAACTCGACTGACGGCAAAACATCTGTCCGACCATGTGTGAACAACGCTAGCGGCTAAACCATTCAACCGATTTTTTTTCTAAAATTGATATTCCTCAATCAATCTGGCTGATGTTGCGGCTCCTTGAATTTGAAACCGATATTTTAATTTTGGGAGGTATTTTACATAAAACCCCTGAGAAATTTTCCAAAATTTCAACAAATGACTAATCTTTTTTTATTAAATTTTGTTTTTGGATAGTGTAAATGACGTTTAAGAGAATGGTGCAGGTCCATGTTCGTTGAACACCCTAATTTTTCGAAAATTGCAAAAGTTCAAAATTTTTTCGGCGTCTTCCTGCAACTACAATTATGAAGATGAAGATTTTCGTTAATGAAATCTGATCCTTAAAGGTGGATTTTGAAATAAGGTCATGTACAATTTTTAGAAAATTTGAGTACTTTTCGCGTAATTTTGCGTGAAAATACGTGTTGATTTAGCACTACAAGTTTTATTCTAAAATAATGAATATGGCGTAATATTTACTGAAATCAACTTCTGGATCAATGACCCTCATCTTGATCGTTTATTTTCAGTTTTGCTTTATAAATTGAGAAAGTGAGATTACACTTGTTTTGCTTCTGAGCACACAATGTACCTTTTCTCTCTCTCTCGCAAACGTCATAGACAGTTTTTGACGTTAAATAAATAAATAGTCAGGGCTGACATTGTGTGTGAGTAAACATTCAAGTATTTTAAGTGCATAGGACGCCCAGTTTTCGCGTATGGACGATTGCTACATGCACGATTGTGTCTTGTAGCGAAGCAAGTTGCATGTGAATCTGCTGACTTCTTTGGAGCGTATTCTAAGAATTTAAATTCCTCATTTTAAATCTGTTTCATTTATTCCTATGGGTAATTTCATGGCAGTGGTACATTTACGTTGTTTTGTGTTGTGTTTGTATAAGATGTAATCTTTCCATAGCGTATTTTATGAAAGAAATATATCTGAATGACGTGATGAAAGAGTTGAGTGGCTTGTGGGGGCTCGTCCATTCAAAATCACAAGGGGCAAAAAAGTAAAAATTCGAATACATCCCGCAACTTTTGATAATGCGCAGAGCCTCGATAGGCGCTCAGTTTGACAGTCGAGTTAATTGGGCAGGTCTTTGAAGTTTTTAGGTAAATTTGATATAATTGAATTTCAAATCAATGAACTTCTTGTACACTTAACTCTTACTTTCAACTTACTTGTACACTTTACTCATCTGGATTACGACATCTGTAGACATGACATTGGTAAGATCTTGGAAATTATTGACAGGAGGTAAGTCACAAAACTGTCTCCACTTTGTATACCCTGGCAACCCATGATCACGGCCATGTTGAATTAATTGGGCAGCTAGATCAAGACCACTTCCTGTGTACATACACATGATAATAATGTATTATACTTTCTTTACAATGTTCTTACATGAATTTATTTTGTTTACAACATTTCTTATTGACCTTTCTTTGGATCTTGAAACATGTGATTAGTCATCACTTCGTTAATGAACTGATCTTCCCTTTGAGCTGCGCCGTGAAGTAAGCTTTGCAAAACACCATCTAAGCCACCGGCCTCGTACAGTTGGAAGGGCGCATAAAATGATGCGGCGATTGGTTTTTCACCAATCTGTCTTCCAGTCTGAAAGTAAGCATAGGAAAACGAAAATAATGTTGATTTTTTAGATAGATAACTCATTGAAACAATATATTTTTTAGATGAAAGTAACCTGATCAAAGACTCCAAGATTCTTTGGCACCAAGGAAGCCACAAACCACAAAGCAGCTGCAGCCACACTATTTGCAATCCCTGCATTAAGATTTATGTCATAGCCAGTGAAATGCCCCGAAGAGAGGGGCCGCAGTCCATATTTATCCATTATATTCTGAAATTCGAGTTAACAAAAATTGTCAGCTTCTGTAATAGATTCACTTATATAAATCTGGGAACTACAACATTTTAGATACAGTTCTCCAGACTTGTGAGGTGAATTTGATCTTACTTCTCCCAACACGACCGGCAAATACTCCGTGTAGGTAATGTGCTGCATCTCTGCAGCCACAATGCGCCTCGCCTCTTGAAAGAGAGTCTCATCTCCCCAATGGGAATTCATACGAGCCAATTCACCGGCAATGCGATTGTGCTCTCGAACCCATAAGGTATGCATCGCTGTGAGGCCAACATGTTCGTTGGCACGCATGTCTCCTGCCTTGAAGCACCTTTAATAACATGCGTTGGTTAGTTTAAAATACACATTGCCTTGAAATGAATCGACAACAGTCAACGCCATTTACATTTGGCAATGATTTGCAAGAGTGTTTATACGTTTTCACTCATCATTATTTGAATTAAATACTTCAAAACTATTCGTAATGTCTTTGGAATGTGTAGAGAAGACGCTTTCTTCCCTTTCTTATAAACGTCATTATTACGTCTCGCTTTTTCATTTACTTACTTGAAAATGCTGTCCTGCCTACAGTCAGAATTTCGGTCTTCACTGGGCATCAAACTTTTTCCTCCTTTTGAAATTTGGGTTTTCAATTGACCTTTGTGGAATGTTCGAAGTTGATCGCCTTCATCTCTTGAACTACCATATATCACAGAGCCATCTAAGTAAGATGTTACCTGATTGATTTGCTCCCTTGGGCCTGTAATGAAACGAACAAATTAATTGTTTTAGCAAGGTGTATTCCAAACTTGCAACTGTATCTGCATTTAGTTTGGAATAGAAAATATTTATGAAATAATGCTTATTATTAAGCAAAAGATAAATAATAGCTTTATTACAGGTTCCATTAAACTTTTGGGTAAGAAACACTGAGATTTATTTTTAAAATATTATATATATTTAAAATGAAGCTGATTTATGAAGTGAACGTTGTCACATTCAGAAGAAATCACAAAAAAGTTCATTTATTAATAGTAGAGAAACGGAAAATGCGTATCAATTCGTAAGTTGACAAAAAAATCAAATAAAAAAGTTAATTGGAGGGACTTTAGGTATCTGTGAATAATAGAATTAGAATTCTGTAAATAATATCTATCAGAACAAAACACTACACCAATAATAATGTTATTTTTAGTATAAAATAGCTTTGTCTTATTATTACGTAATAAAGTAACAAAAAATTTACCGAGAGTACAGCCAGTGCGCGGAGCAGTAGCAGAGCGAGTGTATTCCTGACATCTTTCGCCTGTCCTGCCATACACAGGATCTCCGTCTGGTATGCGAATAGGGAAACATTCAGGATGAAAGTCACTAAAATTTACGCTGCAGCACTTCAGTCTTTTGCCCTGAAATCCTGAAAATAAGAACGATTTCAATTAAGCAAAAACACAGATTGTTTTATCATTTTACACGGAAATACAAATAAGTCCTGCAGGATATGTTTTTAGAAAATGTTCAGGAACACAATTAAACAATTAGCTAATATTCTCAGCCGAACGTGAATTGAATTAATTGTCAATAACTCTAACGCATTCAATAAAACTAACATTTATATTTCACTATTTCCATTATCTGGTAGGTTCTAAAGAAAATGCATAAAGCTACAGTTGTCGAACATTTTTATTAAACAGAAATAGTCCCAGAATGTGAAAACAGTTAGAAAATTCTCATTACCTTATTGCATTAATCTAAATGGAGTGAAAATAGTTGATAGGAATTTTATGGGCTTTTCTGTAGAAGAATGTGTAGATTATATTTTTGGACTGTATTTGTTTTACAGTCAGAAAAGGGACTTTGCTATTTTTTTTACCGATTGTCACGTAATGATTTGTGAAAGTAGACAAATTATAAAATAACTTGACAGGATGCTAATAGCAGTATCTTTAAAGCGAGTTATTTGTTATGCTAGTTATATTTAATAGTACGAAAGCTTTTGGAAATTCGTGTATATTTGAATTTATATATTCGTGAGAAATATGTAGTACTATTTTGTGGGTGAAAAGAGAGCTTCTGTTATATGTAACATCTTTACTGTATGTCTACTGGAATTACTATACGTCTTTGTATGTAAAAACAGACGTGACAGTTCACAATGGCGCCGCACTCAGCGATGCCTTCGCACGTGGTGCCTACTACGTAGTTCGGCGTCTCGCCACGTTAAGCGCCACTATCGACTTACCTGTCATCTGCGGCGAGTGTGCTAGGTCGTGCGAAATGAACTCTCCCCATACGGCGGCCAGCGCCATCAGATGAGGGTGAGGAAGATCTGCATCCCGATGCACAGTCAGTGACACCTTTGGATTCGATAAGATGAAAATACATTAAAGGAAGTGAATATGAAGTAAAGCGAAACGTGAATGTCAGGAAACACGAGAAAAAACGAGCAAAATAATATCATATTCTTAGGAGGGGCAAGATTTAGCGAAAATGCTACTGACTCTCTTGAGTCAGAAGGGGTGTTATCTGTCTTTTAATTGATTTTTACAAATTAGAAATATGCAACGGTTTTCAAATTTTAACAATATTTATTAGCGTTACTTTATTAAGTATGCAAAATGTTTATAATATATTTATATAGCATATAATTTGTGCTTAACGTATTATGTATATTTACTTCATGTATATTTAAATGTATACTACGTATAAAATGCTTTCAGTTGAAAAACGGTTTTGTACACATTTTATTTCATAAATGCCTATATTTTGTACGTTTATTCCATTTTAGACCTTGTCGCGCAATTTCTACGCGGGGGAGGAGTGGCAAATGTCCATACGAGCCATATGCTGGTTATGCCAATACCTTTTAATTTTTGGGGTCATTCCGAAAATAGTTTCGCAAAATTAAAATTTTGTGTAAATGTTTCCCCTTTGTAAAAACTCGTAACACTAACAAACCTGAGATGATCGTTGTACATTGACCATCTCTCTCATCCCTAGATAATTCAAAGTATCGTAATTAAAAATTGAAAGGTGAAAAAAATAAAACATACGATTGCGATATAAATTGAACATTCATATATATAATCTTTTATAATATATAATAAAAATATCAAGATTGATATTAATAATATAACAATTATTACAAAACATCAATCTACTAATTATTTCAGTGAATGAATGATATCAAATAGATTGTAAATTTTCGTTGTTTAAAATTTTCAAAAACTCTTGATGTGTATATACGCATCAATAAGTAAACCCACATTCAATAAAAACTTGGACAAAATTAACATTATATTTGATAAGGAATACACATGCGCCACCTTTAGTGTCAACAACAGTTGACATCGGTTGTAGTGAACTCGGGTATAATGAACTCTCGGTTATAGTGAACTTAAGTCTCTGGTCGCGTTTTACATAAGAACAATAAAATTCGGTTACAGTGAACCCTGAACTTAGGCAATAGTGAACATAGGAAATACAACATCCTGGAAATTATTCCTTCCTGGAATAAAATATCGCCTCAGCGCCACAAATTCAAACACTAGGCAGCTTGGAAAAAATATCAGCCAAAGGTCATAATCGAAGATATCTCATCTGAGGTAGAGGTAGCAGACACGGAATGGGGATCTTACTGATGAGATATGAAGGCGATATAAACAAAGAATGTGTTCTAACAGTGCAAGAGGCATTGAAGGGCGTCAAGACTGTATTACGATACTTAGAAACAGTGGACAATACAGATTAAGTATGGTGGGAACACGGACTCTGGAGAAGAATCTAGAAAAATTACTAATGGAAAAGTGCGCACAAAACAATTCAAAATAGTTGATTTTAAGATCAAATAAATATATTGAAATTTTCAGTTCGTACTGTCAATGTATTTTGCTGTATATTTATATAAATAAAATAAATAATTGTGGAGAAATTCTATTTAATTTTGAGATCATCTGATATAGTAAACCTCTGATATAGTGAACCAAAAATATTAGTCCCCAGAAGTTCACTATAACCGGAGTCGACTGTAATTTGTTTCGATTGTTCTTAACCGATGCTTGACTGTTAATAACGGACGTCGTCCGTCAAGAATGTCTTTCCGTTCCTCTGCTTGCGTTATGACGATATAACAGCGCAGCTTAACGTAAAGGCCCATTCACAATGCAAACAAATATAAGCATAACACAGACTTAAACATTAACATAAGTGATAGACTGAAGTATTCACAATGTCGAACATAAACGTAAGCAAAATAAGAGTTTCTATTGGCTGTGAGACATTCTAGTTTACCATTGGTTGGACGTGAGAATCGATTTCGAGATATCGACTGTGTCCATGACGGGACGGGGGGAGCTCTTGCCATGGATTGCATTAGTTCGTCTATCGACTTATTTCTATACTCGATTTTGAGTTAACGTACTGTGATTGGTTCATTTCTTATTTCCGACATAAGTATAAGCACAGAAACTTGAAGCTTGCAAGCTATTAAGTTAACATCTTACGTGCTATGCTTATACGAAGGCATTGTGAATGAGTCCGCTTATAGACGTAGTGCTAACTTCTATGTTAACGCCATGCTCATGTTGATGTTTGCATTGTGAGTGGGTCTGAATGGTACCTCTCGCGCGGAGGGCAGGACGACGGCGCCGAGGGCGGGCGCGCCGGCGGGGCCCGCGGTGACGCGCACGCCGCGCGGCAGGCTGACGCCGTCGCCGTAGTCGGCCGCCAGGAAGCGCAGGTAGCGCGTGTTGGCCGCGCCCCAGTGCGGGCTCTGCACGTTGTTGCAGTAGCCCGAGAAGGCGCGGTACTTGCGCGGCTGGCACGGGAAGTCCACCTCGAGCGGGCAGCTGGCGCCTAGCGGCGACCCGCGCACGTCCACCGTCGGCAGCCCGAACGTCACCTGGTCGCGCGACAGGCGCAGCCTGCACGCACGCGCAACACAGCACACCGAAGAGTTAGATAGATATAATTGTTCTACTTAGGGTTTAACACCCGGTAGTAGATTTCTAAGAAATATAACAATGTACATAAAATGAATTAATTTTTACAGTACATTAATTTTAACAGTGGTATATAATGTATTATTTACCATTTGGACTGTATAATTCTAAACAACCAGTAACAAGTCTCGTACTGCAGTCTCTGGGTCAATGACCCCCATCTCGAGCGAATACTTTTGTTAATGATCCTTGCAAAAAACGTTCTTTTTACTGTATTCAAAATTCAAGTGGTATATGGCTTAGGGAAGGGATCACAGAATTTTGAAAACGTACACAGCATGCACTTCTCTCCATAGTACGTCACACACAGTTTTTACCTGTTTTGACATGAAGTAAATACAAAAAGAATATTGTTACATTACGGCACATTAATATAAGAATGAAAAAACATGCAAATCATGCAACACAAATGCATTACGTAGTACATATTTTACATAACCATTTTTACTTTCTCGCCTTAGGAAGTTCTTCGTAAGAATAGAAAGTTATGTAATCGTGCGCCGGAAAAGGCGAATTTTTGTCAGAAAAACTGTTTTTGCTGGTCTCTGGTAATGAAAAGTACATAAATGCTGGTGCTAAATTTAGAAAAAAGTTCTAGAACACGAGGCGTTATAGGAATACATGTTTTTATGGTCAACGTGGTCTGTGGTCAACGCTAGTGCCTTGACAGTTTATTCTCTAAATGTATTTAAATTTTCACCCAGCCAATCCCAAATGCTTCATCAGGTAAATTTTGTTACAGCCATTTATTGTACGATTTACAAAGGAGAATTTACAGCTATCAGATCGCTGCGTTTATGTTCGAATTTTGAAATTATAAACCCTTCTGCTTAAATACGACGCTTTCAATAGATCGTTCCTTTCCTTCCACTCAGGGAAACCTACATACGCCTTGTATAAAGCCCCAAGACTAGCCACCTTTCTGCGATTTGAAAGCGGCTGAAATTCATTTTGAGTGAGTAGGTTACCAAACAATTTAGCAGCTCTTTTCTGAATTTTGTCCAACTAGTGAATTTGCGTGGATCCTAGCATACGGCTCCATATTATAAGACGGGGCGCACAAGCGAAGTACATGCCAGCATTTTAACATTACAATTTGCGTTCTTCAAAATACGCATTACAGAATGTATGACTCTCCACGATTTTTTCACCGTGCGTTTTGCCTTATCTCCCCCACTTATGTCACTGCGTAGAATGATATCCAAATACTCGCCGCTAGTGACAACGGGAATAGAATAACTACTTAATTTGTAAGATACGTTTACACTTCGCCGAGCTCTAGAAAAAATACGCTTTTCGACTCCACTGGATTTATTTTCATATTATTCATCCGTGTCCATTTTTCTAAGCGATCTAGATCCTTTTGCAATGTTTCGACATCTTTCGCGATCCAAACATTTCTGTAGATTATACAATCGTCCGCAAAACGACGAATAGTAGATTCATCATACGCCCCTACATATGCCATTTACATAAGCCAGGTGTGTAAGAGGCCCTAGCATACTTCCCTGCGGGAAGTTGGCTTCCTGTTTCACCTGATTGTAAATTAATTGACTTTTGTTTTCAGGCACGTCAACTGCGATGGTCATTTAGTTTCGTAAATGTACCTGATGCATGTTGCATACCATGCGCTCCCACCCCCTGGAGGAGGCGGTGTTGTTCCCCCGCTGGAGGGCGAGATCCGGCTTCACCCAACATGTTGGTTTGTGGCTCCTCCCTCTAGGGGTCTTTGCCAGCGGGGAACCGCCCCAGCCGCAACAAGCTCTAAGCACCCGTCGTATCCCCTGTTGTAGTATAGCGCATGTATATGTAAGACCCTCTCTCTCCCTCCCCCCCCCCCCCCCCCCCCCCCCCCCCCCCCCCCCCTCTCTCTATCTATCGACCTATATCCATCTTCCTATCTCCTCCTCCCCAACCATCCGGGTAGGCTATTTTCTCTAATAGACTTCTTTTTAACTGTGCTGTCAGATCTGGACTATGTAAAGATATCCCTAGAAATTATCCGATTTTCCAAAATTGACCCAGATGTACCGTTTTACCAGAGGTACTCAGAAACAGTCGTTTGCTTATTCACCACATGCGGAAAATCGGCGTTGCAGTAGTGGGTTAATTTGCTCCAGATTTTTGTATTTTAACTTTGGCAAAAAATTATAATTATTTTAGTAATATGTGATATTTAATATTTTGTCGTTCGTTAAAGGCATTGGATTATTGATTAACTAATGTTTAGGATGAAAGTGATGATCCATAAGCTTAATTAGTCCTTTGAAACACCTTTGCAACGTGTAAGATAGGTACAACAGGTTGGCTAACACACATTAGATAGCATATCAACACATATTTAAGATGCCATCACATGTTGGTGGGAAAAAATTAAAATTATCTCGAGAAAAAAGATAGAAATATGAGATTTCCTTGCATGTCAAATGATAGTTCAACGAGAGCGAAGTTGCTTCACATTTTCTGTTGTTTTTCTTTTCATGAGATAACGTTCTCGCAGCAATGTCACAGCTTTCGAGCTTCTATAGCAAACAAACACTGGAACGCGTTCAATTTAAGTTGTTCCTGATAGAAAATATGGCTAATGAAAATACGAGGTTGAATCGAGGGAGAATATGATCTGTGACTAGAAAGTATTTTAAGTTCTAAATTGTGATAAAATTTTGAAATACAATTTATTTGGAACTGGGGTACGATATATGACGTTTTCACCGTTATAAGAATTCGATGTAATGTCATCACATATATCTTGAGCTGTTCTCCAGAGTGGCAACCAACCACCGCACATTGGAACTGAAGATGGTCAAACGCGACCAGAACAATCTTTTCGCTCCAGTCAATTTATTTGATGTGACGTCGTATGCATCATACACCAATATACGAAAGTAATTATAGAAGCAAAATCTGATCGTCTCTCGGATGTTACATTAAAGTACTAAAAACAAATATTTTCTGTTTCCTTCGATGACCACGGCTCAGGAGAGTCCTCAGAACGAGCATAACATACGCGAACTCGTCGTAAGCTCAGTCTTTCTCTGCGTGAAGATTAATTATTTTATATGATCGTTACATCAAACACACAGCGTCATCATTAATTTACATTGTGCATTATGCAATTAGCATGACAGACAGTACCTCTCAATTTTATATCATATACGAGAGCTACATCACATTGAGGAACACCATCTCAATAACAATACAATTGGTTGAGAAAGAGAGAAAGTTCCATGTATCTGTACTCGTTCAATCATAATGAGTAGTAATATTGAAATACTGAGTGCGATAAGCTACACTCAACACTCACAGTTATCATTATAGATTTTCACTTTTATATCAACTACGCGAAGCAATCCGGCGTGGTGCGACTGTTTATTCATCCCAACTACCCACAAGCTTGGAAAACAAGTGGATTCTATAAATTGTGTAAGCAAGTATTGAAGGCAATTTTCTTCACTTTCCCGCCACGCCTGCTCCGCTTTACCCAGCACAAAGTGTAAGAAGGATTTTAAAACAAATCCATCATGTTAAGGGGAAACTAGTGGTGTTAAACAGCCTGTATTTTCACGCAAAATTATGCGAAAGTACTGAAATTTTCGGAAAATTGTACATGACCTAATTTCAAAATCTAACTTTAAGAAGCAGCTTTTATTGAGGGAAAAACTAATTTAAAATCTTTAATATTTTAGTTGTAGGAAGACTCCAAAAAATTTTGAACTCTTAAAATTTTTGAAAAATCAGAGTTTTTAACGAATATGAGACCCGCACCATTATCTTAAACATTCTTCACACTATTCAACAACAAAATTTAATCAGAAACGATGCAGCCATTTTTTTGAAAATATGGAAAATGGAAATTTGGAAAAGTGCTTTATGTTAAGTAGCCCCCAAAACTAAAATAGGGGTTTTAAATTCAAGGAGCTGCAACATCAGCCAAATAGATAGGGGGAATATCAATTATGGAGAAAATCGGCGGAACGGTTTAGCCGCTAGTGTTGGACGGACATTTTGTTGGACAGACGGACGGACATTTTGTCGACATTCGATTTTTCGACACCAAAAACCCCACAAAACATGGATTCTGGTAACATCACGTGTTAGAGGACTTTTTCTAAATTTAGTAACTGGATTTATCCAGTTTTTCGTTACCAGAGCCCTGTAATAAGGGTTTTTCTGCCGAAAATTAGCCGTTTTTTCGCGCAGCATTACATAACTTTCACTTTCTCGCTACGGAGTAGAGAGAAATAGGGGCTTCTACAACTTTTGGTTTAATGCTACCCGCAATGTATTAAGGGATTACGATTTGCGAGGCAGCGGTGCAGGCGGTGCATGATCGGGGCGCCGGTAGGTCGAGCGTGCCGGGGCGGGGCGGAGCGGGGTGGGGTGATGTTGCAAATAACAAATTCTTCCATTTTACTGAAATGATACAGTTTCTTGTTTTGCCTCCAAAAAAATAATATTGTGATAAATAAATACCCTTGTATCTTCAGGTTACTTCAGCTAGTAGAAAAATCAATCTCTTGTCTTTTAATTACGTATAGGTCACTCGAACAGGTCTCAAAAGAAAATAAATACATTTCGTGAAAATTTTCCAGATTTTGATTCATTTAATTCATTATTCCTATTCCTATTATTATTATTATTATTATTAATAATAATAATTATTAATAATAATAATAATAATAATAATAATATAGTATGAGTTGTAATAGTATCTTTCTCTAAAGCAGCAATAGCATTTCCCTGAATTTTAAATTCCGCTTGGCAGATAATAAACTCTGAACGCTTTTAACTTGCCCCTACACTTGGGTGTTCGTAACGGAGCCCGTGAGGGACTTGTCTTCACGATGGAATATGGCACGGCTTTTTGCGTCTTTCTCTATCGTGCCGGGAGATGTCGCATGAGCGCGACCGCATCAAGCAGTGCTGCAGATCAAGCGACACCTAGCGACACGACTGAGAAAGACGCGAAAAGCCGTGCCATATTCCATCGCGAAGACAAGTCCCTCACGCGCCCCGTCACGAACACCCAAGTATAATTTCAATATGTTTTTTGCGTGTCATTAAAACATGAAATGTTATGATATT
This sequence comes from Teleogryllus occipitalis, assembly GCA_011170035.1. Classification (NCBI taxonomy): domain Eukaryota; kingdom Metazoa; phylum Arthropoda; class Insecta; order Orthoptera; family Gryllidae; genus Teleogryllus; species Teleogryllus occipitalis. Next base: position 94,164 of record BLKR01014848.1, on the reverse strand, counting down.
TTGTAGTACTTTTGATCATTCAATTCATATATAGTGGTGCTCAGGCTGCTGATCATATTTAGCAGTTATACGGTTATATTTAGCAGTCAACGTTGTATCATAGTTTTCAAATAATTTATTTGTATTCAGACAACAAATATTATTTCTTTCTGTCGTCTATGTATTGTCTTGCTTGTGCCACGAGGCCTTGGTTCCCAGCAGTTGCATTCCATTGAACACAATTTGCTTTCGCATCTTCCGACACACAACGTAACTTCCTAACCTCTTACAGTGTGAACATGAATCCGTTCACTTTAGTTTAGAGAACAGAAAATAAATTGGGTCAAGTAAGAGCTTAGTACATATAGCACGCACATTTCGAAACGTTGTCTTACATATTCCCTTAAAATTGAGGTAATGTCTCTTCCTACTGAGCTTTCAGACTATTTCTTTTATTCTCATCCCGCAATACTTAGGACACGGACCTACTTTAACTATGGCACAATTTCACATGTATGTAAAAGTGGGATTTGTGGTTTAAGGAAAACAACCAACGTTTTGGTAAGGGGAAGCCCTGACGATATTATGAAATAACACTCTTTGAACATAGTAGTATTTACTTATAAGTAATGAAAGATTACTGAATAGTCATTCGTTATACAGAAGTTCCTTGTACGCGCAATGGAGATGAAACCGTAAGATATAGCCTCACATTACCATCTCCGAGTTCCAGGCAGAACAGCTAAGATGGAATAGAAAGGAGAGAGATATTGCATCAGTGGAATGCTTTAGAATTATTACAGCGCAGCGATTTACAAGGTAATCCTGAAGTTAATCACACATACGAATATATTTGTACTTGAGTACTTATTTTCCAAAGGACAGCACAAGGGATGTAATGAATATTACATATTCCTTCCCTCCTTTCGTTTACGAATCCACTTAATTTCTAATACTTACTGTGTATATTACATTCATTTTCTTTTAAACCATCAACAGAGGGTATGTAAAATATACACATAGGAAGGTAATAGAGGAAAAGTGCGCGAAGAAAACACCTAATAAAGAGATATATTTTTCAAAGTTTCTAGAAAATGTTCTGAAAAGCCTGGAATTTGTTAAAAGTCTGGCCTTATGTTTGTGTCTGCCAGAATTAACTCAAAATATTCTTTAGAAAATAAGTTTGAACGTACTGTAATTAACGTAATATTGCATAAATTGTCATTTGTGTGTTTTTTTGTAGTTGGAAACAGAGGTAAATAAAATATTATTTGTTGGAAACAGGGGTAGATAAAATTTTATTTGGATTGTATAATCGCTATTTATACATCCTACGAAGATAGCAGTCATTGCTAAAACATCTTAAAAGAAACTCAAATCTTGAGAACATCCGATGCTTTTAGACTCTTGTCGAGCCGAGAAAGAACGACAAAAAACAACGACAGCGCATGAAGCGCACGTACACGTAATACCGTTCCCCGCTTCCAGCGTTGGCAAGTCATCAAAGCGGGCCCCCGCGAGCCACCCCCAGTCACTCGTATTTTTAGCCGCATGGCTCCGGCGTTCCTCTTGCGGCCACTTTGTCTGCCGAGCACGTCCTTGCGGGTCCCAAGTCCAGCTCGCGTAGCTTGTAAATTGTCTCGCGCCGGCCAATTTGTTCGGCGAGTAACCACAAGGAGAGGAACGTGATCGGAGGCGAGTTTCTGCCCCTCCCCCCACCTCTGCAATATACACTGGCCCGAAATGAGCGTACAGACGACCGCAACGAAGACAAAATTAAACAATGGCACAAACTTTCTCATATTCATGACGGTTACGTACAGTTCTAATAAATATATTGCTACTGATATACTCGACTCCTGTTATTTTAGCCTTCTATTGCAAAACCATTCACTGTACTGCTACAAAGACATCACTCTATAGTATCTATTTTCAAACGTCTAATACCCTCTTAAAAAGTACCTAATTGCTAAATCTGTGGATCATTGATTTATTGAGGGCTTATAGTCCCTTGCAATGATGTGGTCATTGACACGCATGAGATAATCAAATAAGTATACATGATAGCGATAATGATGGGCAAAGGATGGAATGAGACGCAGAGAAAACAGGACAACCCTCCTTATGAACTTTATGATATTTCGCCATTCGTTTCGAGATTCTTACGAAAAACTGAAAGAATGCACCCTTACAAACAAAGGAATGGGCAAGGTAAATGCTAGTTTTTACAGAATCTAGTGCTAGTTTTTACGTAAACAGTATCGTAACTCTTGTTTTGAAGATCAAGCGTACAAAGTTGCATTAACATTGGAAGAAAATTGTTGATGTGTAAAAAACACAAACAAAAACTTCTAATAATAAGAAATGATCTGAAAAAATAAGTTTAAATTAGTTTGTTCCACAAATTAATCTACACTTCGGTAAAGACCCCTTGGAAATCAGTTTAGGCAAACCCGAGATTAGCTCTTTTAAAAGAGAGCTATTTTCAAATCAATCAGATACCAGAATTTTATTAATATTGATTGCATAATTTTTATTTATATATTTTAATTGATTGTCGATTTTAATGCTTAAATTGAAATTTCAGGACATTGTAATGTTTGCTTTCGGTTTCGTTTCGGCCCACTATGTGCTGTTGTCTTCACAGCTGCCAGAGGCTAGCAGGTGGCCTTGACCGTTCTGCAAAATGGAAAACAGCGTCCGCAGAAGGCCGTGAGTCAATGAGCAGTGTGTGGCGAATCGGGGAAGGCCAAACGCCGTTCGGAAGATGAGCCACCTGCCTGCACGTGCGCCAATTGGACGTGGGAGATTCACATGCCCCCGCCTCCAAATACGTGAGGAGCGAGGCAACCTTGAAATTTTTCTTAATGTTAATTTTTTGGCATTTTTCGTAGGTTTCGTGTCGGTACTCGATGGTTTTGCGTCCGTGAATCACTTGTGAGTCACAGACTTTTTATGGCAAACCTTTCCATGTAATTTCCTGTAATTGCACAGATTTTGGCGTGGACTTGCTAGGACGGTCATAGAAATTAGAAATGCACCAAGACGTGCGGGAAAATATTTTTATTTTGGAGAATATTACAGTAAAATTTTCTTGCAGTTGGGAAGGTTTGGACGTGGGGAGATATTTTAATGTTCTCATAGGGACAGGGAACGTGTTAAACCACCAGCTACAAAGTGAGCCGCTTCGTGGGTTTCCCTCCTTATCGTGAGTTGAAATCTCCGCAGTATGGTATGCACCCAGATTCCGAACATCGGCTCACCGAGGCTTATAAATATAATACAAATAAGCGAATTGGAGGAAATTCCATTACTAAAATACAAGTATTCAGGAAGATTATATTGAATTATCTATTATATAGTTTTATTTATTATTTAGTTACTTATTACTGAGTTATTCACTAATAGTTTCATTTAATTGAGAAACATTCTAATGTCTGTTTCAAAAACATTTCTTCTCATCATCATCATCATTTTCTTCTTCTTCTTCTTCTTCTTCTTATTATTATTATTATTATTATTATTATTATTAAGCTATTAATTTAACGATTAATGTGTCTCAAAATAGACAATAAATAAATGAGGGAATCGCGGTAACACATGGTACAAGATGCAATCCTTGTACTTATGAACTGGCTGCTCTTTAAAGCAATCTTTGCAATTGCCAAGTTGTAGATTTAGTGCCCCCAACTAGTCTCTGAATTTCAAGATGAGGTGTGCGTGCACCCCGGCACTATTCAAACTTCAAAAACCTGGAATCTCACAGTACCTTATACTCCTTATTAAAAGCTTCCTCACGAATAGGTCCTTCTCCATACGACTAACCGATGCGATTTCTGTCCCTGCTCCTATCCTAGCAGGCGTACCTCAAGGCTCTGTATTAGCTCCAACGCTCTTCAATATTTTTACTTATAACGCACCGACCCCCCTCACACCTCCCTCGCTCTCTTCGCCGATGACCAAGTCGTATACTCAACAAACCAAGTACTAGATGACGCAACCATTGATATTCAAAACCACCTGGATCAAATCTCCGATTGGGCCAGCAAATGGCGCATCAAATTCAACCCAACGAAATTTCAAGCCAAACTCTTCTCTCTCCGCAGGCCACCCTTACCACCACCTGTAGCATACAAGTCCACACCAATCCCTTGGTTACCATCCAACACGCCAGTCAAATACCTCGGAGTCCTCTTTGACCGTCGCCTAACCTGGAAACCCCACATCCACCATAGACTTGCTCTAGACACACAAAGAACTCACCAGCTTTTCCCAATACTACGTCGATCTTCTCCCCTCCAAATCCAAACCGGTACCCATCTATACAAAGCTATGATCAGACCTATGCTAACATACGCATGCCCAATTTGGGGCTCAGCAGCCAATTCTCACATCCATAAGCTCCAGATCTTTCAAAATCGTTTCCTAAGGACCATCACCAAAGCACCTTGGTTCATACCCCATGGACTACTCCATCTCGAGCTCGGCGTACCCCTCATTACCACCATCAAGCAAAGCGTCCTTAAGTTTTACCACAAAATCCCTTCAATCCCACAAGCCCTCCACTTCCAATTAGGGAAACAAACTCCAAATAGAGCACGTATCCGCAGGAAACTCCCCAGACACATTTTTCGACCCACCTTTAGCATTCACGCACCCACAACTCCTCTAATTAATCCTAACCAAAAAATATAACTTGTAAACTAAACTCAATTCTGTACTTCTATATCATATGTAATTCCAACCCATTGTAAAAGAGGCTGTACGCCTGAAAGCAAATAAATAAATTAAAAAAAGATGAGGTGTGCATCCTTCAGTGAAGCGATGAAAGAAGCTGTCTGGAAGAAATGTATACAAAACTACCCCTTCCGCATATTGCGAAATTTGAATTTACTTTTTAAAACTTTCGATTTTGTAACAGCTTCGTAATGTCAAGAATGTATAAAATGTGAAATTTTCTCCGCAGGATGACTGAAATTATGGCAGAATTTTCACTGCAAAATCTTTACATTTCGTGACATTAATGCTTGTTAGAGAGCATATTAAAAGTAGTCTTTAACTTTCATGTTTCACGTTAATACAAGTATGCTCCACTGCCTTTGTATTAAAACTGAACAGAAATATTTTATGAAATGTTGCAATGAAATGTATTCTGACGAGAATGACATTTGAAAGTGCTGAGGCACGTCTGCAGCAAATTACATCGAAATACCGAAGGACGAGTGAGTCATATAAAAATACGTCTGAAAATGTGAAAATTATGAGCACAAGTTATTTCGCTAAATGATGAAATCATCAATTTGTCTGTGCACATGTCATTAAATATCACACATGTCATTAAATATTTATATTGAGGGCATTCTCACATGTATTTTCGGATTTACTAAGGGAACTGAAATATATTAAAGAAAATATGAAAGAATTTTTATTCAACTTTTCGTAATTTATAAGTGATAATAGTTATCAATATATGTTTATTATGATTCTCATCCAGCATTACTTGAAATAAAAGAGTTTGGTGGAGTGATAACGATGTTCTTTGGATGATGATGGACATGTTTTGGAATGAGGGGAAATGGAAATATAAGACCGAGAAAACCCTGATAACCAGAAGTAAAATGTAAGCTTCCTGATAACTACACTGAGTCCCCCATAGAAGGCAATATAATTTCATTATTCCAAATTGACGAACACCGTAACAGCATCGTTGCAAAATTATTTCATTAACTCTATTCTCTTTATGCTTCAGTCATCCTTTGATATTGCTTTAGACGTGATACAACTATGTTTAGAAAATTCGTCAAATTCAGCAATTACATGAAAATTGAAATTTTAAAAATCCCAATGAGGTCCCCAAATATGAATACACAAACATAAATTATTTTCAATTTTTGTTGTATTTTAGGCATTTTACTTGAAAATGAAATTATGGGGACTCTCCGAAAATATCTTCCAAGTCTTGAAACTAGCGTGAGAAAACATCGAAAATCCTCATGACGAACTTTCTACTTCATTATCTTCATTACGGATTCCTCGTCAGTGTTTGCACACTGGGCACCAAGGAATTTGCGAAAACGTTTGAGCTCTGCCGGAGGCCTCGGCGGAGTTACCCGTCCGCACGCGAAGCAGCAGAACGAAGACAAGATGGCGGCCGGCGTATCGCGGTTAAGAGGTAAAGGTGAGTGGGTGCGGGGGCGTGGCTACGGGACGCGCGACCCGATACGTTCGAACGCCGCGACGGCCTCCGCCGGGCTACGAAATGCGGACTCACCGCCTGCGAGGCGCCTAACGGATCGGCCGACTGCGGCAATGCCGCAGAGCGAGACAATAGCATCATGTAGCGCAGTGAGGAAGAACTGTCGGTTAGTGAAGACGAAGATTAGCAGAGAATGGGATCACTCGTTCCCAACACGTTATTAGCATTCCAACCACTATTTTGCTCGCTGTGTTTGAGTCACATTCAATATTCCCGAATCGTTATTGCAACTATAATAATAAAATAGCTTTGAATTCTCAGAATATAATTTTTTAATTTTTTTCACAGGTCAGGACTAAAAATGTGTGTATGATAATTTCAGAAATAATAACATATTTTTATGCAATTTTATTTTAGGGGTTAATTAATTTATGCCCCTGAATACGTGTATGTTTCTTAAAATTGAGCATATATTCGCTGGTGGCACAGCGGAGTGAGGTTTTAGGAAAGAGAAACGGTTGTTGCACACCACCTTGACGGGCGGATCCAGGAAAAATGTTGGTGTTGAGCGATATTTTCAGTTGTGACTCCTTCCAAATAAATATTTTTTAAGTAATATTTTTATAGTTAGCATGAAAATTTATAATTAATTATGCTAGTCAATAGTTGCTGAAATGTGTCTTGCAAATAATAGGAAATGATTGGAATTTAAAAATATAAAGGGCCAAGAGGTAATAGTTAGATATTCGAAGATTGCGCATATGCTCTTTTCAATTTAAAGGCCTAATAAATTTTAATTATTTGTGTTTGGTGAAGGGAAATATAGGTTTATGGTTGGTGTATTGAAAGTCAATATTCTATCACAAATTTATGGACATAAATATCTTCAAGAAAATAATCAGTTCTGTCAGATTGGCGTCTTAATTAGAAATAATAATTGCCCCACTAGTTAGGTAATATAACCTAAAACATTCAAGAGAGAGTATATGATGAATATTAGTGAATCTGTATAGTTAAGACATTTTTAATACATTTTTTGAAGAGAGTTACATTATTGCCAAAATATGCCCTGCCATGCTTCGCATGACTAAGTTATGTAATAGTGTTTCAATTCTTCTCCGCATGTAACGGAAATGGTTGTTTTATATTTATCTCTGCTATTTGTAATCACCTTGCCCAAAGAAGTAGTGCATGCACGATAAAAGTCAGACCATTAGCATGAAATGAAAGGCGCAATTATGAGATTAAGTATGCATTTATGATGTGTGAGAATAAGCTATTGTCCTACGTTAGAAGACATCGCACGTCATACCTGTTGCAACACGGATGTAAAGAAATGGGTCAACAGATGTAAGAAGTAAACTATTGAAATTTAAAAAAAAACTGCTTTATATGAAAAATTGTGATTTTAATATTACGTGAATGCATATTAGAAATAAATATTAAATAGATATTATGTACATCACGAAACAAACGAGAAGAGCAGAATTGAGGAGATCGTTGTGCTCTACTAACTCTTCGTCTTTTGCTAAACTTTTCCTTTTCATTTGTTGTTCGTCAAATTACGTATTATTTCTACGTCAGATTTGCATCATACAATTTTATGTGTGAACTTTGCATTCAATTTTTATCTTACTATTACATTCTGGATTGCCATTCATGGCAATGAAGAACGTGAAAGATTTACGCGTAAGTAAAGTGTCATGGCCACTTGTAGCTTTAAAGGTTGCGCTAAGGAGGCGGTCACGCTGCTTTCTCAGGTATCGACCTAGCAGTTAGCCCCGTCACGCCCAAGAAGAGGAAGAATTCATGAATATACGGAGGAGATGGACTAGTTGTAGATGCGCAAGTTTCAAGATTTACTGCCAGAGAATTTTGGCAGTAACTTGATGTACTTCGGAGTGCCAAAAGAGAGAACGTGGAAAGTAAATTTCACCAGATTGACATTGAATGACAATGTCAGATAGAATGAAGCAGTTACTTTGCAACTATGATAACTACAGCAATTTTTCTGGTTCATAGCAGAACTGAATGGCTTCTGAGAGAACCCCATGTACTAAACGGACTGTAAAACATGTAATTGATCTTTCCAAGAATGACCTTGTAGTCCTGGCGGAGTATATTTGTTCAGTCTCAAACAAGCCATATTTATACATGCAATATTTTATATTTTAGCTTCTATCAGAATAGATATTTTGTGAAGAGTGTTGTTTGCGTGTGGCGAGTGCTCGAGGCGAGTAGAGCAAGCAGCGAGGGCTAACATGTTTTGCAATTCCAAGCGTAAATACCAAGTTAACATTTTTTTCATTAAAATATTTTGAAGAAGCGTATCTTCGTGCAGAATAAGACGTCATAGCCAGAAACCAATAATCAATCTGAACATTATTTGAAGAGTGATATTACTGTAACTTAATTGTGATATAGATCTTTTTTCTGTTTCTGCTTGGCCTCCATTGAACTCTTGAAATTTTAACCCTGACGCTTTTAGGATACCGAAGGGTAGGTATCATTCACTTTCTATTCTTCCATTACCATACATTCTATCATTTATTCATTTTTTCTCTCTATCGATGTAATCTTAGTTTTCCTATAAATTGCTCCTAAACAAAACCGCACTTGCAACTTCACAGAGTGTAATTTTACCATCACATACAATAACGAACACGTGTGGAAAATATTCGGAAAAATACTCTATTGCGATGGACGTGTGGAGAATGCTGGGGAGAGGTGAAATAAAAAAGTAAAGGTCGAAGAAATGGTGATACGGTTAAGAACAGGTCACATATAAGTGGAAGAAGAAGAGGAAGTATAAGAAAGAAGAAAAGTAATAAGGAAAAGGGGAAGGAGAAGTCTGAGGAAAATAAAATAAAGATCAAGGTAAAGTTAATGAAATGACAGAACAATTGAAGGTGATATTTTCGTACTAAATATGCCTCAACATATTGTATGAGTCAGAGCGGACCATTAATCTCGCAACGCAGCCAGTGCTTGAGACCGGAGCCGATTGCACAATGACAAGCGAATGGCGCCTCTGAGAGAAGCGCAGCTGCCACCGCGCAGGCTAAAATACGGCTATTCTTGATGCGCGGCCTATGATCGTCTTACGACGTCGTTGGCCAATAAATATCTCATTACGAGGCACAATTTTCGTTTAGGTAGTAAGGAATAGTAAAGAATACAGAGATTTCTAGATCAGTGTAGATCACTAGAGTGCAGGTTAGTGAAGTGATGAACAACTGTTTTGTAACCTTGAAAACTAACTGACCCAACTTTCAAAACAGGGTGACAAGAGCAGGGAACTCCAATGATTTTGTTTATTTAAGTGATGAAATCATATTTTGAGTTTTATTGATTATATATTTATGAATTTATCAATCATTAATATATTCATAGATTCTCATTTTCATGTCATAAAATTTCTATCTTTTATGCTACCTATCTATTGAAAGACGCGAAAAAAGCTTATTAACTATCAAATGAAAATGTAATTAAAAATATACTGGAGAACAAATACGTCATTGTGTGCACATTATTATATCTTTTGGGACAATGTGATACGTGTAAGAGCGCAGAGAGCGCACCATATCGGTCGGGAGACCAGACGGGACTTCTAGCGTGTCCCAGCTAGGGTGGTGCCCTTCTGGAGGAAAAAGCCACGAGGGGAAAACTTCTCAAGCGGACATTGCGGATCACAATTCAGCGGAGCATCAACACAGGAACTTCACGAAATAAAACATTCATTTCATTTACACACTTGACTAATGACCAAAAAGCTGCAACGTTCAGAAACAAAAACGGTCACGTTCTTCATGTATAATTGAATTACTGTATGAAGAAACATCTCATGTCCGCTCTCCACGATTTTTCAGGAGAAGAGGCCATCTGAATTACTTTACACCCGATTCTGCACCAAGCGAAAATTTAAACCAGATGTTACACTCACAGTTCGCGACGGACATTAGGCATTTTCATATTAGAAGTTTCATTTATATTGTGTATTATGTCATGGGACACAATAGAGTTCAAAATCTGTAAAAACTGGAGTTGAAGGGTTTTGAGTGTCAATCGCTTCAATTGTTCATACCATTCTGGTGGCGCGCAAGGGGCTGTAATGTTCGCGTAAGTTTTCTTGATATACGAACTCCCCAGTCCTTCCCCAGCGCTGAATAGCACACCACGTTGAGATAGTTAGGTCCGACTCGGAACGACACGTACCAATTTACAGGGCTCCCAACATCCACCTCATACTTTCACAATAATCGCATCCCTCGTGCGATCAGTTCATACCAATACGTCCTTTTAAGCCGTGGCCTAAGCAGAGCCCTCCTGTCCCCGCCGTGGAGTACTTACGCCTGCGCCAGGTACTTGGTGGCCTCCTCGGCGACGAGCGCCACGCGCGTGAGGTTGCGCGCGCGCTCCTTGCTGGCGTGCGACGCCGCCATGAACCACGCCGCGGTGCCCGGCGCCTGCTGCACGCCTGGAACACGCGCACAACACATTTTGATGAAAAAGTACGACGTACTGATATCTCTTACGTTATCTTAACCACTTTATTGGCGTAGAGTAACCTTCTGTTATATACCGGAGTAATCCTCTGTTAAGTTAGTCATCGTTAGTCGTAGTCAATCATTGTCTTTAATCTCATCGATCAATTTTACCCCCAAACATGGGTTCTGATGTTGTAGTAATTAATTTGCCACATATAGGAACAAGATGTATCCACTTATTTGTTAACAGGGCCCGGCAATTAGAGATTTTCTGAAAAATATTCGCCGTTTTCCGGCGCACGATTACAATATATTCTTCTTAGGAAGTAAGGCGAGAAAGTAAAAATTTGTTGTTCCATAATGAAACGCCTGAATAGAAAATATGTAATGGAGGAAGATCTTCCTTGGAATCTTTCTGTCGCATGATATCTGCTGTGTCGTGAGCAGGACGCACTCCAAATGAGAATTCAGGCGGAAAGAGCAGTGTAAGATTACGAGGAGTAACATAATGTAATATTTGCATTTTTTAGTCAAAATCGAAACTGTTGTATTGATTTTGGATTTTTTCCGCGTTCCTGGGTACTGAAGAAACCACAGACAGCTCTCAAAGGACCGAGGACTGCTTAATTTTCTTTTAAATTCTGCGCGCATTGAAAACTAGTAATGAAGATTCTATGATTTCTCAATTTCGAAAATCGGTTTACGTTTCTTATGGCTTCAGTATAATATCATGGTGGATATGTAATAACGCTAATACAATTAACATTTTTTCAAACATTGATGCTCTAAATTAAATTTGTATGCAATGAGAATGAGAAAGAACGTTCAACACTTCAATTTGACAAGTACTGAAAATCTGAAGGAGATTATGAACAATGGATCTCTATTACAGATTTCAAGAGTTTCTAGTAGAGTTTAAAGTTCTACAAGATTTCAGACGTCTGAGAACTTTTCAAATATCATTTATTTTGTTAATGTGCAATTTTCTCTTCAAGTTTTAAAATGTGTATCTTGCCTCCTCTCGAATGAATTACAAAATCTTTGGATAAGGGAATACATAAGTTCATAAAGTAGTGTGGAATTCAAGCTAATTACTTTCATAGGAATTTACAATAAAACGTGTAAATCACCCTTTGAAGTGATTTCTGTAAACTAACTTTGTTTACGCGTTATGATCTGTCAATGAACTTTTCATGAGATGACACTATTCCTCAGAAGGCAATTTTTCTAAATCCTTTGTCAAACTTCACGATATTTTTAATGGCCGTAATACATTTTTTAATTCTCATATAATGAAAAAATAATGTCAAAAACCCTTACCTGCCTGAATTATTTTAAAAAATTCATTACACCATTTTATAATTAAAAAATATTAATTTTTTCTCAAAATTTTGAAATGCACATGGTAACACCTTTTAGGATGTGATGAAAAACAACATGAAATTCTAATTGCATTTCTGCAATATTTTACGGTAAAAGTTACGGGCACATTAGGCAGATAAGTTAATTTATTTCGACATGGAAATTTGTGATGAATATTTTTTCGCATTCAAAAGAAGATTTTTTTCAAGAAATCTAAAATTAGAAAAAACATTTGTCGAATAGTATTAGCTCTCTTGCAATGACATTTTAACCAAAATATTGTTTTCAATGTGCAATACCATAAATTATAAAATACACAAAACACAAATTAAATCAGTGACACTAGTATAGAAAATGATAATTTTTAATATCCCTAATTTTTTTAAAATATCGTAAATAATTAAAGTGTAAAAAAATTACATATATTTTTTGGCCTTCACATTTAGTCTTTCAATATTATAAATTGAACTATTTGGAATAATTACTAATATAAAAAAGAATCTATCAATAACGAACGATGACGAAAACTGTCATAAGCATAAATTCTTTCAAAATACGGAGATACGTATTAAGTACCGCTCTGCCGAAAAAATCTAATATTTAAAGAAATTGGAGTGGGGGTGTATAGTGGCGTCCAAAACGTTCCCAAGACACAGTTCCCAAGACAACTGTGTCTTGGGTAGGGTCAACCGGACAGATAATAAACTAGCACAGAACATTTTACGTTGTTATCAGTTACGGTTCGATACTGTAATTATGTACTCTGCTTTTTAAATAAATTTTATCAAAGTCACCATCTTTCACCATTAATCATTCGCTTTTAACATCAGATTTGAATTTCATATGCAAGTTGAAATAAGAGTTGCGTTTAAATATAAAGTTCATCAACTAAGCAGCATAAAGCCAGCGGAAATGTAATTTCTTGCCGCCTACAATGCTAAAATTGTGTCAGCGAAATTAGGGCGCGACGTACAGTATTTCTCAATCTTTCAAATATTGGGAAACAATCCGCAATATTTCCATGATAATTACTGAAACTGACGATCCGCATTCTGACAAGCAAATGTGCGGCTTATCAGTTCACACGAATTTACACGAAAGTGAGTTCACACAAAAACAAATGTTAACATTCTCAACGTGGGAAACGATGACGAAAACCTTCACTTAGTTGCTCCAGAAAATTCCTTGCTATTCTGAAGGAATATTTTTTCTCTCACGTTTCAAAAGATTGGAAGTTATTATCAATGAATTTTAAAATAGTGCAATGTAACATAATTCTTCATAATAGAAACTTATGTAAGAAAATAATAATTGTAAATTAAAAATAGATAATACCTACACTGCACATACTTATTTCTGCCTATAAGAAAGTCAAATGCATAACTATTTGAATGTCTTCTTAATGACGTAAATAATTATTGTAATTATCTCGTTTGTACGCATGCACATTCTTTGATGCATTGACTTATTACTGAAATACTTACTTTATAAATATATGTTCGGAACTTACGCTAATTATTTAGAACATGTTAAGTATTATACATAAGAAATGTTCACGAATTTTACGGTAGACATATCTAAATAACCATAATTTAACTTAACACATCCTCAATAATGTTATATTTTAGAAGTATTTTTTTAAATGGACTAGTATTAAAATGTAACCAAATATTTTTTCTGCAGTAAATTAGGTGGGAGAGAAGATAAAAAAATAAGAGAAAAGTCTGTTAAAGTTCTGTACAATCACTTGCATTGATTGTCATGAGCGACAGAAGCTTATACATATTAAAAGTCGGTTGGTACAATGTAGATACATGGTTGGTTCAATGTATCTTTAATAGAAACTTACATGTAAGCAAAACTGGGAATGTTCTAAAATGTAGTGATTGGTAGTTAATTCGTTTTGTATAAATGAGACAACGAATTTTTAAAGCGAGATTCACAACAGTCTTAGAGTCCCTATTATTGGTTTAAAAATTGTTTAGATTAGTGATTCTTTAAGAATAATTTCTTAAGACTCTTAAATGTACTCGTAAGGAATCTTTGTGTGTTCCAAAAGAGGGAAATTTGAAATGAAAAAAATTCTAGGATTTCGAAATTATTTGTATTTTTATGTGATACTGATGTAAGTTATTTATTTGAAACGAAATTAAAACCAGTGTAGTTGTTTCATGAACAAGAAAGATAATATTACTTTTATCGTTACATTTGTTCTGTTCGTATTCATATTCCAGAGTTTTAAAAACAGAAACGGTGCATTTGATACGCACTTCCATGCTACTACAGGATAATATAATTGCTGCATCAGTTAGTTACTCGCTATTGTTGGCAATCCACAACAGTGTAATGGGAACTTTTGTATAAGGATTGCTGACAAATTGTGTGAAATCAGCCTGAAACCCGAATATCACTAAATCATCGATTGGTCTCACCAATGTAAAAAAAATATATCCTCTGTATTTTATTGATATTATTTGTCCTTGTAAGAAAATAATGTGGACTGGAGGAGGTGCCAGGAAATTTTAGCGAATTTAAAGAACGAAAACCACAAGAAGGAGAGCTGTTTATATCGCAAGAAAAAATAGTTATTTATATTAGTTGTTTCTAGAATATCGAAATGTCTGTTGAGATAACTAATTTCTACGGAATAACACTTGTTGAATGCTGGGAACTCGGATCTGAAAGATATCATTTTTTAAGATTTTTGAAAAAAACTATCCGGATTTTTGAAGATTCTGGAACTCGGCCGGTGAATATTTCCTTTTCATCGTTGAACTGTTACCGTTTTCTTCTCTGCTGTTTTAATAATTAGCTTTGAATTGTGTATATCACATATTTCAGGAAAATGCTGTTTTTGAAATTGAGCTAAGCAAATTATCATAACTATTCACTTATTTATAGTTTTAATTTTCTGACCGTTTTTACACAAATTGTTTACTATAATATTTTTCGGAAAAAATTCTATCCAGAAACTATTGAAAATAACTATGGCAGGATGAGTATTTCATTTAACTTTGTTTTTATTAATACGTTTTATATAAATGATTTTTTAATAAATTAAAAAAACCATGAAACTGAGTAAACTTTCTTTAAATTCACTTTGAGGTAAGATATCTCATTTTATTGTTTAAAACACTGCGACATAATTCTAAAAGAAATCTACGAAGTTTACCCCAGAAATCATGGCAAATAAGATACCCGCGATAAAGAGGACAGGCAAGAAATATTAAAATATACATGAAAGGTTACGATCCAAGTTCTTGTTGAATGTATTAAGTTCGAAAAAATACCGAGATCTGAATTAAAGCAATGCCAAAGTAAGAAATAGCGTTTTTTTGTCATAAATGTTTTTTTCTGTAACGTGCAAATCTCGTGAACAACCGCGTGTTCGTATGTACGGCATATACATTACTAATGGTTTAATCAGTTGGTTGGCTTGCTGCGTGGGATAAGCTTTCGGATAAATTAATACTATGCTATAACAATGAGATCACGTTTTGTTGTGAGGCTGAGCATGGTGATATTTCCACCATGAGGCTGAGGATATTTGGCGGTTCCCACATTATTCGCAATGAGTATTCCTTGAGTTAGTTCACCGACGGGCCACAAAGCCATTGTACGTGTTTGCACGTGTAATAGTGACTTACATATTATTGTTAAATGGAGCAATTAATACATCTGAAATGAATGACTGATGTTAATCATTTTAAATTTCCCTGTGCAACCTCAAGTACTAGTATATTTGAATATTGTTCCAATTTTACTCATGTAATGTTAAGATAGTATCCGGGGTCTTCCAATCTGCCATAAAAGAGAATGAATATGCAGTAAGGTAGCTTTGTCTACAACACTGTTCACATGGCTTGGCCGGGGATCGAAGCGGGGCCCCAGCGGAAGAATGCGTATTAGCTAGCCATTATGCCACGAACAATTATCCCTACTCGCCCGTTCGTTACTCACGGTTACAACTTTTCTGATCCACCATTCGGAGCAAGAAATGACATTCGACGCGTCTCGTTCTACTTACTAGGAACTGATAATTATTTAAGATCTTCCTAGAACAATTAATGAGAATTTTCAAAAAAATATATTTGGTAGTTTAATCATCTAAAAGCCTTTTGAGAACTTTAAGGCGCATACAGAGGGGCAGTTCGTTCAGTTTTTTCGACAAGATCAACTGGCACTATTTTTAGCCGACTTCTTCTAGATTTTTTAGTGTTTTTGGAATGACAAGGAACCCACAGTGATGAAACGCCTTGAATTACTGCACTGTCATCCCTGCATAACGTAAATCGTAACGTCTTGATTAATCAGAATGATGAAAATTAAGCGTAATTTCGTAATGGAACATAAATAAAATGTATTTCTAGGCATACTTTTTCATATAACTTCCTATGTCCGAAGATGGTTCCACCATGTTTCGCTGTTCTTGTCTATTATGTTTAAAATTTATTTTTATTTTGAACATGTTTAGTGGAAATAAAAATATTGACATGGAAGTACCCGCCACTTATGCTACGTTAAGCCCGTTTTAAGGTATTTTCCTAGTGTGACCCACTCATTTGTGAACGAAACAGAGCTACCGTTCCTTTTTATGAAACTCTCGTATACAGGGAGTGGTTTAAAATAAGTATAGCTATCTTCTAGGGCATGTATAGGGGTCGATGATGCTTTTTTTAAAATGAGCATGTGATGAGAAATGTCTCGTAACGAAATTACAAATGATCCATTTTTAACATTTCTGTCTTGGTGGATAACTCATTCTGAACTTTAGCAGGCACATGGAATTTAAGAGGATGATCTCTCTACAGACATTAACAATATTGATTATATTCTTTATTCTTAAGCTTTGACTACGTCCAAACGCGCTTCGTTGGTACCAAAATGCAACAAATCGCATAGACGTTAAACCGAGATATTTCTGTAGTGCCTTGAGAGTTCTGCCAAACACCAGTCCAGAATGAAGTTGTTACCAATCAAGATTGCAGCGTAAAACGGGTGTAACATCGTTACATAATATTTCCCACCATTGGAAACAAAGTGATCATCTTCTACTTCTTGTATGTGCGAGAAGTTTGTAACACTTACTCTCAACCTCTCAGCAATCATTCCTGTCGAGTTGTCTGTACATTAGTTTCATTGAAACATTCCTTTGTATTTCCTTGGAAGTAGCTTTTTGTGGTTTTGAATGCCCTGAGGGAAGCGTACCTTTGCTGGCGATGGCGGGCTCGAGGCCGTCGAAGCGGTCGCGCAGCGTCTGCTGGGCGCGCGCCACGAAGGCGGCCACCTCCGCGCCGGGCAGCGGCGGCAGGCGCACGCGCGGGGGCGGCGCCAGCGGGGGGATGTCGACGGGCGGGCGCAGGTGCGGCGCGTGGCCCGCGCGCGCCCCCGCCGCCGCCAGCGCCACCGCCAGCGCCAGCGCCAGCGCCCACGCCCACGGCCTGCAACAACACGACGCCATCGGTCAGCACGCCCTGTCCGTCTGTCTGGCACATGGCCCGCGTACGGGCCATGGCCTACCAGCAGCGTCCCGGCCATGGGTGACGTGTGGTTAGCACGAAGACAGCCCCACGCCGTATTCTGGTCTTCTCAACCTGAGAAGTGAGTTTTATGATCGTCATGCAGCAACATATACTGGGACATGCAAGGGAAACGCACAATATAATCTTGTCCGACCGGGAATCGAACCCGGAATCGCTTCATGGAAAGCGAGCACGCTGATCAATGAGATAAATCAGACAGCAGACCCTGTGGAGCAAACAAAGGACGCGGTATACCTACACTGTCAGAAATGTCATTAAATGTAAGGAAGATAAATATAAAAGTTCATGATAATTTCTTTGATTTTACATTTCATTCAAGTGCGGAAATGTCGGACAGTGTAGGTTATTGTCGATTACCGTATTTATGTTACCGATCATTTAGCAATGATTTCTGTAATACGAATAAATTATAAATAAGATCGATCTTATAAGATCGAATTCTTATAAGAAAAATATAAATAAATAATTCATTGTCCTTGCTTTGAATCAGTGCGTTCACGAAACTTTTTTTGCAGCAAATTACTCATTAATTTCGATTTTATTGGATTGTTATGTCAGAAGAACCGTTGTAGCTATTATCGTTATTATGCCAGTATTCAGAGTCTGAAGAATCTGCAACTGTAAGTGAAATTAAACTTATTTCTTGATATTCTATGAGACTGAATTACATGGGTGTACTTCTTTGCTCGGTAATAATATGAAATTTTTATTGGCAAGGGTATATTTTATTGTTATCAGTTACAAGGAGACATATAGAACAAGTGACGGAGGATAAGAGGATATTTAAGAAAAAGATACATGATAGGCTTAATATGAAAATGAAAAAATAGGGATGAGAGAGAGAGGTTTAACATTGTCATTCATTACTAGTTATCGTGAAAGAGCTATCTTTTGACCGGAAATCCTGCCAATGTCAAAGGTGATTTAAAACCAACACCGTAAAGTTCGGATGTATTTAGTATTTTATGCTATTTCTCGTCTAACATTTGTGCACTTCTGATTGCAAATCTGATTTTTTCTCAACCGATGCGTTAACTAAGGGCTCGATTGCATTTACCCAGTCGTTAACTCAAGTATATCTTTCAAGCAAATCCTGTAGCCCATCGCCCTGCACAGAGTTGAATTGTGTTGCATACAGTATCAGAAGTAGTACATGAAGACTAAAACATCACTAATGAATTCATATTGTTGATGAAGAACGTGCTAACTAAATATCCTCCAAATGTTCTTGTAAACAAAGAAAGCACTGTCGATCTCTATTTATCACCTTGTGACTCGTTGAGGAACGTGGAGAAACCATTGTGTGTTTTGTGCTGAAAACTTAAAAAAAAATAACGGCATTTGTTAGTTACATTGACGAAAATCAATCTGATATATCGGAAAAGCTAAAAAACTTTTGCGCAATATCATTTTGGAAAGAGAACTCTTGTGTCCACTCCTTCAAAAACCCTTGGGGCATCTACGAACGTACTAGAGGAGGGGCAACTGCCGGCTGCTGAACAGTGGGGAATTTTTACAGAAGCAAAGAAGGGTCTAGAAGGATTTTCTCTTGAACAATTGAACAACACAGCATGGTGATAATGTGAACCTGATGACAAAGAACACTGATGTTGTGAATCTGTTTAAAAAAATGTAATTTGTATGTAACTTACCCATTTTCCGTCAATAGTTCATGTGGATTTGTCATGTTATGATATAAAATCATGTAGTATATTTGTATTTAAATATGCACTAACTTTTGGCACCTAAACATGCACCTATTTTTAATAATTTTGGCACCAATTTTAGCACCTAAATTAGTAAATGTGTGCACCTAAAAGTCCGACCTCTACTAATAAAATGTTAGCCGTCCTACTAAGCTTTCGTCTTGCATTGCTCCTTGACATAGGCAACCCTCGCTACGTTCCTGTGAAGCGGTACACAACAACTTTTCAAACAGTGGAAACGAATGTCAACAGAACCATAAATACGAATGGCCTGTTGAGATTATGATTTATGAAATGGTGTGTAAGTGTTTGTTATAAACAGTCCGTTTATTGAGTGCTACAAATTTTGTTTGCCTATATGACATGCTAGTTTGTGCGATGTTCCACAAAACTCATAAAGCAAGATAATTTAATGATTTTCGTAATAACTAGAAGTACCAATAAGTAAATAGTACTAATGAGTGCTAACAGAGATGGGGATGTACCCATTTGAATGGAGATTCAACGCCTTCGCACGCTTGGTCCTCGTGCGTGGGGACGTCCCGGCTTGCGTTGCCGCCACACGATCAGTACTGAAGACGTTGGAGGCATTCGCCAACGACCTCAGCTGCGCTTGCACACTGCCTGCGTTGCATGGACGCGCTGGTACCGATCTATGATGACGATCGCACGGAAAATCGAATAAATGGAAAAATATAAATAAACTCAAAGGAAAAATTTTAATTTCTTTGGACGTTGACACACGTCTCGCATACCCAAAGAAAACGCCACTGATTGGAAATCGAAAATCATTTTCATTTAACTGTCTCAGGAGAACATTGTAGTAAATTACAGTTTAAGAATGGATAATGTAGTAGTTTTTATGAAGAAACGCTGCATCTTTAGCTACTTTTTCTTAAAAAAGTGTTTATATGCAAATTGTAGTATAAACGGTCAGTTGCGTAGAATTTGATGATGTTGTTATAAGAAAATGTTTAAACAGAACTAATTGAAATATTTTATTTCTTTAAAATGAAGAAAAAAATTACAATTTACAAATATTTTTCATTATAGATTATTCATTACCAGACAAATATTATTCATTACCAGAAATTGCGTTTTTGAACATGCATTCTGAAAAATACGATGATGCTTAAAATAATACCTTTATTAATTACTACCTTTTATTAATTAATACCTTTCAATATAATCCAAGCATTTTTGTGTTTGCTTTCATTGAGACATCTGCGTGACCACAACATCCTAGCGAAGGAAAGAAAACTCGTACCTAAATGTCTGGTGGATGAATGTCCTAGAGGTGCAGTTAATGACAGTTTTATAGCTCAAGTCTTTCACTTTTTTAGACCTCTGTGTGACGTAAACAAACAGATCCTCTTCCAACATTGTATCCTTGACCCAGAAAAGACCGAAAGAGTTCATTTCGCGCTGATGAGTCTACAATCTTTGTATCATTATGAAATAATTACATAGCGGCAGAGTTCATTTTAGAAACTGCCTATTTTAGCAATACATTTTTATTCATTAACGATCCAAGTTAGTCAATTAATATTTCCTTAATTTTCTGAGCATTCATTATGTTGACCTTGTAATTTAGGTTCTTCTCTGTGTAATCTTTTAAAGGATACTATTAAAAATATCACGCGTCTTTTAAAGAAGAGTAATAAATAAGAAACTCATTTATTCTTCTATCAATCAAACCTTAGCATAAATGCCAATGAAACCACAAGGAGTTTCTCCGGGCCTTGGGAGAACGAAAAGGTTTTCTCTTTCGTCGACGTCCGTTGGAGCAATATGCCTTAGGACCCTGAGTAACGCACACTTCTCAAAATCGACGGGAACTTTCTTTCGGAGGATGCCACGTCGCCGAAATCAACATTCTCCTGTTAAACAAACACTCGATGTGACTCCGGCCTCGTAGGAAAGTCGCAAAGCAAACGCACCTCACCGCTCCCTCATCCGACTCCACGCTCCCTCGACTCTACGCAGTCGCTATCACCGCCGTGGCCGTCGCCACCGCCGTTCACATCCAATATTGACGGAGTGCCTGACGCCACGAGACGGCGTCGGCCGCAAACCCCACGCCTCTGTCGAACATGGGCAGGCCGGCGCGTGGATCTTGAAGCTAATGAATGGAATTATTGCATCATTGAATTTACAGTTAATCTTTTGAGAGTAGAAACTGAAAGACTGCCGTATCAACGAAGAACCAACACTGGAAGCGTAATATTTGCACACACGTAAAACACGCGGGAAGTGTAAAATTCGGAATATACTACGTTCCTATTATGATGTACGAAACATTTCAGAGGGGTGTTTCACAATTCAGGGTCTGCAGGAATGTACAAATGAATTTAGTTCATTTTGCGTTTAATGCAAATAGCAATGCATCTAGGTATTACGGAGTGCTGGGTAGTGTAATGTAGGGCAGGTGGAACTGGCGGGCGGGAATTCTCCGAGTGGGACCGGACAGCGCGGGGTGAGGCGGGACAAGGCAAGGAGGGAATGGCGGCCATTAGGTAGGATGACGTGGATGTGGCTACACGAAGAGTGCGAGAGTGGCGGAGTATGCGGATGGGCGGGCAGGGACGGAGATGGGACGGATGTAAATAAAATAACTTCCATTTTACAGAATTCATTCATTATCCTGTGTAATAGAAGAATGTGACCAATAAATATACCCGCGACTCTTACTTCTACCTGGTAGCTGGGTATTTCAACAAAATTTCAAAATTGTTGGTGTAGCAGCATGAATGCCGATCTGGAAGAGTTGGTTAAAACGTGTGCTGATTCATCTTCGCGGGACGAAGTGAGTTGATTGGGAACGAATCAAAATTAATGCTCTACAGACTCTCTCTATCAACCACAATTACTTAGCGGAGTGAGCGGAAATGGAATAGCATTCTTCTGAGAGGATGACGGGACATACAGCGACAGGAGTTGTCGCTCATTCATTGAAAGGTTGAGTGGCCGAAAAGTTTGTGGTCAAGAAAAATGGAAGACGCTTAAACCCGAAGAGTAAAGAATCATAATCGGGCCGTGGTCCTGAATGATTTATTACCATCGAGCATGTTATGATTTAAGTCCCCAGCAGTGAAATTAGGTTTTCGTGTAAGTGTACGGTACATGAAATAGTTTTTGAAGTGTCTGTCGGTTTAATCAATTCAAGTTTCTAGAGACAGTTTGGCAAGCATAAATATACAGCAATACTTGTTCACACGAGTCACGAGTTATTTTAGTATCTGAAGATCATATGAATGTTGTATCCTGGGAGGAAACACGTTAAATGTGGTCTCCACAGAAGATCTCATTGACGTCAAGAACGTGTGGAACCCCCGTAAATATTCCCAGGACCCAAATCTCCATTCATCCAAGCCCCCTCCTCGTTGCCTTCCCCTGTCATCGCCTTGCGGGCAGCAGCGCGGTGGGCGCTATTCAATTAGCCCCGTAACGAGCATGCGACTCCCTGCCCCCGCGTCGTAAAGCGAGCGAGACGTATGTTTTGGGCAGCGCTGACCTTTCATGAGACACGAAAGGCCGACGCGCGCGGGGCCGACGGCCGTGAGGCAATCGAAGCGCGCGTCTTCAGCTCCGCGGGCCACGCACGGACGCAACTGCCGCCGCCGCCGCCGCCCCGCCCTCGCCACCGCCACCGCCACTGCCACCGTCACCGCCACCCCCACCGCCGCCACCGCCGCCCCACCCTCACCACCGCCGCCGCCACCGCCACCGCCAGCGCCAGCGCCAGCACCACCGCCACCGCCACCGCCACCTCATCGCCACCGCCACTGCCACTGTCACCGCCACCGCCACCCCCACCGCCGCCGCCGCCGCCCCACCCTCACCACCGCCACCGCCCCCGCCCCCGCCACCCCAGCGCCACCGCCACCCCCACCCTCACCCACCGCCACCCCACCGCCGCCGCCCCGCCCACCACCGCCACCGCCACTACCACTGTCACCGCCACAGCCACCGCCACCCCCACCGCCGCCGCTGCCCCTCCACTGCCACCGCCAGCCACCGCCACCCGCCACCGCCCCGCCGCGCCACCGCCCCGCCACCCCCGCCGCCACCGCCACCGCCACCGCCACCCCCACCGCCGCCACCGCCTCCGCCGCCCCTGCTGCCACCACCGCAGATGCCGCCACTGCCTCCTCCGCCGCCTCCACTGCCACCACGACCGCCATCGCCACCGCCGGCACCGCAGCTGCCTCCGCCGCCTCTGCCGCCTCCTCTGCCTCTACCGCCGCCTCCACCGCCCTCTCCATTGCCACCACCACCTTCTCTGCTGCCGCGCCGCCGCACCGCCCAATGAGGCTAACGAAGAGCCCTCGCGGCTGCACGCGCGCGACTCGACTCGACTCCTGTTGGGTAACGCACGCGCGGCCGCGGCCGGGCCGCTCGCCGGGTCACGCGCGGAATTGATTCAAATGGTCCTGGCTGTCTATCGCCGTGTGGGATCTCTTTGTCGTGGTCAATAGCCGACAGGTGTGATATTCATTACGCGGGTCACAAGCGGCACTCGAATAAATCTTGTGATGCTCTTGACCAATACAGAAAAACCTGCGTACCTCGAATCGGAGACACTCGATTCTCGATCGTTTGAACCTCAAGTGTCCGAATTCTAATCAAACGAACCTTGAGGGGGAGGGGGCTCGTGCATACGCTTTGCGTTCCTGGGGGTCAAGGTTCAATATCCGGTCAATAATTTGCAGTGGGAAAAATGAGCTCTCGACAGGTTTTCTAGGGGTTCTTCCACTTCCACCAATGTTCCTCATCATCGTCAATAACGCAATCATCAACTCACAGATCATAACTCATGAACTTCATAATTGTGAGTAGTTGAAGGGTCCCCAGATTCCAAAAAATAAAGCAAACTTGAATCACTCTATCCACGAAAACCTCGATATTCGAAACCTCGTTAAATCAAACCTCGAAATATTGAACTTCTAGATGCAATTTCTCACCTGGTCATAAATTACTTAAGCTGTTTCGAAGATCGCGGAAAATATGCCTGTTTTTACTCGCTGTCAATATGAATAAAGTTCATGTAGGCTTCTTCTCCGTAACTCTCACGTCGATTTGTTTGCCGTCAAGAGTTTTGCGAAAATAGTCGTCTTCTGTAATCATCTCCGTAACTTAAACCCCAAAATGTCCATATATTCGGTATCTTTGTTTTCTTTCGATTCGAGATAATGATATTTAATATTTTTTATGAATACATTCTTAATACTATTTTCTTAAGCGCTCTATATTACTACAAAATTAAATTATTTTAAATTTCTGTTATATTAATAATAATTAATATTATATTAATTACAATATAGGCATTATTCATAATAATGAATGGATGAAACAACGTAGTATAGAGTGTCCCTAAGGTGGAGTTTAGAGAAAATCATTGGTTTCTTGGTGGTATTTCGTCGACTGAATACAAAATGGTGTAGGGCTACTGACAATTAGAAATTTGAGGGGCGGCATCAATCTCAAGTAAAGATAATATATATTTCAAAGCGCACAGAGAGCCAGTCGTATAATAAACCACGTACGATGAAACGTATGAGAGTAAAACTTCATGTAAAATATCCGAACAGTAGCTTCTCCTCGGGACTTACGTTGCGACTCTCAAGATTCACGTATAGAGAAGAGATTTTCAAAGAGATTTTCCAGATATTCAGACAATTTCAATAAGAAAACAGTCAAATTTTGAAAACGTCATTTATTCACTTAAGTGATGGTTAATTATTTTTAGTTTTAGTAAAAAATATTATAATAAAATATATAATGAGTATTTTAGAAGAATGAATTCTGTAATTCAGTTTGGCATATTATATCAAAACAAGTGATGAAATGGAATTAAGTGACGGAAAGAAAATTTTAGAAAAAAAGTACATTTATTTTCCTCTTATTCATTAAAACTTTTTTTTTGCATTTGACCATTGGGGGTCCTGAGTATGACAAAGACAAAACTCGATTAAGAGATTGAAGACGACATTGTTTTACGTCTACTCAACTCTCGTGTTATATATCTCTTAACTGAAAACTAAATGATAGAGAAGACGAAGTTCAAGAGACACATTCGTGATACTTTTGAATATGTTTTTGAAAACGGATACTTTGTAAATAAATTAACAGGCTCAAAAATTGACGACGGATAAAGAGCAATCGATTGAATAACTAATTTTATCATTGGAGTATCTTCGCGCCTCATTTAATGTTCCTTATAGTGGAAAGCTGGGAATAGGTAACCTTTGTTATCAGGATGAAGAGTTTAAAAGGTTATCATGTTTCAGAAATATATCATGGCGTGCAGCTTTCTCCGAACAAAGTGCAAGTCGTTATTGTTAAAGTACTCTTATTCGCTTCCCTACTCTTGTTCTCTCACTATTCCGTGCCAGAGGCATAAGCGATCGATAACGTACCTTTAATGAACTTTTTAGACAAAACTGTTTGTCTCTTGCTTTGTCTTTGAAAGTGGCAAAACAGGTCTAATAAAACAATTAATACGCAATATTTTTAATATATTAAAGCATTTTTTTTTAAATATAAAGGTTGACAATTGCATGTCACTAATACTTCGGCAAATTCCTGCTTTGCCGATTAGAGCAAGTAGAGTTTTGTATAAAGAATGAACTAGATTATATAGATTGGGAACAACGATGCTACCTATACTACACTACAAGTATAATGTGATTCTCATTGCAATACTCTTGTATAAAGTGATGCTTCTTTGTTTGAAAATCAATAATGGCGGGATATTTACATTGCAAGACAACTTATAAATCATACTTTTTTAAGTTTAGATACTCGATTTCAAACGTTCCTTGCTCTTCAGCGTTTCTAGAAATGTATAAAATATAAAAGAACTGAAAAATACTTCTTATATAAATTGTTTTCGGTGTTACTATATTATTACATAAGTCGATCATTTTAAATATAATTATAAAAATAGTTTGCTGCGCATTAACTGCAATATTTGAGAAGCGGATGAAACTTCGAACACCGACCTGAATTGTATAATTGTAACCTTATTGGTATAAGAATAGAGGGCAAATATATGGCACAAGAGAAAAAGAAAAAGAGACTTACAATAGAAACTGAGCGGCAAAAAGATTGCCACTCTTCTCGCACCACGTAACCTATTTCCAGTTTCCAATAGTTAAAATAATACAACTGGTAGGAATGCAGGCAAATTGAGTAAAAGGTAATGAAGAATGTTCCTCAAGTACTGCTACATGGAAACCCAATCCACAAGAACGCTGTTTCTTCTCCAGATCCCCCATGCACGGGACTGCAATTCGAAACTCGGAGCTATTAATTCGACACACTGGCGCATGGTTATAGCCCCTTCTCGGGATTGAGAAACGCCTAAGCGAATAGTTTAACAACCGGGAGAGGGCGCAATCTACCCGGTAGCGCGAAGGATTACTGCGTGATTGCGCCGGTAGTTGTGCTCGCCGCGCGCACACTGTAATCCCGCGCGGCCTTTCGCCCGCCCGAGGCAGGAGGGGAGGGGGTGGGGGAGGGGGAGGGGGAGGGAGGGCCGTTTCCGGGTGCCGCGCCTTGCTGCAAAAGCCGATGGAGATGCGCGTCGGAAGAAACGACAGCGGCCCCGCTTAAGCCAATGCCACGGCCGTAGCACAAACAGCGACTACGTGATTTTCAAAGGAGAAACTCTACGAAAAGGAGATGGTTATCGGCGGAGGAGGCAAGAGGGGCATTGTGTTCGCAAGGCCGGCGGCGGCGGCGTTTGTTAGCAAGAGGAGTTAAGTCGCGAAACTGCGTCGCTCCGCCCTGGCAAGGGCAGCGTTTCTCAATCTCGAGGGGGCGCTAGAACCATGCGCCAGTGGGTCGAATTAATAGCTCCTAGTTTCGAATTTCATTCCCGTGCATAGGTGGTGTGGAGAAGAAACAGCGTTCTTGTGGATTGGGTTTCCATGTTGCAGTACTTGCAAGTACTTTCTTCATTACCATTCACTCATTTTGCCTGTATTCCCTGTATTATTTTAGATATTGGAATTGCAGCTGGGAAGAAAGTGGGAGCGGAGCACCGGAGGTGGAATTGCAGGAGAATACAATATTCTTAGGTAGCGTTTACAGTCGCCTCGGAGGCGTCGGTGGTGCAACCGATTGCGATAAATGCCAAGCATTGTTTCGTCTTCGTGTGAGGGGATAGTTTTGAAAGAGAATGGTAGAACATTACTCAAATCTATTCCAATGTATCCTGCAATTGCCGTTCGAATGTTCAGTGAGGGATATAATTTCCAGATCGATCAATCCGTACTTCGAGATCTCATTGATTCAGAAGATACATTTTACCATTCAAGATGAAATTGCGAAGTACAGAAAATATGGCTGCATAAAAGTAGTTTAATTGGATATTATGAGGGATTCTTCTTGCAGACATATGACTATTTTTTAGCGGGTACGCTCTCAGTGGTCAGTGGTATTGTCGAGTGTAGAAGTGATTACATTAAATTACATACTAAAATGTTTAATTCAAAATGATATTAAATACAAAGAATAATATTTTCGAAATTTTCAGCATCATCTGTACTAGGAATATCTACACGATTAATAATATTAAAGTAATAATTTACGAAAAGAATGAGCATCTGGATTATTTTATTCCAGGCTTATTCATTGCGTTGTAGGTTTTATATTATTAAGAAAAGTCAGATATCAAGAAGGCACTAAGTTCTGATGTACATTTCATTCATTAATTTTCCTAAAGAATGTTCCTTTCTCGTGTTCATTGATCCACGTTTATTGTCTTGCAAAGGAACCTTGCCCAAGATGAGACCTCCCCAGGAAAATGATATGACTAAAAGAAATGACCACAGTGCACTGAATTTCAATAATATTCTATGACTCTACTCGTTTGTGGAATCTTCGTCGCGTTCATAAGCTACCTCTGATTTGAAAATAATATAGGATGACTTCTTCAAACAAACAGGTCACTGATACCTGAATAGAAAGGATGGTCAGAGTGTAACATTTAAATATCATCAGTTTAGTCAAACTAATTATTCTGGGTATCAGCAAACATTCAGTGGCTCTTCATACTCCATGACCCATGGTACCCCTGTCATCCCTACATCATTACCTGTTCTTCAATTCAACTGAAGTGTCTTCCTTCCTCAACACTAACGCAATGCCGAGCAAATAGATTATATATAAAAAAATAGCCCTTTTTGCAAGTATTTAGGCTTATCACTATTAGGAGATAATGTCTCTCTACAGGAGGCAGTATAAGCTTTAAGCAAATGTTTATACTATGTACTCATAAGGTTCTGTTCGAGTCTTTATCTTAGCTGTTCTACACCCTTAGCTACGATGAATTGATCATATCAGAGCATATGTTTATGAAAATAACTGAAAGTGAGCAAGCTTGTCCAGATGGTAAAAATACATTAGATAGAACAGATAATAACGTGCTGTTATTTTTGGTTTGTCTTCCTGGAGTTTCGTAACGAAGAAGACTCAAATAATGATTACCTACCATGCTCTGCATCTGATAGTATTTCCCTTCAAAACGTCACTCTTGCAGTTCAACAAACATATTCCTGCGTTCAGAATTAAGCATTATTGCTCAAGGCAAAGAATATAGTCCGATATTTAACAGGAACGGGCTAGAATTGTAAAGATGTTTCATTATGTATCAACAATAGTTGGTGCTCTGTTCCTCTTTCATATTATGTTTTTGATACATACTCAGTTTTCGCAATATTTCATACTTATTACTAATTAAGAAATTATGTCAAAGAAAAATCTCCTTCGCATCAATGACTGGGTGGACACAGAATCAGTGAGAGAAGAAGATCTAGAGATTCAACAGTACTTGTGATGTTATTCACTTTGACAAATCTTCTTATCAAATGTAACCCGACAGGATTATGCGTCCGGACTAAAGCAACATCATTCAAGCAGAAGCATTCTCTGAAAGGAGGCAAGATCTTGACGTTTCGACATCAGATATCTAAAATATACCGTCATATTCTTCTTCCGTGATACTTTTCATAAAATCACTACTGGAGTATCTCCGGTGCATATTCCTTTGCGATGATGAAAGGACTCGTATAGAAGAAAGAACGTCCTCCGAGTAGTCTGAATGCAAGCAGGGCCTGATGAGGACGGATGTTGCTTCATATTTCAACACTACTCGTTTCTCTGTACATCGATGATGAATTACTTTAGGAAGATGAGCCCAACACATACATGCACCCAGAATTAATAACAGAGAATCAGAGAACATCTTCAGAAGTGGGATTGGGCAATTACATGATCATTTAGAGACGTAACATGCAATGGAATTAACAAAATGTGATTTCCCGCTCCAGGGTGAGCTCGTTTCGAAAGTAGTTCTACATGGTCATGTCTAAAATAAAGCCTCTTTGCCTAAATCAGAGTTCTTGAACATGTGATTGGTCGAAATTGAGACTTCACAAGGAAATAATGTTTTAGATTCATTATTATAGATTCCTTTTTATTGGCCTCTGTACGTAATGTCTTCAGCATGAAGTGATTGAATTGTTCAAAGCAAAAGTACACAGCAGATAGAATCGTTTTTTTTTAATAAAGACCCAGTACCTCCGACCACTGAGCTACCTTATAGGGTGACTGTGTTGACAACTGAATATCAAATGCACACTGCGTAGACACACAAAGAACATTTTAAAAGCCTAGGTCATTTCGGAAGCTCACCAATCAAAGCAACTGAGAGTAAAAGAGGAGACCGGGGTTGGTTTTCCGGTTACTTATGCATTGAGCAATTCACTCTTATAATATAGATGCAAAGTAAGAAGGTCACAAATAGACATCAGTTACTGAGCGGAACAAACTTTCCGTTGTATTCGACTTGCCTTAAACGGTGACAGTGGTGACAATTAAATAGTGCCTTCCTTTTGTACTTCCTCTACAGAGACAGATGCAATGTCTCAGTGGAAACATTACTGCCTCTGCAGCATAATTGTTCTGGTGACCCAAGGGTTGGAGACACGACGGTTCTTGACACTTCATAGCAAGGTCGAATTCAATAGTTGTGAAGAAGAGAATTCTAGCGCCCCGCTCTTGTGATTGACAGTTCTCCGTGATTTATTAATTAAGTAATTTATTCATTGACTCTAACCTCAGTTATACGTCACGATAAATAATGGAAATAATGAAAAATACGTAAAAAACAAGAAGAATACAGTTACTCAAAAATACAAAAACTTAATTACAAAAAACTTAAAAGTAAGAATATTTTAACACATTTGCATTATACTAATATTAACAACGTTCACAGGAAATAAATTTTCATTAAGAAAATCTGAAATGTAATTCAGCAAACGTTACAGTTCTCCGTGATTTCTGATCAATACTACACAAGTGACGGTGCAGTACCCTAACAAATGGGCCAAGGACGAAGGCGATTTTTTCTTCCTGAGCCTTATTCTATCTTCTCTCTTTTAATACATACAGACACTTTTAATTGAATTCACTGGGTTGCCGCACATGAGTTGGGAGTGGAGAACAGGTACGGTAGATCCAATCTCGGTTGGGACGATGCCCTGTCGGAGAAGGAGGAAAACTCACAAACCTACAGGGGAATAATCGCAAGCTGACATGTAGGTCGGGGTCGAATCTTACGTTCCAACGTGGAGGAACATGATCACATCACGGGACATATCATGCACCACCCTTACGGGAGTACTGGCCAAAGTAGTTGACGCGCTCAGAAACAATAAGAATTCACCCACTCTCCTTTCGCCAGAAGTCCCACTTCACCGGCAAAGGTGGCTCAGGGCATCAACTGATGTCACTGCAGGGCTTCTGACCGGAAGGTCCTAGGGTTCTAAACCCGTCGGGGGCAGGATTTTCGACGCAAGTTAGATAGCTAGGTCGAATTCAGCCACTGTATGGAGAAGAATTCCAGAGACTGGCTGCTCTGGAATATAACATACACTTACGAGACCAAAGTAGTTGACGGGCTCTAAAACAATAAATATTCGCTGCCTCACACTCCTCCAAAGCCGCCTCTCAGCGCGGGCCAGAGCACATCCTCTTGAGTGACTGGGTGCAAGAGCGTGGCAATCGCTGCTGAGACAGTGTTTCGACTGACGTGTAGTTCGGCGTCGGATCTTACGTTCCTGCAGGGAGGAACATTGCTATATCTCCGGATGATCATGCACTTACAGGGCATCATATCACTTACAGGGCTAATGCACATACATCCTCTTAAACAATACGTATCCGCTGCCTCACTCTCCTCCCGACAGTCGCCCTGGTTGATCACGCGCCCGGAATAAAGCCTCCTCCCAGCGCGGGCTGGGCGCATCCTCGAGAGTGCCTGGTGCTCCAGGGTCGCGTCGCGCGTGCGCAGCCTGCGGTCGCGTGGGCGGGCGGCGCCCGGCGGGCGACCCACTTCGGGGCGCACTCTCCCCACTCGAGGTCCACTTCGCACCGCGCTCCCACAAAGGCGCCT
This sequence comes from Teleogryllus occipitalis, assembly GCA_011170035.1. Taxonomy (NCBI): domain Eukaryota; kingdom Metazoa; phylum Arthropoda; class Insecta; order Orthoptera; family Gryllidae; genus Teleogryllus; species Teleogryllus occipitalis. The sequence goes on along the minus strand of BLKR01014848.1, from coordinate 62,428 downwards.
TGACGCTCGCCGCGGCCTCGCACCTGCGGCGCGGGCGGGCAGGCGCGTGTTCTGGGAAGACCCGAGGGACGCACGGCGTGAAATCACGCGCCGACGCGGCGGGTGACAATATCGTCATTCCCCATTCGCACAATTCGCGCCTGCCGTCACGACCGCTCGCAGCCAAATTCCTCGCCTGCTACGCAAACTGTGAAAGTGATTTCGCGCTTTGTGGGTGTTGCGTTACAGCAGTGGAGGAGTTTGTAATTCATGCGCGTGGCACTCTGGGGTTCTTGCAGTCTTAAGTTGCTTTCTAGAACTCTCTTCCGGACTCTTTAATCCTAAGGCCAAGTAGTAGGTCAATGAAAAAACAAGAGGTTGCAATAAGAGCGTCGCTGTTGATGGCGGTGACTTTCTTTTCTGGTTAAAAAATCAATATCAAAAAAATTAAGTATTCAAACACATAAGCAAACAAACATTTACATCCTTAAAATATGTCAGAGAGAGAGGTTCTTGTAGAAAATGGTTGTTTTCACACCCATTTCACTATACTTCATTATTCGTAGTATATTGTATCAAAAATGTCTGCAAAACTTGAATGCTCTCAATGACAGAAAATTAGGTAAGGTGAATGTTTTGAAAATGGTAATATTGGATACGGTCATCAAGTTGAAACAAAGAACCACAAAATCATTCAACGTTACCAACATTATTACAGTACCATAACTAAGGTATATTTTCATTAGAACAATTCGCATTTATGAGAATTCAATAAAAAATAAAATGAAAAACATTAAACATCATAAATTAAAAAAAATAAAAATATTGTAGTCCGAACTAGAAAAGAACACTAAAAACGATCTGAAGTAGTTTATAATGATTTTATTTTAGTATGTATCTGAATTAATAATATAATAATTAATAATTAATATGTATTGAAAAAACTTCAGATGTTGAAACTTACATATAGAGCAAAAAATGAAATACTAAAGTTATAATAATAATAATAATAATAATAATAATAATAATAATAATAATAATAATAATATATTTTGAATGTAATCAACGCCAAATAGTACTCAACAAAGAAATAAAGTGCAATGAATATTGCTCGATACTCATTATTGAAATTTTAAAATAATTTAATATTATATGTTTTCCTAGCATCCTTCATAATGCATCAACACCTTTCTACAATTATTGCGCGTATAAGATGTGTAAATAATTATTAATACATGTAATAATGAGAAAATAGCAAGCAGTGAAAAATAAAAATTGATCAGAATAATAGTCAAATTACAATAATATATTTTTTTAAATAACAAAAAAAATGAATACGTTTAGTGCTGTGATTACAACTCAACCTCTCCCGAATCGCTAACCATAACAGCGGAGCGCGCCGAAGCCGCGATGACGAAAGCGCGGAGGCGGAGGCCGGGCGGGCGGCGCGGCGCTGGGGGTAAAAAGTCAACGAGAACGACGTTGCTGGTCCAGCGGCGCCAAGGCTGCGACGCGCGCGACGTCTCCGGCGCAGCGGGCGGACGCGCACTTTCTCCGGCGCAGCTGTTCTCGCGCGGCCGCTGAAGGTCGGCACGCCGCGCCGGCGCGGGTCGCGCCCCAACGCCCCCGCCGCCACCCCCGCCGCTGGCGCGACGCGACGGCCTCGCCCCGACACACGCCCCGCCACGCGCCTCCCCGCGACGGAACGGGTTGCGCGGGGGTGATGCGGGTCGACCTGAGGGGGCGGTGGTGAGGGCGGTGGTGAGGGCGGTGGTGAGGGTGGTGGTGAGGGCGGAGGTGAGGGCGGTGGTGAGGGCGGTGTTGAGAGCGGTGGTGAAGGCGCTGGTGAGGGCGCTGGTGAGGGCGGTGGTGAGGGCGGTGGTGAGGGCGGTGGTGAGGGCGGTGGTGAGGGCGGTGGTGAGGGCGGTGGTGAGGGCGGTGGTAAGGGCGGTGGTGAGGGCGGTGGTGAGGGCGCTGGTGAGGGCGCTGGTGAGGGCGGTGGTGAGGGCGGTGGTGAGAGCGGTGGTGAGGGCGGTGGTGAGGGCGGTGGTGAGGGTGGCGGTGAGGGCGGTGGTGAGGGCGATGGTGAGGGCGGGGTTGAGGGCAGTGGTGAAGGTGGAGGTGAGGGCGGTGGAAAGAAAAGCCAACTGATATAATGTATACATTGCAGGAGAGGTCAGGAAAATAGTATCGAATGTCGTAATTGGAAGAAGTAAATGTTTTGATTTCCAATCAAAGGGAGGAAGCGTGCGTATGTATGGTTCAGACGTCACTGACAGCATACTGACATAGTGGAGGCAGGCGGAAACCAGCATGAAGCAAAGAAGATTCCGATGAAGGCAGCGATGCTGACGAAAACATTGACAGAGGCAAAAGTGGTGACGGAAGGCAAACTGTTTGCAAAGGGGGAGATAAAATCAGACGGTGATGGATTAGAAAGCAAAATTGTTGGTAGAAGTAGAAATCACGAGAGGCATGTTGGAGACGCTAGTGAAGGAATGCATGTACAGAAAACGGATAGAATTGTATGCAAAAACGTTAACGACGCTATATTATTCATAATGAGAGGTAAATCTGTTAACACAATTGGGGGCTGAAAAATGTAAGGGTTAGCATTCCAAAAAAACCGAAAAACATTTAGTTGTACCTTTCGCACTCAACGAGCCCTCGGTAATTTGATCATTCATATGCTTACATAATAGGAGAGAATGTCATTTAAGCTTCCCTGAAAGTATTTTGCCGCAACTATAGAAGCAGATGACGTACAGAATAAATATGAGATATTATTCTGAAGGGGTAAAGAATAACTCTCGGGAGAGAAAAGGACGAGATCCAGCTATTGCTGCGAGTTGTAGGACAGAATTGCAACGACGCAGGAAATATCAGCGTACTTGAGGCTAAAGCCGGAGGCGCAGAGGGAATGAAAGGGGAAATCGCCGCTGGAGCCCGGAGGAGGGCGCGGCGGCCGGGCCGGGGGTCGCCAGAGGTGGCGGGGGCGTGGCGGACGCGGGGTGGCCTGTGAGTCACGGCGCGAGGCCCCGCCTGGCTTCCTCCGGAGGCGATCACCCGATTACGCGCCGCGCGCAGCCGCCGCCCTCGCCGCCCCCGCCCCCCCCCCCCCCCCACCGCCGCCCCCGCCGCCACCCCCGCCGCCGCCCCCGCCGCCGCCCCCACTGCCCGCCCGCCCTTTCGCGCGCGGGAGGAACTGCGCAGGCGCAGCGCGGCGCGGGGCTACGCGGGGCTGCGCTTTCCAGATGCCACCTGAGAGATGCATCAGAGCCCCCAGGAATGAGCAAAGCATGATTTGTGGTCATTATTTTGATCATTATTACCTGCCTTATTCGATTCTCTGAAGTGTTGAGTTTTTCCCCCGGTGGCATATGGTGGTTATAAGAGGAGGAGGTAACAGGCGAACCCCCCGTTGCCCCATTCCATGTATAATAAATAATGGGGAAAAATAATGAGGGAAAATAAATGGGATGGAAGGAGTAGAGAAGATATCACGCTTCTTTGGGGATGCTGTTTCGGAACTCGCCTGGACGTGATTAGGAAAAAAAAAGAACATGGACTGGGGCAGTCAACCTAAATACTTCATGTAGTTAGTAACCATAAAATCATGCTAAATACAAAAAGCACATTTATGGCATTTGGCTGTGTTCGAATCCACAGTCTCTCAGTAATCGGTGTGCTCGATTGTCAGGAACTATCTAAAAGTCTGTACCGAAGCTGCTATGCATGGTAATGATGACTTTCAGAAAATAATCACACTAAATGCATTGAAAACTGAATGCAATAGTTTTTCTGGGAATGTTTTTGCAGAGGAGCCTTTTACAATTATTCCAAAACCTGATGAGGTTGTAACTCGAATCATGAACTAATAACGAACATATTTTAAATTTCTTCCAATTTGAGCAGTAGAAAACTAGGCCATCTGCAACGCAACGTATAGAAAATCCAATGGAGAAACGTCCAAACTCAGGTCTAGATACAAACACGTAAGTTGTTGTATCTAGACCTGAGTAACAACGAGTAAATTGTTGAGCCCAAATGTATTGAAACATTCATTTATTTCATTCAAAATTTTCAAGGATGGGTTATGAGAGTATTTTTTATTTTTAAACACAAAATATATGTTAACATTCATTCCATTGAATTGAGTAGTTTTTTAAACAGACAAGTTAAGTTTCATTTGGTTTTGGACGTCAGTGTAATTGAAAAGGATTAACATGTTTTAGTTATAACTTTGAAATGTCCATTTTAATTCATACGAAAAGTACTTCAGCAAAAGGTTAAATATAGAATGATAAGACATGAGTAGGTCTTTGAATGTTCACACCATTAACGGTATTCCGAGAAGTGTTTTAAGTTCTTTTACAATCTGAGTAAGGGTCAACGAGCATAAGGCCATGGCTAGAACGATTTTCTTTTACGATAAGTATGAAAGTCGGTGCGCGATTCACTCATTGTCTATATTTGGTGAGAATAGAAGAGATTCTTTTATATAAGGAAAATGACTCCTGAAGTGAAGATATTGCATATAAACTCAGAACAAGAAACCTAAACAATAGTAGTGACAAGAATTTCCCACATAAATGGGCAAAATTATGAAAATATACGTCCAATTAAATTCTCTGTTTTAAATTAAACCTTTATACTAATTTCCATGACACACCAAAAGCTGCTTAGAGAAAGGAAAAACACAGAAATAGCTGATGACACGAAATTAACGAATTGTTAAGGAGTTGTACAAATCAACGTGTGTATTCAACAAAAGGAATTTAAAAAAACGAGTTTCTCCCGGAACTACAATCACAGACAAGGAATTGACATGAGCACTTGGATGATTTGCATCACTTCGGGAGAAAGCCGTTGTCTTCCTCCAAACACGGTGCGATTTGCAAACTGCACGGCTCTAATGTCAAGGCAGCACAAAATGACGGACGCGTCCATTTACGTCAGTTGGGGCGCTCCAGAGCAGATTAACCGAGCGTTCCCCGGCAGCATCCTGTCAGGCGCTTGACATTCACGAGCACTCACGTGGCCTTGGCACGGGATGCACCCGGCCCCCCGGCGGGTGCCCCGGAACTTTTCGAAACAGCAATCTCTCACGAACTTAGGCAGCTCCGCCCAGACCTTGCACTTCTCGAACCATTACGGCTCGTCCCGGAATGCGCTCACAATAGATCAAAGTAGACTCCAGTTGTGGATGAAGGAGTGTTGAGTCATTATTCGCATAGATAGAAATATCTTCTGCAATCATTAGGTCATGCTTGTGGCAGAAAATAACTGACAAAATGAAATATATTACATATATTTCGAAAATATTTTTGTTTTGTTTTATCAGTCAAAACTATTCCTAATATTTTACGATCAGGATGGGCCGTTAGATGAACCATTTGTAGCATTACAAGGAGTAACCTGCTAAGTGTCGGAGAGCAATGAAACTCTCATATTAATAATTTATTACAATGAACAGTAGAACATAATTTAATGTTAAACAACACAATTTAATACTAAATTTAATGCATTTCCATATCAAAATTTTCTTTATAATCATTAACAGGGCCTCAAAGGGTCCTCTGGGACAATGCAAAGCGATTTTAGGAACATCCTAAAGAGGCCACCCGGAGAAATGTTGGGCATTTTGCGATTGCCATGTTGCCATGTCCCATGAAGGGATTGAATTTCGTTCTGCTGATATGTATTATAGACGTTTCTACACCCTTCGTTATCGGGATTCAACAGCGTATGTATCGTAGATTACGTCCACCACGCTTCCATAAATCGAACGGACGTGTGCGCGCCTGCAAGGGCATCTTCCTTTCCTCTACCAGGGGAGCAAGGATTTCGGATTATCTCTTCAAAGCTGTCCTCCTCTATCGGTCATATTTTTATTGTATCATTTACTCATATATTCGTTTCAACAAAATAATTTTGTATTGTAATATGTTCTTCGCAATAAATTTGTATTTTTTGTTTATTTTAATGACAGATAATGTACTTAGTTGTCTTTACAGTTTAGCTCCAATTGCCACTCTCATAACCAACGTTGTACAACCATAGCGCGCGTTGTGGCCAGGGATCCCTTTGGCTCCGCAGATTTCGAGTTCCGAAGTGTGCGACTGCCCGGGAGATCACGCAAAACTGACTTACTGCACAAAGTAAGCACGATTCATCAAACCCATTACTCAAAATACAAAATCGAACTGCGCGTTGCGAAAATTACCGAAACGTACCGCCAGATTTCGGGACGATAGTGTCACATCTCAAAGCGACCCGGATGGTTTTAATTTTTTATTGCTTATGGAGAGGTTCTATCCAAAAAAATCTTTTGGCAGATAGACTTAAACGATAAGTAATAAGATGCACGAAAAAAATTCTATCTTAATTCAGTTGCCCAATCTTTACAATACAGTCTCGAAGACGCAGGGGATTTTATTGTAGACTGATTGCAGTGCCCTGTGATGCGTATTTATCAATTATGGTCGTCTATTGGACAGGAAAGGCAATGGATTCTATGAAAGATGCTTTCTTACTCTACCCTGACCTGCCCCGCTCTGTCACACTGTGGTCTGCCCTGCCGTTTTGCCTCTGCCCGCCGTTCTTCGCCTCCTCCACCCCTTTTACCCTCTCTCACTTTCAAACTTTTCGAAATCGCGTTCTCAGAAGAACAATTTATGTATCACCTGTATTTTGCACTATATATTTCACTTCTCTCCATAAGTCCTAGAAAACCGCACGAAGTAAATCAGAAAAGAATTAATATATAGTAATTACTTATCTGCGGAATGACGTAGATCTGTATCACTCACGAATTATTTGTGTAAAAAGAGAAGATCTAGTCGTTATCAGAACATCACACTGACTGAAGTGGCACTAAAAGTGGTGTATTTGATTTAAAATTTTAACGTTTGGCGAGGCAGTTGGCTACCGGCTGCATGTCTCGAGTTCTAATTCCAATAAATTCTACCTATCAGGGATCTCCAGCACGAAGTCTTGGCACGATTTTTATTCGAGTCATAAATTAGTTTTTTCTCATCAGCAATCCTTTTCCAAACATCCCGGAACTTTTCAAAAACAGGATCTCGTCTCACATGAACAACAAAAAGGTCACCGCCCAAACTTTGCCCTTCTCGTGTTACAATTGGTTGCGGATTTGTGTTCTCGAATTCTAGGGAAGATTTAAGATTACTTACACTGCAATTCGAATTTATATGGTAGGTGGAAAAAAGTCATCGTATTACGAACTCACTAAACATAAATAACGATTTGAGGACGTACAAGAATAATTGTAAATGGTTCAAAATGTTCAGAGACCGACCCAAAATGTGGAAGAAAAATGTATCACGTGTAAGAAATACATACACAACTCAAATTGATCAGATTATTTCGATATACTGAGCAGCAATAAAATTTTTCTGCAATTAAAACTGTATGTGTAAAAACATGTACAACAAAAGGAAATCGTAGTTAAGACTCAAAAGAACGCATACGAACTAATAGAAGCATAAAGACAGCTGATTCTCCAAAGTTCACGCTACCGCCTTTATGACTCCATCATGAAAGTGAAACTCCGTTCTAAGAATACTATGAGCCCAAGCAAAGCAAACGCTTTGCGAAGTATGCCGAGTGCGGAGGCGAGCGAGGGCCGCCCACGGAGTAAATCATAGCCCGCTTCTTCCAGGCCACCCCGCGCGGCGCCGCCCACACCGCGCTCTTCTGCAGCCTTGGCGCAGTCGCGTCGGGCGGCTCCCATCCAGGCATTCCGGCGCCGCCGCGCGCCCCAGGCGCCGCCGATGTGATGCCATGTGCGCGAATACAGAGATGCTTCCAGCCCACACACGAATAAAAAATAGATTCCCTTTTGAAGCGTTCCTCAAAATTTTAGCCAACCACGATTCTTAGCACCGAGGTTGTCCCCTAGAGTATCCTCTCCAAAGTATAGATTAAGTTAGCTTAGATATTTTAACTAGAATAAGTCTGAAAATATACATCTGTAAAGTAATTGTACTGAACGATGTAAATCCTCCAAAATGAATAAATGTGTTAAAAAACAAACAGAGATGCTTAGAGAGTGTCATGCATTCGTTACGAAGAGCGCGTGGAACAAAACCGGATTAGGTGGCTCAGGGCATCAACTGATGACATTACAGTGCCTCTGTTCTAGGGTTCAGTTCCGAGGATGGCATGATTTTCGACACCAGCTACTAGGTCTAATCTACTAGGTCTAATCAGCTACTAGGTCGAATTTAGCCGCTGTCTGAAGGAGAATTCTAGTGGCCGGCTGCTATGATCGATAGTTTTCCGTGCTTTTTTTTTCGATCCACGCCAGGCGAATGGCGGAGCAGTTTCCTAACAAACGGGCCACGGACCGCGCGCAATATTTCCTTCTTCTTCCTTGTTCTATCCTCACCCGAACTTATACACACACCCACATGTACTACACTATCACACATGCCAGGAGTGGTAGAGCTTATCCCGACAGGGACGGTCTCCCGCTGGTGGGATATACCTGGTTGGGAAAACTCTGTATGAGACGAATAGGTCGGCGCCAGATCTCGCCATCTAGCGGAGAAAGAGCACACTTACGGGACGAATGACCTTAGCAGCTGACGCGCCCGTAATTACTAATCAATGAATCATTCGTTTAAGAAAGGTTCGGAATATCGTGTCACGTCGTGCTGACTTCATTGAGAGTCATAAAGAATTAAAAGCATCATTAAAGCCATCACTATGTGATGATTGCTTCCGGCTTTATGGCTCAATAGTTCATATTAAAACGGCAATTATGTATTAAAATCGTAATAATATATTATCCAAAGATGAAAATTCTTTAAGTTGAAAAAATAAATTGCGGTAAGACGATTATTTCTCAGTATAAAGGAGTCAAAAATGCCTTAATTCCTACATACATTAGACTGTATAATGATCTGAAGTTTTTTTCGTTGGTCCCGAAGATGCACGAGTGTCTAGAGCAAGTTTTTTTTCCACCAAGTGAATCGGGTAGGAGGTGTTTTGTAGGTACTATTCTCGAGCGCAAAACAAACCGTAAACAAAGCTGCTAACAGCAACTGCGATCAAATAGATTCAAATGATAAATGCTTTGATAGACTTAAAGATTTTTTTAATGTAAGAAGGTGGCATGAACTTATTCATTCTCAACCATTCTACACATTAGTTGTGTTTTGTTGGGGTTTGGTATAGAGATTCACTGTTTGTTCAGTGATTTGAGAAATTGTTTTTCTTTGATACATCTGAAGATGGTGATTTCCTATTTTTTTTCCGTCGGCACAACCTTAGGGCAAAATTGCACGGTGACTTGTGCTGTGGTGTATTGGGCACGTGATTTCATCAAAACGTATTTTCGAATAAAAATGTTGGTCCACTAACCCAGCTCTAAACAGAATACTGGTTTGAGAGGTCTAGAGATTAACACGCTTTTGAAATTCCAGGATCGGTTGGTTTGGTCTAGATTGAAGATGGGCAAAAAATTGAGTGTCTATACGTAAAATGTAAAAAATGACTGTCATCAAAGTTCTCTCTAGTCAGCTTCTCATCCAATTCCTCTCTGCCTGTCGTAAATGTTTACCTTTTAGTGGTAAGATCCTTAAAATATAAGAGTATTTCAGGAGGCTGGTCAGTAGATGTTGCAGTTTGAAAAGTTAAACATCGATGAATGCAGAGTCATTCAAATCAACTGCGTTTTCAGCTTCAATATTATTATTGCATATTTTGTAACTTTACAAGAAGTTGCAACACGATGTGAGTTAGAGTGCTATATGTACGTAGCTTCGCAAGATCGTGCACTCCATGCATGTGGTCTTCTACTCTTCAAATACCAAGAATGACTCGCAATTTAAGATACGATATCGCAATATCAAAGAGATGCACGAGATCTTTAAAAAGAGAGGGACGACTCTTTGTTTTCTGCACATTTTTGTTGATTGAGGAACATTTTCTATCATTATATTTTTGGAGTATTTAAGATTAGAGTATGAGAATTGGAGGAGTAAAATATTAAAATGTGTATGAAACATGTGAAGACGAGAAGAGAATACTGTCGAAAAGAGACTACGCGGTCAGTAAGAATCGGATTTCAAAAAAGCTCCAGTCGAAGTTACCAACATATCTCTATTTTGTTATTGACATGCTTTATAACGATTGTAGGTATAAGGAGAAATCATGAAAAATGTAAAAATAATACTTGACGATCTTTCGAGAAATATGAAAGTAACGCATTAAATGAGAATTTTATTGTTTAAAACAATCTACATACTTAATTATATTCGTAACAAATACACTTATTGCAAGTGTTCACGAGATTGAAAATAAGTATTGAAGACTGGGAGTTCCTCAAGATTGAATCCTAGATGGGAGTGAACGCAGAAAAAATTGCTTATAGATGGAAATATGATGCTCTAATCTGGCAATTCCCGCGAGTCCTACCATTATTTCCATGTTAAACAACCAACCAATTTTCCAAAGACAGAGAGCTTCCTTCCCCATTCTCATCCTCTTCTTCACTCACTTTCACAAACTTAAACACTTGAACAACACAAGCACTCATTTCTGGAAGCGTACTCTGTGAACCTGTGAGGCTGGGAATGCACTAGGATGGCGTTTCAGGCATTTCATATCCCAGAGAACATAAGTGATTTTTTGACAGAATAAATAAAAATATCAAAAGAGAGGGATTGATAGTAAATAAAGGTCAAAGAAAAGAGAGACACACAGAGAAAGATACTAACATGGAAGAGCAGCAAAGGGAGAAAGAGAGAGAGAGAGAGAGAGAGAGAGAGTAAGTGAAGGAAATGAGCCGAAGGGGAGATAGAACGAAAGACAGCCATGGGGAAAGAAGGTACAAAAAAGGGAGAGAGAGTGAAGGAGAAGGAGGGAGAGAAAAAGAGGGATGGAGGAAGCAAGAGAGGTAGGAAGAGAGAGAGGAAGATAGAGGGAGGAAGAGTGAGGGAGGGATAGATAGGGAGGAAGAGAGAGGGAGGAAGAGAGAGGGAGGAAGAGAGAGGGAGGAAGAGGGAGGGAGGAAGAGAGAGGGAGGAAGAGAGAGGCAGGAAAAGAGAGAACTAGAGAAAGAGTAAGAGTAAGAGGGGAATAATGAGAGGTAAAGACAGGAAGAAAAGGGAGACCGAGGAAGTTAAAGAGAAAAACAGAATGAGCGGAGGATGCTCGAAGTGGGAAATGCCAAGCAGCGACTCACTTTCAACCCGCCTTCGCGGAACGGCCATCTGGCGGGGGAGGGGCGGCGGGGACGGGCGTCGTCTCGTTAACGCCTCGCGCGGGGCGCGGGGCGCCGGGCGTCGCCGAGCGTCGCGGGGCGTCGCGGGGAGCCGGGACCCGCCGCGGGGCGGAGCGCGACCCGGAAGAGGTCGGCGCCGTGCGTGGGCGGAGGCGGCGCGGGGGGCGGGGCGGGGGCGGGGCGGGCGCCGCTCAAGCATGTAACAGGGTCAGCCCGCGCGCCCGCCGCCCACTACCCGCCCGGCCGGGAAAGTTCCGCAGGGCGCGCCAAGCGTGTCAGCGCGGGGATCCGCCGACACCTCCCAGACACGACCAGATTCTCCCCGAAAACCGACCGGCCGAGACGCCGCCTTTGCCCGCGAAAAAAACAACACTGCACTCGCGCCGCCTTCGGGACCTCGATGCTCTTGTTTCACATTGCGCGAAAGTCTAACGACGTAATGAGCCTTGTTTCACGCTCCCATGCTCTTCGCTGCAGGCTGCCCTGGAATCTGGTCCCGGGTTCACTTAATCTTTCAGCTTTGGGTGAATAATGTAGGAGTGGGTGATTTCTCTATTAAACCACGTGACGCATACAATTGGCGGATCTTGAAATCAAGGATTACTGATTAGAGTTCATTTTAAACTATCAATGTTTTTGTAATGAGGTGGAAGTAAGTGAAGTCTTTGGAAATGTATGTGATATGCCTCACGTTTTATTTAATAATTTTTGTTGGAATGTGATAGAATTAGAAATGGTGATGATTCATATCGATGGAGTGAATCTTATTGAAAGAGTAAACGCTATAATTACATTTTATAGACCTTATTCAGATTTTTTTAAACCACATTGATGTGTTCCATATATTTATAATTGGCACACTGAATGTTTGTTTCACAAGATATACTAATATATTTCTAATAGTATGACTTGGGGAAATTGCGTCATGGTTTGGTCATGGTTTTACCTCTGAGAACACATTTGGTGGCAGTGACAAGTAAATCAACATTACTCTCAAAACTCAAGAAGTATTAACTTCAATTGATTCATTGATAAAACAACGTGGAAAAAATTACATCCCAACGTTGATTCGTGGGTGATTTATATTTGTAAGAAAGCTTATGTTTTTGAAGAATACAATTTTCAATGTCAAATCGTGAAGTAAATTGAGAAACTTGATAACTACTATGATTAAATTAATTTTCCATCCTATGTAAACATCAGTCTTTCATTAAACTATTGTACATTTAAAAATAATTGTTTTAAATATAATTAAAATATTAAAAAGATATTTGAAATAAAATTAAAATATAATGATTTGAAGAACAATATATTTCTTTATTTTTTATCCTTATCCCAACAGATTTACGAGACATGTAGTCTCCCAATTACGTTCGCGCGAAAACTTCGCGCGAAAATCTATGAAAAACAACCGGTCTGTGTGGCTGTGACTGCATCATTAAGAACAATATCTTATAAGCAGCTGTCGGGCAACAGTATTGCAACTCTCACCCAACTTCCGGACAACTTACGAACTGCAGACAAGTGTGTGCCCTTATTTAATCGTTCTCAATAAGCGCGATTGAATACAGAGGTCAAATCGATACGATCACTTGAAGATCATCCTGACCTGCTTAGAGCAAAAGAAACAATACCACCTGTTTCTTCTTTCCTCGTCAGCATATGGGAGAGGAAGACAATAAAAGAGAGAGAGAGAGAGCGGAGAAGAAACGACAATGAGAGAGAACGAGGAAGAAACGATCATCTAAGTTTGCCGACATATGGTAGCGTTAGAGCGTGAGAAAGACAGAAGAGAGAGGGGGAGGAAAGAGAGAGAGAGAGAGAGAGAGAGAGAGAGAGAGAGAAAATAAGTTGAGGAAGGGAGGAGGAATAATAAAGAATCCTGAAAGACTATACTATTAAAGAGGAAACAAGAGGGCGAGAAGAAGAATCGAGATGATAGAAAGGTAAGCAAATAATCATGGAGAAAAAGTATTCAAAAGAACACAAACGGGGGTCAGGAGAGAAAGCATATGAAAAAAGGCGTGCGCAATAAACAGAGAGAGGAAATACACGTCATCATTCCTTCTACACATCTGAGAGAGATGGAGAAACCACGCCGTCATGGCGCACCCTTTCGATGCGGCGCTGGGAAGAAAATCCCATTGGAAGAAGTGGGGCGGCAAGCGCGCCGTGATTTAATAACGCGTTTTTCCCCACACGGGACATCCTCTCGACGGCGGTGGCGGCGGCGGCGGCGACGGAAGGCGCGGAGGGAGAGTTGAAACGGACGCGGGCAGTGAGAGCGCTCGCTCGGAATAGCGATGACGCCTCCGCGCCGCTCCACGCTCGCCCCGCGCAGGGCCGCGCCATCGAGAGGGGTACAGCACGCGCCCCGGGGACAGGGGCACGGGGCCACGGAGGCAGCGGCGCGGCGCAGACGCGGTCACGCGGCCACCGCCGAATTTCTTTCCGGCGCCGCCGAATCGCAGGGCGGACGCCGCGCCGCGCCGCGCCGGTGCTGTTGGGAGCAATCGAAGCAAGGAAATTGTTATGGAAACCTGATGGTTAGTTTAGATATTATAGACCTTAAGAATAGATATTTATGTCACGAGTCCTCTAAACGAGACTTTAAGGACGCAGCCGGAAGGTTAACTGCGAGGTGGAGCGATAGCGAAGCCGAGTAGTTAACCTTCCGGCTAAGTCCTTAAAGACTAATACGGGACGAGTTACATACAATGATTTTTGTTATTTTTTGTTATTTTGGTTTATCGCTTATTAAAAATAAACTTTTATCACTTTCGCGAGTTCAGAATTGTCATTACTGTTGATTTTCTGTAGCAAGGGTTGGTGGTACTGGATGCTTTGTTTGTGATCAGACAGTTGAATATTTTTTCTACTAATGCAAGCAGAATCTAAACCCGAGAGTCCATAGTGTTCATAGGAACGGCCGCTAAAATGATCGAGAGTCCATTAAAAATATTTTAGCGGCCGTTGCTATGAACGCGCTCTTAAAGCTGTATTTAGATGGTTGGTTGCTAAGGGGCTAAGTGCGTGTTTACTAACGTAAATAACAAAAATAAATTAAAAGGTGGAAAGGTGGTGATAATATAATAACTTGCTATATCCGTAAAGAGTCTTTTTAACAGCAACGGAAATCAATCTGAAAATGTCCACATGCATATTTATTATTTATTCAACATCAAAGAATAGTTAAAATCATTTGCGGGGAGGAAAGTAATATTTTTTAAAGCTCAATCTTATATATTTTCTTCCAGTAGATTGATTGATGTTTCCGTGCATGTCAGCTGCTATGGTCATTAATCCTGTCTGTGTAGATACTTGTAGGTGTTTTATCCCTTCCCCGCTGGAAAGTGAGATCCGGCGCTGACATTCACGGATTGCGGAGGCTTGCCCTTTCCTGTATTTCTCATCAAGGGATCTCCACCAGCGTGGGACAGCTCCAGCCGCGACAAGCCCTACCCAAAAAAGGCCTACAGATCAAGCGCGATCTTTTCTTCCTCTTCCTTGTCCTATCCTCACCTCTTAGACACAGACTTACACTAACATGCTTTACACTACCCCACATGTCGGGAAACCGGTCGGGGACTTATAACTTTTCCCCGCTGGGGCGGTGCTTTGATGATGGGAGATACCTTGCTGGGGGAAACCCCGCTAATCGACGGTTGGTCTCGCCATCCAGTGGGGGAAGATCACCGTCCATTTCCCGATGAAAAAGCATACACTACACTTACGGGACACATGACATCGGTAGTTGGTGCATTCGAAATCGCTTATAATCAATCAATCGCCAATCTGCCACCGTAAGGACTGAAACTCTAGGGGTAGTGCCGCTGGGGTAGAGACGACGGAAAATTCAGCCGGTCCCTTCAAGTAGAATATAAACACATTTTATTATTGTGGCTATTTCTTCTATAGTGATAACACAAACACCATAAATATTTACGCTAGCTCAACAGAGGATAGTAACATTAAATAAAAATTAAAAACAGATAGGAAAAATGTTAGCGTTTCTGAAGCAATAATAAGGTAATGTAAGGGGTTTTAAAAATCAACACTCAGGTACAAGACTATTGCAGTAGACTGCATTTGTATATCACATTTACTATACAAATAATGATTATCACTCTAATTTATAGATAATTTTAACGATGAATATCGCATCTGCATGAATTTTATTCAATGTAGTTCCTATGTAATATTCCGCTGACTAAACATTTTTACAAAATAAAGCCCAATGAGGACGTTCGAAGCTTCAGAAGTAAGTTCTGTGACCATCTAATTTTTGTGCGGAAACCATGGCGGAGGCTTGGAGAGAACAGAGGAAGAGCGCGCGCCGCCCACGCGAGTGGCAGAAGGGGACCACGGGCGCCAGGGAGGGGGGCGAGAGAGGCCTCGCATCATCGGGGCCGCGGCCGGCCGCTCCTCGGTCCAAATGCGCTCCAGGGGTGCGAAACAATTATTTTAATTACGGCGAGCTAATCATTGTCCCTCTCTCCTTCATTTGTAATTAAGCTTATTTGGAAAGAGATCTAGAAAATGTAATAAGACACGTATGAAGAAAATTACGCCTCACGGGTTAATGGGGTGAGAAGGTCGCGACATTTCAATTTCCAAAATGTTTGAAATGGTTCCAAGAAGTGACGAATTTCTTTAATGGTTACTCTTGTACAAATATCCATCAGAGTAGACTGCAGGTATTTAACATTTTCGGTGAAACGAGAAAATTAATGTAGTACATCGTAGTTATTAAAATTTTAAAATAAGCAACTGGAGTTTCACTCCGAGGGTGCTTCAGAATGGAATGCGTACTATTTACTTGTAAAACTCGTCGCGAAGAACCAGTTGGCAAATATAGAGTGAGGAGGTTAAATATGCAGTCGAGAGAGTCGAACAAGTGAACAGTGACGATATAACATGCTGCACAATTTCCTTTACATGAAGAGAAACGCCATGAAGGATGTAGTTTCGACACTTTTCTCTCAGAATTAGGTTCAGCGCACAACATTTCATTTTCGTTTGTTAATGTCGTAACGTTACTTTTTTTCGTGGGCACGTTATTGTTCTCTATTCTACTCTAACTTGCATTATTTCAATCCAAGACTTCGCGAGATCTATTTATACTACAATCCTCAACATTAGTAATTTCTGTGCAAGTAACCCTTGCGACTACATCGCACAAAAGGAAGAGCTGCAGGAAAATCGAAACATAAAGATAATACATATGCATAAGGGAAATCGATAATCCTCAAAATGTTGTTAATTACTTATTCTCCAAACCTAATAAAATGAGGGCGGTTTAAAAATTCTGAAAGACTGCTATCACTATTTATTGTTAACAGAGTTAACAGTATTTCACACACAGAATTAAACGTGTTTTTGAAAATATAATTGAAATGTTTTATATTTACCAAGATCCGTACATATAATGTGTAGTGAACTGTTGTAGGGTATCTTCCAATCCATCTAAACTTGAAAACGTAATGCACTACAAATAAATATAATTTTTGTTGTAAAATGGCCCATTTGTCGAACGATTGCAGGATATTGCTGTTATATAGACTCAAATCTTTGCAATTAAAAACAGTCGATCTTCAAAGTTAAAAACTTGCTATCTTTGCTTTCCTGTAACTGTAATCTCACACTCATACGCTCCCGCTAAATGAAGAAACAACACTTGTTTTCGAAAGAAAGATTGAAACTTGCACAATAAAGCAACCAAGATCAACAAAAAATTGTATTGTAACAATATCCTCTCGTAGCAATACCACTGTCTAGGTTATAAGGTTTCTAGTTGGTCGTAAAAATGTAATGAATAAATGACGGTAGATAAGCGTTTATTCTATTAATTTTTATATATTCTTAAAATTTAGTGTTCTTCAAAACTAGTTAATAAGAGAATGTGATGACACCTTTCATTTAAAGAAAGAAAATAACGACGTTTGGGGAAGTATGAAGTTAAATTTCTTTCCAAACGAAAACCCAGTGTTTTAAAAATATATTTCCTTATTTTATTGAGTACGTGGGAAGTTACTGACTGCAGCCTAGTTCGCCAACATACTCTTCTGAAATACACAGAAAGACGAGTCTGCTAAGTGAGAGAGGCGTGGCGGTGTTGGACGGAAGGGTAGCGAGCTCGAATTCCACCTGAGCCTGGATATTTGCCATAGTGTTGTGTCTCTCTCACATACCATATATTACTTTTCAGACCTCGTCCCACTTACATCTGTCTCCGTGCGTTAGGAACTTGGGTTGTGAGCCTGGTGAGGTGCCAGACAAGCCATAGCGGAGCGCTAGCTAAGTGCGGTCATAGGTCTCTCTCTCCTTTAACGCGGAACGAGGCACGTTGGGACCCAACAGTGTCGTTGTTCATGTTTTTTTAGAAGAAAATTGGATTCCTATTGACCAACAACGCTTCTGTAAAACTAACACGTTTTTATATTAAATTCTATTTACAAATACTATGAAAAAAGGTTGTTGCGAAGTAAGGTTTAGCAGAAATGTTTGCCATCATGATCATAGATACACTAGTGCGGTTTAGCATAGTACGCTCCTAAACCACTGGTGCGTGGGCCACGTCGAAGTGATGGAATGAGAAGACCGAGGTGAGTGTCACGGTGGCTGCAAATGGGGGTTTAGGCAGCCTCAGCAGTGGGGGAGCGGCTGTAGCATCCGACAGGATGAACACGCAAAAATTTGCGACATGTGGCTAAAGACGGTGAGGATGGGAATGGAGAGTACAGACACTTCACTCTTACCTACTGCTTCCTGTGTGTATGTGATGTGAAATTCTGTTCAATGTGCGATCTTGATATCAATATTACTGCAATTATATAAGAATGATGCTATTTTAAGTCACTTGCAAGTATAATGAAGTACAGCAAAACATTAATTTAGTAATGAAATAAAAACTTGTCCATGTTTTTTAGAAAAAAATTGGTTTCCTGTTGACCAATAACACTTCTGTAAAACTAACACATTTTTATATTAAATTCTATTTACAAATACTATGAAAAGAGAAAGGTTGTTGCGAAGTAAGGTTCAGCAGAAATGTTTGTCATCATGATCATGGAAGTCATTCGTACTCATATTATTTCATAAAAAAAATATTTTAGTCAGGAGGGGATTACAACAATATAAGGCTGCAGAATATATAAACTAATGAATTTTCAAAGTTAAACTTATATAACAACAAAACTAATGTCAACTATTTCGGATAAGATAATTCGAAATACGAAATAATGAACAAAAGTTCACTTAATATTCCATTTTTTAAATTATTCGTGTTATTTGTTACGTAGCAAAATGTATTTAAATCAAATATTTAACTCTTAGGGTGAACCATTGCAGTAAATCGTTTTGGTGGAGACCAATTTTTTTCGATGCTTTTCTCTCAGGATTTGCTTCTGACTTGAGGAAACATAGGGTACATATCGAATGTAGTTTGAGGAAATAGGAAGGCTGAGCGACGAGGGTAGAGGGTTCCTTTGATTTGAGAATTTAAATGTGCAGAGAAATGTACAAAATTTTGGGACAATGACTTTTTATGGGGCTTATTTATTCTCACAGTATTTCTTCAGTGTGAAATGAGATATTGAGTAGAATGTGAAATGATGAGTCAGAAGTGAGAAATTACGAAAAACCCTAAGTTATAGTCCGTGGGTTTTCTAATTTGATTTTTATTTAATTTCTACTTTTTCGATGAAATATATTACTGACTGCACAACCCTAAAAGCGCGCTACCTCAAAAGTCTTTTAAGGGTAGACACTCCTCAGTGGTCATTGTCTCCTACATTATTTCAGTATTATACACACCTTTTGCGGTTCTCATATGCAACCGACATTTTTAAATGAGGTCTCTAAAGAAACAGAATTTCACGAATACTTGACGAATTTCACTTACACTTAAAATATAAGAGTGATTTGTTTTTAAAAACGCATCTAAATATTCATGTCAAATGAAACCCGCAACACTAGTTTAGCTATATCTTTAAATAACTCATAAACAAAGTGTCTTAGGGCATTAAAAACTAAAATGTTTAGACCAACGGTCTCAAAGAAACGTTCTTCACACCGTAATCTACAGAATGAGATCTTCTTAAAGATTCTACTATATTTTTGTCGGTTCTACGCTTCTCGATTCTACCCTACCTGTTCAGAGCGTATAGAATATACAACTGTATGTGAAATTAAACAGACTACATGATATTCTACGGGACTGAATTACACGGGTGTACCTCTCTGCTCTGTAATAACAGTAAATAAGAATAGTTTAAGAATAGTTTGTATTCACAAGGGTGTATTGT
The DNA here is from genome assembly GCA_011170035.1 of Teleogryllus occipitalis. NCBI lineage: Eukaryota > Metazoa > Arthropoda > Insecta > Orthoptera > Gryllidae > Teleogryllus > Teleogryllus occipitalis. Next base: position 42,889 of record BLKR01014848.1, on the reverse strand, counting down.
ATTGTTATCAATTACATGGAGACACAAGGAGGATAAGAGAGACTTGAAGAAAAAGATTACTGGCTTAATATGAAAATGGAAAAATAGGGAAGAGGATGGGTTTTAACATGGTATAGATATTTGCTGTATGTAAATGAAACCTAGCAAAAAGATCTGATAAAATTGAGTGCTTAATGTAATCTTATCACATGTTCTCTGCTAGAAAACAATACAAATTAAGGATTCAAATGTCTAATTACATACTTGAATCACTGAATCAAAATTATTTGATTTGGTGGATATCTGGTACCAAAAAATCTAGCTGTGCAGCCCTTGTCCCGGATTGGATAAGTGGATATATTTCTAAGCACCTGGCAATTAGGGAGTGCCACCAAACATTTTTTTTCCAAAGGCACTCTTCAGACCCATGGGAGATTATTTTGATCGATTGTAAAACAATTAAACTTACCCAAACTCCTCATCGTTCCGCAAAATATATTCTTCTGTCCTCCGATATCTGTGATGTGTCAGTTCAACGGGAGCAGTTCGAGTTTGTTCCGATGTAGTCACTTTAATAATATTATATGAATTGATACAAATGATATCGAAAATTATGTGGTAATGTTAAAATTATTTATTTGATAAAGAAATTAGAAATAAATCCATACACGTCAAAAGAAAACGGACAGCAGACAATAACCGAATATCAAAGACCCATGCTATTCACGACTATCAAAGTGCCCATGCTTTTATAACTCTTTCAAACTTGCAATAGACCCACATAATCAAATCATAATTCAAGTAAATAATATTTCTTTAAATATAGGTTTTGAAGAGCATTTTTTTAAAAATTCTACAATATAAAGAAATTTGTTTTTATGCAAATATTCTTCCATTTACGAAATGACAAAATGATGGGCAGAACAACAGCCCCAGATCAAGTTAACCAACGTTCGTAACGAACGCGAATCAATATCTATATCACTCACCGCTCCATGCCCGCTCCCTCCCAATGTTATGATTCGGGAGAAATAAGGGTCAAAATAAATCGCCCACGTGACTGAACCGAATTTGCTCTGCTGCTGGCTCGGGAGCCGCGCGAGACCCGTGCGTGCGTTGTGGCAGCCCTGGGTAACGGGGCTCCGCGTCGCGTCTTCGGCCGGGGCGCCGCTGCAGATTTCGCGCCGCGTGCATTCGTGACAGCGGGTGACGTCACCGCCGCGCAGGCTGTTCCGGCGCGCGGTAGAAAGTAAAAAAGGATGCAAATGGAACGGCCAACCGTGCGAACCGCGACCGTCTTTCCTCGACCTTGCACGGGAGCGGCGACAATTGATTGGATCCAGAGAAAAATCATTTCGAATTTTCGCTTTTGAGCCAGCTGCGAGGATTTACTGAATCCTGAGAAAAACAATTAGGATTTTCGTTCTTGAATCAACAGTGTACTGTGAGGATTTACTGAATCCCGAAAAAAGAATTTCGAATTTCCGCTCTTGAATCAACAGTGTCCTGTGACAATGTACTGAATCCCGAGAAAGGTATTTCGAATTTACGCTTTTGAATCAACAATGCACTGTAAGGATTTTCTAAACCCCGAGAAAAGCATTTAGAATTTCCGCTCTTGAACCAACACTGTGCTGAGAGGCAACTGTTTTTAGTTTTATGTCGATTACACGCGAAGACCAGAAACTCGATAAGCCGAACTCGATCTCGAATCGGAAATAGAAATATTCGAACAAATATTTCAATGGAATAATGTGCGATGTACTGATTATCATATGTATATTGAAGTTGATATGGAATTAAGTTAGAGACACACTCGAATTCGAAATATTCCATTGCACTGGATGTTCCATTCTATTACATTGGGGTCGACGTAAGGTTGTAGATTGTACTGCTCAGAAATATGTGGCTCAAGTGGGAAGAAAGGCTTTTAAAATCGGGCACTCTAAAAGTATTCAAGTCTGGAGAAATTAATTTTCATTGTTTGATGTGAACGAGAATGGAGAAGCATATCACTCATGTATACTACTTGATAATGTAAGAATACAGTAGATGAAAGCATGAAAATTAAAAGGAGCTACTTCTGCGAGAGAAATTCTGTGAGATACAGATTTCTCGTTTCATTTTGGACGATGTTAGTGAAATTAATGAGTTAATATTTCAAATAACCTAAATTATTAGCTATTCGTGCTGTACTTGCACGCGGAAACTGTTTCAGGGCGTTGCGCGAACTTGCTCTCTCGTCTCGAGCATCTTGCAATTAACAAGCAAAGCTATAAGGTAAAGGTAACTTGGTATCGCCTGCAATCTTAAACAGATTTACAGGTTGAACACTACGAGTTTTCCGGGTGGCTTTAGGTCAATTGATGATGAAATGCAGGCTCGTGAAGATGAAGTACATAATCAAAACTTTTAGCTGACGAAAATACATTTTTGTGAGTTTGTAAGATGGCATATAATGAACCGATATTCAAATGTACTTGTGCAAACATTACTTGTCCCAACACATCGTCACTACACATATCTGTCTATTATCGATCTTATAAGTAAGAAATACCCGGCTCTCAGCTCAGGAACTCCTTAGCTAGTCAGCAAAACTATACTCTAGATGACGCTGAATGTCAATAGATTTATCTCATCCGATAGCTATCTCCTCTGATCGTCTACCAAACGTTTTCGGAAATAGGATATCTTCTTGATCCTGTCCCATACCCAGGCAGGGTATTATTACAGACGGGACATTTTTGACGAAGTTGCGAAATTGTCTGGTGATATTGATGGTGGGAACAAGCAGGTGCATACCTAGAAACGAATAACTATCACCTATACGGTAGATCACTGACCCTAGAAAATATGTTAGTTTCGTTAATTTAAATAAGTAATTCTAAATGAATCATTCATAATATTTTACTCCTATCAACTAATCTGTTTTATTATTTACATAATCGTATTATTTTAAAAAACATGAGTATGAATACAAAATATGTAAAACGTTATGCTTACATATATTTAATATATTCTTGTAATAGTCATTCTTATGATTAGATATCATTTTCAATTTACAATGTATTCATTTTCAATGCGATCCTACAGTAGAAGCCAGGCGCCATTTTCATACACTCATACAAATTCGCAGACTTATATTAGCTTGTTGTTTTTCTTACTGTATTCACGAATATCTGTTTCTTTCTCATGACTTCTTGAAACCTTTCGCTCAGTCAGAAGCCTAATACTTAATGTCTTCGGACTACCGAGGCCTGGGGGCGCCCTCATCCGGATCTGGACTCCAGAGAACTTTCCTTCTGACCACACCTTATCGCGCGGCCGCTCCCGACCTACCTTCACTCTCCGTCCGCCCCGCCCCGCCCCGCCCCCGCCGCGCATGCGCCCGTGACGTGCGCTGACGTCACCGCCGCGTCTGTTTGTAGGTCCGGGCGCCGCGCTGCGCCGGGTTTCTCCTGCGCCTCAGCCTACTTCGCTCCCGACAAAAGGGAAGCGGCGGACTCTCTTCGCGGGCGGTCGCGGGCGCACGTGCGGCCCCACCACAGGCCCTCTCGCCCACTCACCAAATGAACGCCCGCGACGCAGCTGCAAGCGCGATTGAGCCTCTGCGTACACAACCGGCGAAGGCGGCTCAGGACATCAATTAACGCCTTGCCTCTGACCAGGAGGTCCTATGTTCGAGTGGTGGGATTTTCGATTCTAGCTAGATAGCTAGGTCGAATTCAGCCGCTATCTGAGCGAGAATTATAACAGCTGGCAGCTCTGATTGGTAGTTTTCCGTGGTTTCTCCGATCCAAAAAAGGCAAATGCCGAAACAGTTCTCTAACAAACGGGCTATGGACCATGGGAAATCCTTCCTTTCTCTTCCTTGTCCTATACTCATTCCTTCTTACACACATTTACACTTACATGCACTACACTATGACGTAAGGCTAGTTGGGAGCTTATAGCTGGAACGGTACCCTGCTGGTGGGAGATACCTAATTGAGGAAAACCCGCAAGCCGACGGATGTTGGACGCCGGATCTTGCCATACAACACTTACGGCACTAATGACCGAAGTAGTGGACGCTTCCGAAATTCCTAACCAATCAATCAAACCGAGTAAACATCTCGCCTAAACAACCGCGAGTTGGTGCAGGGAAACTCAAAATTTCAACCCAATTTTTTTCAAAATTTTTAATTAGAAAGTAGATACAAGATTTACCAACAAAATTAATGTTAATCAAATCAATGAAAACATTAATGAAGTTAACGGTTGTAATTTATTGTTAGAAAATATAATAGTAGTAATTTTTATATATATATATATATAGCTCAGTTTGCAAACAAGAATGTAATAATCGTGTATCGACTAATACAAAGGAAGTAGCTGCTTCTGGACGTATAAATAAAACCAACAAAATTCTTCCAGATAAATCAACGTTAGAAGAGAGCGGAGAGCGAATGGTAAGAAGACTAGAGAATCGTAACGAGCTAGTAAGCTAATGTATTAACTTCACAATTCATTCAAGTTTGGTTTGAAGCGAATTTTTAATCTATTTTTAACGTTCGCCAAAGATATGTCGAATAAAAATACCAAGTTAATTTATTGAATAAAATATAATTAGCACACCAGAAAATGTTAAATCCTGAGATATGCTAGTTTTCGATTCAAAAGAAGTAGGTCAATAAGAAATGGCGATGCATCGTATTGTGTATGACTGAAATCTAAATTAGTGTGTCATATATGTGTAAATACAATTATTAAATTCCCTTACATTCGGTTTTAAGCTCAGGTATGAGATAAAATGCCATTAAACAAATCAATCTTCACGAAATCTTATCCATAAGTAAACCTGAAAAGAAAATGTCAGAATGAAATGTTCGTAATAATTTCCGTGTCTTAATTTATAACTGCAGCTTGAAGACAGATTATAACATCACGTACATGATCATGGCCATTCGTCATATTAATACCAATTCTTGCAAACGTTTTTCTTAGTTGAAAATCTATTTTGTTACTGTTCATAAAGCCAAATCAACAAATTTTAGTTTGCGTAACTCTGAAAAAAATGCCCTACAAATTTTGTGTCGGTGAATAACCGAAGATGTTTTTAATTCATGTGTTTGTTGAAACATCGTAACTTTCTCTCGAGTGCAATTTTAACTTTTTCTCTACTCGTCTTCAAAAAACAATAGGGCTGTCACTGCAGATAATTGTGCAACGTACAATGAGATAGCAGTGTTTGGTAACGAAATATCAGCCCTGAACAATAGAAGTGGCGTAAGTCGGAAACAGTACAATGGTACTCATTTAAGAAACTGAGTCTGTGACCGCTACGACCTTCCTCTTCGTCTGGACAATATACCCCGACAGCAGAGTACGGCCTGTAAGCATTACATCTAGCACCAACACTTACCTCTCTGCACTTTGTACGTTCAGATAAGTAAGGGGTGAGGAAGCTTCACTTCGCTATACTTGTAAGATTTTAATGGGCTCTTCTATTCTTCCATACTTAATATCTACGGAAGAAGTGAATCACGTATGCATTTACCAAAGTAAATGTAAAGTAAAAAACGGATATTTGTTCCTAACTACATTTTGTTACTCCTAGTTAGTCAAACCTTTTTATTTTAAACATCCGACCAAATATTAATATATCTTGTATATTTTATATCGTATTTTGCTTTTATTCCTATCACCGTCCATATACTTATTTTAAATAAACCATATTTTAAAAGTTATTTACAGATATTCTTTCGGATTATTCATTCGTCGATGTTTCAGTATAGAGTTCAATGATAATCTGAGTGTGGATTCTATTTACATAATTCAGAACACACAAGAAATCCCACCTTTAATGATAAACAAAGTTACATAATTGTATACTTTACATGAGTACAGTAACCTGTTTGACAGTTGACAAGGCGATGGTTGGACGTTGGACTGTCGCAACAGAACCGGTTGCGAGCAAAAGCAGCACGCAAACTTACTGAAAGATCGCGTGTCGTTCATCCCAGCTCGTCGCTGAAGGAAATTAACCCAAATTACTGACAGGAATTCCGAGAGAGGACACTTCTTTTAGGCTACTATGCACACTGGATATCAAGTGTAAATTTGATTGGTCGCGGTGTTTGTATATTTGTTAACGGATAACTGAAGAGGCTTCCAAGAGAAGAGTATGTGAATTGGTACTAAAAGACAATAAGTGGACCTACTATGTAGCATAGTTGGCGAAAACCACAGTGTGTAGTAAACTTTCAAATCCTCCTTAAGAAGTGTTTATTCTTTCATTATGATTATGGTTTGGAAGAGAATATGAACGTGATATAATACATTTATAATTCGTCTTGTGTTGTATGAATATTACACCTAAACGTTTGAACTACTGGCTCGATTGCTCCCAAATTTTGCCTGAACACTATTGAACACAAAAGAAAAAAGCCATGAGGGGAATTTTCGTCCCCAAAATGTTTCCCCCACATTTGATGACAAACGGAAATTTGTGTTTCTGCAAACCGAGCAAGGCAGAGTGAAGAGGATGAAGAGGGAGGAGATGGCGATGATGGAGATGGCAGAAACGGTGGAGCGAGCAGGAAGGCGAGAGGACAGGGAAGATGGAGAGGGTTGATATGGAAAAGACGGAGATGGCGGAGAGGGAGATGCCGGAAAGGGAGCAGATGGCGGAGAGCTAAAGCATGGGGAAGAGGGAGAAGATGACGGAGAGGGAGATGACAATGGAGGAGAAGGTAGATGTGCAAAAGATGGCAGAGGTGGAGGATATGGCAGAGATATAGTACATGGAAGACATGGAGGAGATGGCAGAGATGGAGGAGGTGATTGAGATGGAGGAGATGACTGAGATGGAAGAGATGGCAGAAATGGAGGAGATGGTAGTGAGGGCGAGGATGGAGGAGAGGTCAGAGATGGCGGAAGAGGAGATAATGACGGAGGAGGTAGCCGAAGGGGAAAATGGCCGAGATTGAGGAAATGGTGAAGAGGGTGAGGATAGCGAAGAGGGCGAAAATGGAGAGGGAGAAGATGGCGCAGAAGATGGAGAAGGAAATATCGGAGAGGGAGAAACGTAAACAAGTACCCGATCAACGCCGAGTTAATATTAGCTAGTTCACTCTTCAATGGTTAATTTCGTGAGGACTCAAGCCAGCGAGACTTCTACCTTTTTCAAGCCAAGTTAATAATCGTCCTTTATATCAACGTTAGGGTAATGCATTATACTGACACATCGAAAGGCAAGAATCGCGTTTTTCTCAGAGAAGCTTCACCGCTGCTAAGAGATATCAAACAGTACATTTTCGGTGAAGAAATTTAATTTTACTGTCAGATCCACGCCTCGAATTCAAGATCTCTCATAACTTCATTCTAAACACTTCAACACAGTCTTTTGAGGTTGTGAATATAATCCATTGGAGACATTGTGTTGAAAATATTGTAATTAGTAGCATGTCATGTGCATGAAATAAAGAATATAGGATGAAATGGCGATCAATTGTCTTATTTAAGAAATAGAGTATGGGATGTTTGGACGATCGGAGTAACCGGTATCTGTACTGAAAGCGCAGCGTCATAGCCTGCGATCGTATGAGACAAATTATGCGTTTTGTATTAAAGTAATATGGAGAAGAAGATTGTTTGCCAAATCGCATTCTAATCAGTACTTTTCATATTGTGTATTATTTTTTATTATTCACTTTGTCAATGGATGATATAAATGTTATAGAATTGACTTACTAGTCACACATAACTCGAAATAGAACGGTCTAGCGTTCAACACTACTTTGGAAAGAGGAATTCTCAAATTCTACATTCTTATCATTCAATTGTGTCTCCTGATACGAGTGTAATAATAATAATAATAATAATAATAATAATAATAATAATAATAATAATGACAACAATTATTATTATTATTATAAAATAATAGTAATTGATCTTATCTCGTCAGCAAAAAGATTGTTGGTTAGATGGAGCATTCTTACCTACGCGTGTTAGTGAAATTCACACGTCTACTAGGACAGTCAGTCATGTATGAAAGAAACGTTATTTGAGGAATAATCAACCAAAATGCCCGGATTTTTCCCACATCAACTGGCTGTCCTCGCATAAACTGACTTCTGCCCGCTGGCGCCAGGCTGTCTCGCCCGGCCGTCCAGGAAACCTGACTCCTGGGGTCAGGTGTTGTCATACTCTGTCCTCAATGAACCGCCACGCTCACTTGTTCCGAGGTCACTTGTATCCCTGCGGCCCCCAGCCGGCTACATTTTACGATGCAAAAGACGTCAGCTTTATTTACGTTTTAGGATACCGTAAGATGACAACCCCCATTCAATGAGATTTACTTCAAGAATGATCCTTGGTGATGTTTTTAATTCTGTAAATGTCTACACTTTTTTCGTTAATAATTTTGTATTTTAGTTTTAAATATTATTCACAAAGGCTTAATAATTTAAATGCGTTTGTAGTTTAGTTAGTATTTTAGTGATTTCAGTTTCTTCTTCATATTGCACGTGCATTACATTTTAAAACAAACCGTAAAATTAATGACTTTTTTAATATCAAAGTTTGTCTACTTGGCGTGATGGAATTCACTTGAATTGATGTTTACTATCATTATTAAATAATTTAGTTTATTCTAGAAATGTTTGGAATATATATTCACATATCATTCAGTCAGATTCTATGAATTAAGGAATTATAACCCTTGAAGAGAGTGATTTAACAAATCGGTATCATGTCGGACTGGGATAGAACATGTAAGTTTTTTTGCTGGCAGACTGATGTATAAAATATAAATTAGCAAAACATCTATTTAAGTTTAGAAATCAATCTTTTTATTTTTTTAGCTATTCTATAGTATAGGAAAGTTTGGATTGTATTATAGGATGGATGACATTGGTGCAGATAAGGAGTAGATAGGTGAAATTTTGTACCCGAAAATCGATTTGTCTAAATTTATGGATGTGTCACGCATAACTGTGTTAGATTAGAAGCTTTTGAGCTGAAACTTGGTAAACATGTCAGGAGTAAGATATGGTTGGGTCGTTCCGGAAATCATTAAGATATTTTAATATTTGGGGTACGTTACATGAAGCCTCCATGACACTTTCAACATCTTCTGGAAAATAGCTGATTTTTTTTTCAAATTGCTTGCTCATGCAGAAGAGTGCATATATAAATATGGCATAATAATAATAATAATAATAATAATAATAATAATAATAATAATAGGATGTAAAATAAATTCCTAATTTATTTCACATCCTTGATATTTAAAAAATTGCTAAAACCTTTATACTCACAACACTAAGGGTTTTCGTTTAGAAAGAAGTGTGAGCATTTCACTCTAAACAAATTTCCTGATCTTTATTTAAATGAAAAGTAGTGGACTTCAGATGTTTTATCTCTTGCTACTTTTAACGGGTTTCATAGCATAGACACTAAATATTAATAAAATCATGAAACTAACAAAATGAACATTTGCCTGTTGTCATTTTTGATTATTTCATTGTGTGAGCTGTAAACCTTTTGGAGTTTTCATTTTCCATATTATAAATTTGTAGAATTTCTTTAACTTTTCTATCCCACACATACACAATTTCTGGTATGTATCGCTGCTGCTCGAAATTTTAAGATATGTCTCAACTTTACAAGTCATTTTTAACCATATTGATTGTTGTGACTTGAATGTTTTCTGCATAACTTCATTCCATTGTAGATCATTAAATGGTCATGCAATTTTTTAAACATTTGAGTAATTGTTGAGAAATAACACAAAAAGGTAGGAAAGTTTCAGTTTGCCGCGCATTCCCGCTGGTTTAATTCTTGATTGGTCACAGAAAAAGACAATCCGATTGACTTCAGCGTGTGTTACAATGCGAAAAGAGTGCGAACGGAGGTTCCATGAAAAGTAAATATGTTGGGCAAATCATGTTTTAAATAAATGGAAGGACAATTAAAAATTGAGAATGGGTGATTTGCCATATTCTATCCGATAACTACGGAAGTTCAAGGAATGTGAATTGCTACAAACTTATTCAAAAAGTAACACTGAGAACTGTTTATCTCCTTAAATTTCTAGATATTTGACCGAGCGAATAAACTACTTATTTTAAGCGTCAAATAAGAATAGCGAAATGATTAAAGCGAGTGAAAACTTCCTCTTAAATAGACCCCCATAAATACAGACGTGAAATATTTAGTGCTAAGTTGCAATATCGCAATATCGGAATCTCAAACGCGTTAACAACACGTAACAGACAGGGAAAAGAACGAGAGATGAAGACATCAGGAATCATGATTGATTCTTTTATCCCAATCGCGTGATTCTCTGCCATAATGGCCTATTACGGCAGCGCTCGCCTCTCGGTCCCAGAGTGGCCGCTACCAGAGGCCTCCGGTCGGGGCCCTCGGGCAGGGTGACCTCCGGGTCCTGGGATAGGTTTCTCCGCTCCTCCGCCGTCGTTTGGCTTCGGCTGCTAGCCTCCGACGCATGCTGCTTCGGAATGGCTCAAAAGGCATGCGTAAAAAAACAACTAAAAGCTGTTGCTTCACAGGGAGTAACCGTTTTTTGGAGATGAATGGACCGATAATGAATGCTTGGAAAGATGGAGCTGATAATTATAGGCGATAAAATAGTGCAATTTTTTACTGCGTAGACGGTCAGCTCTTGGAATGTTGGCATAACCACCCAATAAGTGGAAAACATAATAAGAATTCTTCTCCACTTCCATAATATTTAAACATTGCAAAAGGGGTAAAGAAGTACTGCTATATTTCATTTACTTCATTCAGTGCGTAAGAAACACGTTTCGAGAGACGTGCGGACGACCCTCACTATTAAAATAGAAAAGTAGAAACACATGTATGAAAAGCAGCGTATATTTCATTCATCAAATTCGGTAATGGGAAATTGGTTAATGAAAATCTTATTTCAGATTGCGTACGTTTATAAACTCTTTTTTCCTGGTCTCGGTTTACTCCTCTTCAAAAATATCTATACTGAGATACCAAAAGGTTCATTTCTATATTTTAAAATTTGTATTTAATACACACGCTACACCCTTCTTTGAGCAAAGACTACTTCAAAATTAGAGGAAAATGCCTGGTGCGCTGTTTTCGTATTATTGGCCCACTGGGTTGTGTGCTGCATCGCCTCCGCCGAAGATCCCTTCGCTCAGCTGATGGACGTTACGATCGAACGCAAATGGCTTTCCGATGACGTGAATGAGGCGCGCTGCTTAATAAATTCTTCAGCTTTATTAATAACGTTGGCGTTTGCTTAAGATATTGCGTTGGGAAACCGGCTAGCGTTGCATTATCCGGCTACCTGGTTGTTTCTGTGTAGCAGAAAGCCGTAAATGTGCGCATGAAATAGTCGTCTCGTATTTCGAAGACGTTACGTTCAATTAATGGGGTCTTTATGCATGGGTGCGTGTTCGTGATTTCTCCAGACGTAGACAGCATTTGATAAAATTGCTGTAATAAGTGTTGATTAAGATGCGTTAAATATTTCTTATTCAGTACTTTCTCCTTATAATGTTGTGTGGAAATATTAAAATTTATTTTATTCGAATATTTTCAAATTTGCTACTTTTATTTACTGTGATGACACTACCAGCCTGTAAAGATTGGAGAGGGAGAAAACGAGCGAAAGAGATTTTTTACTTTGAACGGCTGTCAAGTGGCATAGTGGATTCTGGCACCAATAACTCTTTGTGAGTGACTGACTGGGGTGCAGCCCGAGTACAGTACTCTAGAGACTTGAGTGTTCCCATTTTATCCTTCTCATAAAACCTGGAAACAAGAAGTATTACAAGAGTCATCCAGTCGTAGAATACGCATTAGCTCTAGAAGTATTATTTGCATCAATGAAGTTTTAAACAACAGCAATATTAACAAAGTGATCATAATGACTAATATTGCCTTACATTTAGAATACGATAATAAAATTTACATCGTTCGTGAAATGATTCGTGTGCTATTGACTACACGTAATTAAGTTTCATTATTCGATTTTCAATCAAATAATGAGACATGCTGCAGCAATTATGAGAGCGTAAGTTCATGGTATGTTATCGAAGTGTACTTAAAGAGATCGTATTCGCAGTTGAAACTTTTAACAATCTAACTCCGAGAAGCAATTACATTAATGTAATTACAAATAAACAAACCGCGAGCAACTTGCATTCGTATAATTCAATAATTTCACCTCAGACATTTAATAAATGAAGTAAACACATATCACATCTTTGGAGACAAATGAATTCATCTATACTGATCGATCAGTGTCGATGATGAATTCATCGGCACTGACAGTGTATTTTTTCCTGTGCAACTAATTAAAACAACTGTTTTTACGCCATTAAATAACTGGATTGAGCTAAAAGCTAAACACAGCTTTTTAGTTAATATCAGAGGTATAGAATTTATAATATTATAATATGAATTAATATGTGTTGTCGCCATTATATCGATGCTTATTAATTGGTTAAGTACTTGTAAATTGGCTACATCTGCTAAAAATGGTAACACATTATTGTACATGTATAACAATTTTATTATAATTTACATGTCAATATTGCGAGTTGGAACCTTGCTCACCTAGGTCACGATACTTCTTAGAGCTTTGTTTTCGACTGCTCTTTATTTCCCACTCTCAAACAAGCCGGCGTCTATGGTATATAGCGAATAACATTATTATCCTAGTTGTTTTGAATTCTACGTAACTTCATTTCGTGATTAAGCTGGAAATATTCATTATTTCCTGTAATGCTTTCGGCTACATTCATATGTACAATTATAGCTTGTTTAAGAGCTGGGAAATTTTTCTGATTATATTCAATACAGCAATCTCTCCCTTTATGGACGCAGGTAATTGACCCCTAAATACTGCAAAATAAGATAACGGGTTTTCTGATATCGAAGAAAACGATATATGAAGTCGATAATCATTAACAGAATACAAAAAATAGACAGCAGATAATTAATAAGTAATTTTAGGCAGTTCTGGCGTATTACGTATGCATTGTGACTTTTTAATATTTGTACCTTTGAGATCTAGCCGAGCAGAATATTGAGCCGAGTCCCTTGCAATCTACTGTCGCTCCCTAGAAACGAACAAATAAAACAGCCCCTTAAACACATACCAATGCAGGATAAACCATCATTCGGCGTTATGCGATGATTTGTCATTGAAGTTTTTTATTATTTTTCTAGCGATACCGCCTTTCAAACCCTGCCCAAGTCACCCGGCTTGACTTGCCCATTGCAGCAGCCTGCCTCGCTCCCAGGCCGTTCGATCGGGCGCAACCGGTGCGCGCTGTGTTCAACGGCCAGGGCTCGCGCCTGGGAGCGGAGCGGGGCGTGAGGAGGGATGGCAAAAAACATCCATGTTTTTAAAATGTCGATGTTTTCCACCAGAAACATATATTAACATCGATATTTTGCTTTCGATTTTCTCTTTACATCGATATTGTGTTGCAAAAGCACCGATGATTTTTAATTTTTATTCTTTTAAAATATTATTTTAAAATAAAGGGGTTTAAGCATGTTATAGACAATCAGCAATCTACAGCAATATCGTTGTTGTTGTTCTCTTTATCACGATGCACATTTTGCCTGTGCAATCTGAGGAAGTTTGGGAGCTGCTCGTGTTATGAATGTATTTTATCGCCAGGCGTGTCATTGCCTGAATAGACAGTGAAACACGAAACCGATAGCAAAACACGATGTTCTAAATTGTTAATTTTATTCTTTACATTCGATAATAATTTTTGCATACTACTAACATGCTGGTAACCAAACAATAAAATATATCCCTTTTACGTATTGTAATTAAAAATGGATAGGAAAGTAGCACGTATATCAGTCTATAATGAAAACATCGATGTTTTCTCGTCGATGTTTTCATCGACATCGAAAACCCTGTAGCGATGTATCGAAACATCAATGTATCGATGTTTGGGTAAATTTTGCCATCACTAGGCGTGAGGGGCTTATGTAAGGCACGCGGAGTCGAACTGTCGCCGCGCCGCGCCGCGCCGCGCCGGTGGCCCGTGGCATTTACGCAGGCGCTGGAGGGCTTTTCACACGCGGAGCCGCCCGTTTGGCACATCGGCGCCAAACGGAGACCCGGCCGGGCAGGCAGCGAGAGCCTGGAGATTGCAGTGGCCCAGCTCAAGATTTCGCATTACCTAAGTAACAGTAGTGTTTTGTGTTGAATAGATTCTTCTTCATTTTCTCAACCATAGGTTTGATGGAACGCTTGAACTTCTTTTAGATCTTTGCAACGCCAGTGTTTTACATGCGGTCTCCTTTTACATTGCGTATATATTTAATTCCTTGTGAAATATTTCTCTTCAATTACTCTGTTGCACCAACAATAGTATCAACCGGTTTTATAACAGGAATCACAATTTTCTTTTGATAATAGAGAGATAAAGATTAATTGCGATAATTGAAACGTTATTACTTTGAGTTTTTAACTTAAAATACTGATTGCGAAGTTAATTTTAAGTAATATCAAAACAAATTTTTTAGGGAGTTCAAAATTTAATATACAATTGTAAATTTTATTATATAAAATATTATCACACTATGAATCAGCAGGAACTGACTACTTATGATAAAACAACTATGAATAGGGCGAATGCATTACAAGGAATTACCAAAAGAGACTAAAGTAATTATTTATGGTGGGGAAAGAATTTTGATGAAGTCGTTAACTGTCATTACAAAATAACGTGAAATAGGGAAAAATATTATTAAAAGTACCGGGGACTCCCTATAGCTGCCTGTTGAAGACAAGTGTTTGAGGTGTAATGGCCAGATCCACAGGTGAAGACGGAAATGACTTCCAATTAATGCACAATAAGATACCTCAGAACTTACATTGGTTTCAGTACAGAGACAAGTTAACTTTAGAAGAAAATAAATGACAATTTGGTAGGAAAAACTTTACAATCTACAAATAACTGAAAACTTTTACTGAGGAAGATAGTGTAGAGCTAAAACTAACGTCGCCTCACAACAAATTGCGCTTTAGCTAATGAAGACACTGTAGAGTTTTCTGCAGAGAGAAATAAACCCTACAATATAAGAAAACTATTACGAGATGAATGGTTTATATCAACTGAGCAAATATATCGAGAAATACAAATGAACTCTATTAAAACATATATAATGACACTAATTCACAATATTTTTAACCTTACTTAACCTCTGCTTTAAAAAACTTTAATTTGGGTCAACCGTATGCAATTATTCGTATTTATTCAAGTTGTCATAAAAATATTTTTCACCTACCATAATTTTCTTTTTACAAATTTTAAAAACAACCCTTCAATTGCAGATATTTATAACCTTATCATTCCAATCATTTATAATCTACCATTTTATAATTAGGTGATTAATTTACCTTACAACCAATTGCTGACACCTTGTCTAAAAATTATTTTCAATATTTTAAACCTCCTGAAATAATGTGTTACTATTGAACAAGCAGTAAATACAACTTTTTAAAAACATAAGCAAAGGAGAGTAACCAGCCATCTAGAGAGGAGCACGCTACACGCAACCATTATTGTTAGTGTCGAAGAAGGACGACAAGGTAATCATCATCGTTTATCCTTTGAAATTACGAGACAACTATAGTTTACAGCTTTCTTACACAGAAGGCATATCACCTCAACCATTGTATTACACCTTTCTTTATCGGATGGGCGTTTCAAATCCTTGTGATTCTTCAAAGCATGTTTGTAATGCAAAAACTTCTTTAAATATTTAAGTTTTGATTTATTTAAATTGAAAAATTCAAGTTATTCAAATTGAATTGTTAAAATTATAAACAAATATTACGGTGTTCAAGTTCTTAACCACAGAAACACTATATGAATCTGGATAAGGTTTTCGACATTCTCTGTGTTGGTCTTGACTAGCGGTTTGATTTAGTCACTCTTCGTAAGTGCTACCACTTAAGGGGAAAATAGTTTTCAATATCAGAAAAAAAATAATACTAAACAGTATCTCTGTATTAAACTCGTGCGTTAAATACCAATTATCTGTATTTAGAAAGCTTACTGAAGTTGACACATTCACGGATAGATTTTTAAATGTTTATTGGTTTTTCGTCATCGTCACACCTTCCTTAAATCTGTGTATTTGCATGTGGTGCCGGTGAATGGGATGAGACGGAGGCGGTGTGTGCGGTTGTGCACACGAGCGCGCGCACGTCCTTTCACACGACCCTGTTCGCGCGGCGCGCGCCTGCCGCCCGCCTCCGCCTCCGCCGCCCCGGGGCATTGTTCCGCCCGCATCCGGGCCAAAAGCCCACCGCCCCCGACACCCTCTGCTGCCCCCGCCGTTCCCCGCCCAGCCCCGTCACTCCACGCCATCCCCGCTGCCAAAACGCCGCAACCAACGTCGCCACCACCGTCGCCGCCGCCATCACCACCGCCACTAACGCCGACACCACCAACGCCGTCACCGCCGCCACCAACGCCCCTATCAATGTCTTTCCCGCCGCCATAACGCCGCACCCGCCGCAACCAACGTCGCCACCACCTCTACCACCAACGCCGCCAACTCCACTACCAATGCTGCCACAAACGTCGCCACCGCCGCAAAAGCCACCACCGCCTCCACTACCGCTACCAAAACCACCATCACTGCCTCGAACACTGCCACCAACGTCGCCGCCGCCGTCACCGATGCCGCCACCAACGTCGCCACCAACGTTGCCACCAACGCCGCCATCAACGCCACCTACCACGCCACCACCCACGCCACCACCCACGCCACAAACCACGCCACCAACGGCGCCACCAACGGCGCCACCAACCGCGCCATCAACCGCGCCACCAACCGCGCCACCAACCGCACCACCAACCGCGCCACCAACCGCGCCACCAACCGCGCCACCAACCGCGCCACCAACCGCGCCACCAACCGCGCCACCAACCGCGCCACCAACCGCGCCACCAACCGCGCCACCAACCGCGCCACCAACCGCGCCACCAACCGCGCCACTAACGCCGTCATCAACGCCGCCACCAACGCCACTAGCAACGCCGCCACCAACCGCCCCATCACTACCTTTGCCTACCCGCCCATTGTGCCCCTTCCCCTGCTGCCGCTGCCTCGCCGTCCCCACCTGCGCCACGCGTCGCGTCGCGCCTCGCGCGCCCGATCACGAAACTCCTCCTTCCTGGAATCGAAGCGGCGACCCCGACAGCGAAAGCGCCCGGCCGCCGCGCCGCCCGCTCCATCGCCAGCTGCGGCTTCTAGGAGGGCACGCCTCGCTGCCCACGCACGACCTTCACGCAAAAACACGCCCAGGCGCGGCGGGAGATTTTCCTGCTCCCTCTTGCCCCGTAGGGTCAACCGTTGGCTTGAATACCAGCGCTCCAGCTTTCCGCATTTGACAAGCCAACTTCACATCGCAGTACGTCGTACCATCCCAATAACCATGCGAAGAAGTACATTAAAATTGAGTGGGAAGGCTGCGCCTCACAGGCTGGCAATTCTCTACATGCGTACGTTGAAGTGGTTGCCTCAACAGGCGCGAAAATTCTCTGTCTTTATGTCTTCAATCTGGAAAAGGTCTATAAGATTTCTATTTTCTACCAAACATAGCCATTAGTATACGTATTACGTAAGTACATACATATTTTAGTTATTCAATAAACATGGAAATATGTCTTTTATTAGACATTCCAAAATTACAAAAAGCACGACACTGATTTTGATGTGCAATGTAATAAACACAGTCCGTTTTCTTTCATTCTACTCGTTGATGTCATTGCCGCCTTTCTACTTGGTAAAATTGTCTAGACGTTTGTAAGAGTTTGTTTTCTTCATCACACATAAAGTTATTGTCCTAAATTATAGTTGCAATGTCATCTCAATACTTTTTATCCTTTATTGAACTCTTTATTTTTATTCGATTATTCTTACCATGTTTAATAGAAAATATAGTAGTTTTAGTTCATCACACATACTCTCAATGGCACATTAAAATATTTATACACAATTAAAAATATTTACATATACCAGTGAGAACGAGACTAGAGTATATAAAAATGTGAAACAGATATATATATATATATATATATATATATATATATATATATATATATATATACACACACACACACTTAATCGAAAATTCAAAATTTTTGGCAAAATCTAGTTGGGTAAGAACTCAATGACCATTTTGTGAAACTTGGTCAGTGCATTTCAAAAATAACACATACGTGACAATTGAATTTTTAATGTTAGACAAACGTTTTGACTATGTTTACTTCAATATTATAAGGTTCGAAAGATAAAAGAAACATTACCTAACCAATATAATTACTTGCAAATATATAAATTGATGTAATTAAGATAAACACAAACATATGGAACTGCAAACTTACTTTACAGGATCGAAGAATTGGTAAGAGAAATACCAGAAGACAGAACATAGTAGCCAGAAGGCATAGTAAGAAGATTGGGCAGACTATGGACCAGAACTGCAGCAGACCTCACAAAATGAAAAGAAGTCATTCACACACTCGACGAAGTCGATAGAGAAAAATGATAACACAAATAAACAGTAACAGAGACACAAAAATAAAGGGCACAACGAAAAGCGATCTGTGAGTGATCTGATAGTGAAAAGTAATTGCGACGCGATAATTTGTCATGAATAATAAAAAGGGACCAGAGAGAAGTGAACAGGAAAATAGTAAGTAAAATGATATCTAGCTTATTTTAAAATATCTTACAATGTAAAACGCCTTTGCTCTATTAAGGGATATGACCAAGATAACAACACCACCACCATCAACAACAACAACAACAACAACAACAACAACAATAATAATAATAATAATAATAATAATAATAATAATAATAATAATAATAATAATAATAATAATGCAAATGGACTGGTCTCTCAAGAACTAACTTCATCGTCTGCAAGGCTTGGCCTTAACAACTAGCACATTCACACAATGCAAAAGGCTGTTCTCCTGAGTACTGCACGCATCGTGAG
This sequence comes from Teleogryllus occipitalis, assembly GCA_011170035.1. NCBI lineage: Eukaryota > Metazoa > Arthropoda > Insecta > Orthoptera > Gryllidae > Teleogryllus > Teleogryllus occipitalis. Next base: position 23,871 of record BLKR01014848.1, on the reverse strand, counting down.
GAAGTTTTTATTGGTATAACATCACCTGACTTCACCGTCGAATCCTGACCGCCCGAGTTTGCAAGCGAAGCAGGCACCTTGGTTCTCATAATGTCCCGGTGTCGGCTGTAAGGCACCTCGCTAGGCGAGAGACTTAAAAATATAATAATAATAATAATAATAATAATAATAATAATAATAATAAATTGAAATCGTAATTAATTCACATTTTTATGTTGATAATATGATTGTAAATGTTCTAAATAATATCCGTCCGAACCAATTCTAATTTCCGCAACTAATATCTGTAAACAAGCAAATAGAAACAAGTTTACAGTTTTTAAAATGCAGTTTTGTTTGTCATCGAGTTCGCGCGGTAAAAAATATTGATCTTCCTCGGAGTGGTGTAGATCCTCCGTCGCCAACCAAAACAAATGCCTAGCCACGGCGCGTGTCCACTCCGTCATAAAAACAGTAGGCCGGGGAGGCCGGCGCGCAACCAGTCATGCCCACCGACACGGCCGCTGGAAGCGTATCAAAACATTTACAGGCAGCCTACTTAGCGGCGCCGGGCGCCTGGAGCTGGGGGACGGGGTGGGGTGGGGCGGGCAGTGAGGGTGGGGAATGGAGGGGTGGGGCGGAGCAGGTGGCGCTAGCCTGGGTGGGGCGGGGCGGGGCGGGGTGGGGCGGGCGGGGTGGCACCAGCCTGGGTGGGGTGGGGCAGGCGCGGGGTGGGGGGGGTGGGCGGGGTGAGGGGTGAAGGTGGAGTGGGGCGGGGTGGGGCGGGGTGGGGGAGCGCGGGGATGGGGCGGGGGGGGGTGCGACGAAGCGGAAAAGGGCGGGCGCCTGCTTCCGGGCGACCTCACACGCTGCTCCTGCTCGCACTTTTCGCTTTTCTCCACTCGCCGCGCTGCCGACGCCAGGCGCGGCGAGGCGAGGCGAAGCGAGGCGAGGCGCGAGGGACACGTGCAGAGAGGGAAGGGACCTACATTCCTTTGCGCAGAACAGGTCCCGCTGCCGACGCCGCGCCGCAGAAGGGGAGCCTCGAAATTTCAAGCAGCCGAGCCAGAGATATACTCGTCGAGTCGCTGTAGATCTCCATACAGATTAGGCCGACGCGACGACGAAAATCGGTCAGTGGCTGGATAGTGAAGGCGATTTGTCCGACTGCCTGAAATTCGGGAAGTTGTAGAGCCAGGTTTCGGAGTCCTGGTTTTGGTAGCATCTGTTGATTTACATGATCCTGCATTTTAGCTTCTTGTAGGATGTGTCAGATATTTCTTTAGTTAATCCTACCACAAACGGAAAAACACGAATACACGGGTAAATGTTTCCTGTAGCTTAATTTTTATTACTTATTGCCCTCGTTTTGTAACTAACCTTCTAATTTAAAAACACACAAGATTTGAAGAAATAGATCTCATAAAAGGAAACTACGAAGAGTGGCGTTGTTGACTGATAGCACTGCCTTTTCTGGAGACAAACTGTATCGAAACAATCAATATCAACTACATGGAAACCGTGAACGTGTAACTGGAGATAAAGTCGAATACAAGAAAATATATCGGTGGAACGAGCAAAGAGTAAACGTAGAATTTCGAAATGATACATAAAATCAAATTCCAGCATAATTGAGACACATTACAGAGAGAAGGTAAGATTTTCGTTATGTGAATTAAATGAAAAACAAGGTATTGCAATACCATATTGCTAGCTTAATTGCTCGATGATTCTCAGGATAACTGATCAGTAACTTTTGCTCACTGAAGAACAATTTAAAAATCTGCTCGTAATTTTATATTAGTTTGTGGCATATTTCAATCCAAAAAACTGACTTAGTAGTTTTCGTTTTCTCCTTGTGTAATAACATTAGATACTACACACACAGATCTCACCAAATTTGTATATGGGAAAATGTAATTTACAGGAAAATATTTTTCATCAAAGTTTGAATAACCAGAAAAAAAATTAGTTGAAAACATTTCTTTGTATTATGATATTATGCTTAAATATATATTATTTATATTTCACGTTAACTATTTATGCAGTTAATTATTGTTCATTTAAAAAATGTAGTTGTTGATGCACACTAGGAAGGAAAAGGAAAGCGATTTTTGCGTTGAAAATCAATATCTCATTCGAGTGGTTCGAGGTATGGGATTGGAAGTTACCACAGTCCCAATGAGGTAGGGGAATAACTCTAAAAGAATCAATGAGAATTTCGGCATTTTGTATAGCAGACCCTCACAAAATGGAAGACGAGAGTCATCGAAGAGATCTGAAAAATGTTTAGCATATTTTTCCAGTTTTTTGGAGAAGTGACTTTCCGAATGCAACCCACTACACATGTACCGTCCCATCATACGAGTCGTACTAAACGTTTGTAGCCAGACACTTTCATAACACAAGTAACATTTAAAAAGTCATCTGCATCTTCAAACAACGATATGCACAAGAGATCCGGAAACGACACTTGTTAATCACCAGCATGCGTAAAATGCAAATCCGCCCACCATGCTCCTTTATTAGGACCCACTGGGCAGTTACGTAGTGCCGGCACCGTCGATCCCAAGCGTTTGCCCCGTGGGGGCGTGCACACCAGAGAGCGGCGCGCGTGGCGCGGGAGCGTGGGAGCCACTCCGCCCCACCCCTCCCCCTCCCCCTCCCCCGCCCTTCCGTCTCATATCCGCCGCGCGCCTCCGCTCCGCGCCGCGCCGCGCCGCGCGCTTTCCCCTTCCGCGCGGAGGAAAGGTCGGGCGGGCGGGAACTGGAGCGCCGGCCGCCGCGCCGCCGCCCTGCCCTGCCCTGCTCTGCCCCGGCCGCAGTGGGCAAAGGCCGCGGAACCTGCCTTGTGGTGAGAGACAGCGTTTGTTTTAAAATAGTCTGTTTGCTTTCGACGTACTTGAAAACGAGAGATCTACGAAACACATTCCATGAGTTCATATGCACACTACCTACCTCCATTGTAAATCGACCCTAGGCATTATTATTATTATTATTATTATTATTATTATTATTATTATTATTATTATTATTATTATTATTATTATTATTATTATTATTATTATTATAATTATTATTATTATTAACCTCAGGGATGGTTCATGGGTAGCGTACTAGCTTCCTGTTCTGTGGTCCCGGGTTCGATTCCCGGTCAAGGCAAAAATATAGTTGTAGCTTTCCTTTAAAATCGTCCCAATTTCTGTAGTTGTGTGGCGAAGAAAAGCTCAAGTAGGCGGATCTTGCTAGTTACGGTGAAAAGAATAAGTCATATTCGCCTCATGTCGCTCTTACCCCCATGTATGGAAATTTAACTAGGCCCAGGCATGGGGGACACCGGTAGCTGGACGGCGAAATCGGACTACCGACCCAATAAAGCCAAATACATACATTATTATTATTATTATTATTATTATTATTATTATTATTATTATTATTATTATCATTATTATTTACACATAAATTACAAACATAAAAGTAATATGTCAAGGGCACGCAGTTTATGTTTCAAGAAAATATACAAATAATTATGAATTCAACAAAAACATACGTCACCATGTTTCTAAGGGACGTTTTACACATACAATGTTTAAATATTTTCATAATGTACACAATCAAATATAATATACTTAATCTATATTATATTAAGTTTTTTCGTGGTTTCTTGCCCCATTTTCACGGGATCTGTCCCACTGAAAGACGATGAAAAGACGAAGGGCGCCATCCGCCAATGAGGTCACCCCTTCCCTCCGGGTCGCACCTCCCAACACTTTGCACACGGCGTGCGAAGGAACTGCAGGCTCGCGTGTGGTAGCTCTCTGGACTCACGCCAGCAGAGACCTTGGACTACGGAGCACCATCAAGAGAAAGAACTTGTGAAATAACGTTGCACAAAAGGTCTCGTACACAACGTGGGAATCGCATTTACACATTAAGTCTTGGACCAATTGTTTCGCGGGCAAGTCATAATATTGTACTTTGTTCCTTTATTTCTTGCGCCTTTACCATTACATTCTGTATCCTTCTGACAGTTTTCATACTTTTAGTTTACTCCTGAAAAAGTATTTTATATTTATCTTTAAGGAATTGGAAAAAAGGGAACCTAAAATGTGTTTAACTTACATATTTTACGTATAAAAAATACTTTTCAATAACGTCACGCATTTATTAAATCTAAAGAAATTACAAAAGATATTTTACAGAAAATGAGTCATAATTACAGTCTTCTGAATGCCATGGCATCTAAAATTCATCGTCTTAAAAGTTCTACGTAACGTTAATGTTAAAATAAATGCTACTTTATCACAAATCAAATAACTATAAATTAAAAATTCTCATATAAATAATACAATACTTTTTCTATTAACGTGTTAAGTTAATTTACAAAATCTATGAATGTGAAAATATTTTTGAAACGGATTACATAGAGCTTTTTAAAGATAGATCGCCATGGTCTAAATGTGTGTATGTTCTATGGTGCAATAGCCTCTAACGAAGCCTGGGCCAACCAGCGGTTTCCTGGCCTTGCGGACTTCGGTTAGCACGTAGGCATCCCTACGCCGTATTCTGGTCTTCTCAACCTGAGAAGCGAGTTATCTCATCGTCACACAGCAACATATACTGAGACACTGCAAGGAGAACGCTGCCCAATGAGCTATCCGCGAGGGTATGGTCTAAATGTAGTTTGCCGAAAAAGAGGTTAGTTACTTTGTGGATGAGAATGCACTTCTTCAAAAAATTTGAGAAGTATTGAAAGAAATATGAATATCACTAATTTTATGGGGAATTCACTTTGAGAGTTTTAAGAAAGATAAGTTATATTCTTGAAAGCTAACTGACAGGTTCACATAAACTGCGTATTTTTTCTGAAGTTAATATGTTGAAATTCAGAGTATACTGACGGTGCACTTAAAACATCATCTATCTATGCATCCAGAGTCGAAGGGAGAGACAACTTCGCAAACTAACATTATGAAAAAAGACGTTAAAGGTCTTAGTGAGAGAGTCTTCTCCCAATGTTCCATCAAATCAAAATGTCTCTGACAGCGTAACTGTTATGAATTAAAAACCCCAAAAATATAAATTACATCAATCTCTTACATCAATTCGCGGTAATTACTTGAAATTGAACGTTCTTAAAGATTCTGTATACGAAATATTGTCTCATATTGATAAATGTAAACATCCAAACTGTTCTGCAGATATTTTCAATGGAAGGCCTCTCGCATTTATGAAGTTTATTCAAAATTGAGAACCACTCGTGAAATAATCACCGAGACACGATGCATAATCTGAAATTCTTTGAGTTTAAAGTGGAGGAATTTCATGCACGAACAGTAACTGCCATCAATACATATGTTTATTTTAGCATATTGGATTCATTAAGGGTACGCAGTACGGTCTCCATGCAAAGAAAGAGCTGCACGCTCTGTTGACGTGAACAAATAGGACCACCGCCCCCTTTACGTGCACTTCCTAGGAGAAGTACAACTTGAAAGGCACACGGCTGAGGACTAGAGGTGATTGCTCTACGACCAGGTAAATTGGCCGCTGTTCTCAGAACGACCTTTAAAGCGCCTGACCTTAAAAACGATGCTCATTATCGTGTACACGCACGTGGTAATTTGTTGGGTTGTGTGTCAAGCGCAGAGCAGTGAAAAATTACCATATAAGATTTACTGTGTGACTCTGACTGATAGATTTCATGCCAATTTTCGCGAATTAATAGCATACTTTCTCTTGCTTGTAAATATTTATTGTCAACTACGTAGTAATATCTTCTATATTAAAGGTTAATAGAATGACGTTGTATAGTTTCCCATCCGCATAAAACGCTGTAAGCAAGTAATATTACTAACTGACACACATTTACTGGTTATTTCCTTGACTTATTGAAGCTAGTAACGTTTTGCAGAAAAGTGTTTCATGGACAAGAACACCAACCATTCATTGGGATTTTTATTTAGCGTATTTTTTAGTTACAATGAACATCATTACATTTAAAACGCCAAGGGTTTTTGTTTAGAAAAACGTTTTTAGCTTTCTACTTATCCAAATTCCGTGATATTTTCTTTGCATAGTAGACCCTAAATGTGTTCTCACTTACTCTTATTAACCGGTTTTATGGCACAAAGACTAAATGTTAATGAAGTCTTAAAGTTAATAGAATAAATACACATCTTCTGTCATTTGTTCACTGCGCCGCTTTGTCGTGCGTATTGCAATTGATCTATCGAATCCAGTCGACGTTTTGTCTTCTTACATGAGCAAGTATGTGAATGAGAGGTAATAGCGAAGCAAAGATAGTGAAGTTTTTAAAGTACCAAGATTGAGTGTGTTTAAACGCAAAGATTATTGAGTCTGTGAACGCGGTGATCAACAATTATTTGACTCGTGTGTTCATTTACAAAAAATCGGTTTTTATAATTATATGTGATGCATTAACGTTTTAAGATAAGGAGCATGGTAAGATTTCCTGCTAGAACTCATTACATACCACAAGTAGAGATCCTGATAAATATTTGGAAAACATTTCAATTACATTTTCAGAAACATGTTTAACTCTGTGTTCAGAATAAATAATTGTATTGTTCCAGGTTTTTTAAACCTTCCTCATTTCATTAGTTGGGAATAAGTGCGAAACGACATGAAACAATGCTTTTGGGATTTTCGATTTTCCTTATACTGAGTATGTACCCTCTCCCTCAGAAAAAATGTCGTTCAAATTTCTATCTTCCACACCGCACCGACAAACTTGGACACCCCTCGGCCTGGGGAGGGCAGGGGGAGGGACGCGTTGACCAATCGCTAGCAGGTAGAACCACAGTTGTCTGTGATTGGTGCAACATCCCAAGGGGCAGAAAGAACGCTGTCTCAGGGGGAGAGGGCTAGTTCGTTTACGTACGAGACGGAAATATCGTCATATTTCCCTGCCGAAGGAGGTAGTTTGCCTGCGCGTACGCCACGACGAAAAAAATATTTCTAAGCGGGGTTTTCCGTCCAGAATGATTGTCTATAGACCAGTAAATATTTATCATTTTAGCAAAAATTATTATAACTTTTAGTAATCGATTTGTAACTCCTGACAAACTGCTATTTTGAGATATTCATTTCAGGCACAATTTGCGGAGCCTTCCCGGCCGTTCTAACGCATATTTCGAATTTGTTTATAAAATTATAAATTGTTGCAAAATTGTTAATTCGCTGTTTTTGGTTCTGGGACATCGGGAGACTCTCCCCACTTTAGATTTGCAAAATTTGGAAATTGTTTATAAATTTGCAATTGTTGCAAATTTTTTATTGTCTAATCTGAATGGCGTTTAAATGTGGTGCAAAATTCCGGAATCCGTTCGGTGCTATTATATCTCGTTCTCGAGATATATGTAATTGTTTATAAGAAATTAACATCTTAGTAGACCCCATTTGTTTGCGCTTAATTCATTCGCGCTAGCAGAATAGCGTGGGATGGGCCTACTGAAAAAACAGTTCTCCAATGCCACGCTTTTGCCTGCCACATACGCTTAAAATGCACTTGCTTGTAAACAAATTCTGTGGCCAATTTAATTATGCTAAATTCGTATTTTTACGGCGAGTATGAGCATAACTTTTATTTGGTTTTTATATTCTCTTTTAAGTCCTACAATTTGCAAGTCGATATATTTATCAAATAGGAAAGAAATTGATTATAAAAAAAATATTTTTCAAGGTGCATTACGCCCAAACAATTGTTTCTGTTTTTCTATCAAAGGGGTGTTGAGCAACCGAATAACTGTATTATTAATTTTTTTAAGTCCCCTGTTAACACCGAGAGTCAGAAACTATTTGTTCCTCTTGTTTAACCATTACCATTAAAAAATAGGGAAACATATTGCTTAGCTGTTTGCTATAAACTGCACTGGATTGGATGAAGGTAGTGTTAAGGTTTTCAAATACAGAAATATTCAATTTTGGGTTTTGAAAGATCACATGAGTAGAATCACACATCACAATATTTACACAAGTATAGAAATTTCTAAATAAACGTATATAAACTTTAAGTTAATATTTTCAATTCAATTTATCATTCCTTTCTAAAACTGTTAATTTGATGATTTCATTGTATAATATTCAAATCAGAGCTTTATGTGCTAAATCTACGCATTGTTAATACATATTTTTAAACAACATTAATATATTTAATATACATTTAAAAGGGTTTTAGATTGGCGAACGTTTCAATGAAATTTCATGAATTCCTAAATGCTTGAAAATAAATACTTGTAAAATTAAATTATTGTAGCGTGTAAAAATATAACAAACTCACGTATTTGGTAAAACGAGTGTATATTACTAAAAGAAAGCAAAACAGATGTTATAACAATTCAAAGAGATTTAGCGTTTGTTTACAGTTTAGTAAATATCAATGCACTAGCATTTCCCAGTGAAAATACATAGAACGAACTTGGTGGTCAAGTGATATGACCTTCCCAACACAGACTACATTTCAGTATCGTCAGAGTTCGAAGGTGGTTTGTTGGCCGCCATTCTACGAATCTATCAAAACCTTGAATTTTGCACGACCATCTGTACAGCGAGAACGTAGCGGTTTATTAAACGGAAACGGGCCATTCGAGGTATCTAATGTGCACTCTTTGAAAACGTTTAACCATTATAAACTATCCCTAAGAAAAATATCAAATAAACAATGTTAAAGGTCACCAGCTTAACATTGCCTTTACTATTTGAATGTTTTCAACATCCCCAACACCAACAGAAAACCCATGTTTTTACAGGTTATTATAAAACCAATTCAATAAATATAAGCATTTATTCACGTTATTATTTTTAAAACACTCAAATATCTACGATGTTATTTGATTCATGTCTTCATCGAAGATCTGAGATTAAAAAACTGATAAGCAGAGAAAATTAAAGTAATTTTGAGTGATTGATGAAGTTGAATGATCAAACGAAAAACAATGTTTCTTGCTTCATATAATGCTATCGTGTTTTACAGACATGTAATTACATGTGATACCTATATTTAAACATCCAAACTAATGAAAATTTTCAAAATTAAAATCATCAATAAAACGTTGATTCATCAGCAAGGATTATATTATTAAATACTTTTTTGAGATTCATGTGCTCCAGTGTGAATAACGTAGTAAACGTGATTCGTATGATCCAGTTTCTCAGGATAAAACAAAACCTGCTAGACACATACACTAAACTTAATAGTTGTCAAATAGTTATTTACGACATGAGTATCATAAGATATCTTATTACAATACGAAATTGGAGAATTATCAAACAAGACTCTTTAGCCGAAATTGTTAACCAATTGAATATTGTAATATAATGTTACCATTTGAATATCATAGAAAGTAAGACGCAATTTGTCAAAATTCATGTGAACTATAATTTTTCTTTAAATTTTACTCCTTATCCTGCGAAAGATGTGTGACAGTACTTATGTTAACAATTCTACTGCCATGAGTTTAATTAATTATTTTGCAGTACGCAAATTATTGTTTTTGGTTTTAAAGAAGCATGGATATAAAGAGTATCGGGGAAGGAAACGTCGAAAGTTTGAAAAAAGCTGTTTAAACAATTTTAATCATACTTTGTCTAATAAACTACATAGATATTTTGAATAACTGAGCTGCAATAAACACGCAAATGTTGGTTTGAAAATATGATTTCTACGCAAAACTTTGCATTCTAGAATCATGTAAACATTCCAGAAACATGTAACATGTTTATTATTAACAATATAAATAAATATATTAGTTCAGAAAAAATTAACCGAGAAATTAAAAAGGAGTCGAACGGTGAAAATTGGGTGCTTTTTTATTTCTAGGTTAATTTTTCTTTCTGATCAAATGTATTCATTTATTTTGTTAATCATAAACAATTTAGATATTAATGAAGTGTTTATATGCTTCTACAACGCAAATAGTTGCCTAGAAAACATATATCCAAACCTACTTTTGAATGTTTATTGCGGCTTAGCCATTTGGAATATCCGTGTAGTTTATTAGACAAAATAAGCTTAAAATTGTCTTAACAGCTATTTTTCGAAGATTCGACATTTCTTCCCCGAATATCCTGTAATAAAAGGCTTGATTTCTGTTGGTACGCGACGGAACGGCGTTCCGGTTCTTTGAAATAATTATGAAATTATATTATATATAAATAGCTATTGCTATTATATTAATAATTAATTTGAGGCGCGTTTCGGGGCCTAAGATTTTAAAAATAAAGGATATATGTATCATAATAACTCTTATGACGACACTGTTCTCAGTTACGTCAAGTTTTAATTTAGAGAATCAAAGTCTAAGTTTACTCACCTAAATAAAGTTTATCTTACTATACATACTATTTAGAAAGTGTTTTATGTTCAAAACAAGTGTTGCCTCAACAGCATATATTTTCACGTATTATTCGTAATTGCTATGAAATATTCAATACGGACTATGTGAACCTGCAAAAAAGAAACAAAAAAAAAGACCTACTGCAGCAGAAAATATTTTCTACTCGTCGGGATTCGAACTCGGGTCTTTAAAGTTAACTCACCTGACACGGTTCCCCCTCACCACCAGGTACACGGCAAGACTACCTCCTTTCCGATGCGAAAAGAAAGTGAAGCATTTGCAGTTTAAAAAAAACAGGGTGTTCAATTTATCTTAATACAAGATCTATTTTTAAAAAGAGATTTCATTAAACAAAAATCTCTAGCGTTCATATTGTTTTTCGACAATGTTATAAAGATCAGTCGGGGCTAATATTATACAGTAGAAAATTGGGGTTAATGTATTACACTTTAGAGTTGTTATTTATTTATGTCCAAAATTAACAAGAAAATGACAAATGATAGGAAATATATTCTATTATAATGACCATATAGCAAACACTCAGAATGTAACAATATTTGGGAGGAAAAAAATCAAAACTAAAATGCCTAATTTTTCCAGTCAAAAACTTTACCACCGTGATATAAATCTTTTGATGTTACTTAGTTATTTTTTATGACACGATATTTTTGAAAATAGGTTATCATTAAGAAAGAATTAATATTCTTTTCTGCGTTAAAATAATGCAATAATATTAATCGTGTCATGATATATCCAGCCTCAAATTTGTGGGGCTAATATGATACAACTTAAAAGGCTAATGTAATACGGGTGTCGAGGCTATTTTGATACACTCAAAATTAACACGCAGACAACTGGAAGGGATTTTTTTAGGTTTAATATTACATCAAAGGCGCTAAAATTCCGATTTGATGTTGATAAACTATCCAAGTGTTTATCTGAGAAAGAAAGAGCAGGCGAGGAATCACGAGGAGCAGCAGGAATCACAAGGAACCAGGCCTACAATAGGAGCTAACACCATCCCTTCAACTCCAGATATCAACTGTTCTCATCCAGTACTTTTGAGATAATACTGTTGGAAAAAAATTTAAAAAAACAGTAGCCCTCCAAAGAATAAGGAAGCGGTTAGACCCAATAGCAGCAATCATTACTAGTGAAGAGTGGATCATTACTAGGAAAGAGTGGAGTGTTTAATTTACATTAATTTAATATCTATTTTTAAAAAGAGATTTCATGAAACAAAAATCTCTAGCGTTAATATTGGTTTTCGACAATGTTAATAGGTATTTGTTCGCAATTTTCGAAAATTCAGATCGTTCGCCCAAAATTGAACGTACGCCACTTTAAAACATCTTGTGCTTCGAGGAATAGATTTACAGAAAAATTGGAGCTCTTTTTGAGGAAATAATGTAAATATGATGGGGTTTGGTGTAAAGTACCTTCCAAATTAAAAGATTCGTTTCAAATTCGAAGATTCGTAATATTAGCCAGATCGTTCAAGGAATATCCATTTTGGTGAAAATCGTGTTTACTTTAGGCTCTAGAATTACTCACACGAAGACGGATTCACAAAGAGGTTTTTTGGAAAATCACTTTTTCGGGTTCAAAAAACAAGCGTTTTGACAGCCTTGTGTATAGAAAATAAAAGAACAATACCAACAATCCACTTTTTTCGAACTAGCTACTTACAAAACGTGTTTTCTGTGAAAATTTCGACACTTCCTCCTACAGCATTACGTAACTCTCTTTACACGTGGAGGTAAAAATATTCCATCGTTACTGGGATTTGAACTCGGATCCCTGTAGTCCGTAGGTCTGGCTCGACCGCACTGTGCTATCACAGATATTTCTCAACACGCTGTCCAAGCACACTTATTACGAAAAGAATAGTTACGTGATATTCATTGCACTTAGATTTTTTATTAGAGGAATGTTCTACATGTGTCAAAGGTATCAAATTCGCAATAAGAATTCAAACGATTACAACCCACGCAACTACATAGCTCATTTTACTTAGAAATATTTTCAACCAGAAGCCGTGGTCTTTAGAACCCTCTGTGGAAGTCGTTGCCGGTCTTATCTTTCGGCGACTATGGCCAAGGTTGAATTACGTCACAGATGAAAGTTGCGATAACGCTAGAGCTCAACACGGGCGCTTGCAGACGTTCTGAAGCCAGAATCGCAATAGGGGCATATTTATACGTGATTCTTAAAGACATTAACACACTAAAATAAGTAGTGGCGCCTCAAAACACATGCTTTATGTGATATTTATAATGGATACGAATGATTATAACTATACAATTAACCGCAAAATTGTTTCTACCCGCAAAAATTATTCGCCGTGGATGAGATTCGATCTTACGTGCCTAAGCTTCTCCAACAGTGCGCTTACCTGCTATACCACAGAAACTCTTATAACCTTTGTCTCTCACAAAGATGATTTTAAACTGTCATGTATCACAGATTTGACTAAAAAAGAACTTGCGGCGTTTAGATGCTTATGTTAACTACAGACGGGCAGACAGACACCAACATGAGATCTACACCATTCTCTTAAACGTTCTTGAGATTATGGAAAAAAATTAATCAAAACCGATGACGCTGCTTTTGAGAAAATTTTGAAAATATCTCTGGGGCTTTATGTAAAGTACCTCCAAAAATTAAAATATCGGTTTCGAATTAATGGGACCGTGATATCAACAAGATCGATTGGGTATTATCAATTTTGGCAAAATCGGTTGAACAATTTAACCCTTAACGTTTTTCGCAGACGAAAGACTGATAGACAAACGTTTTGCCGTCATTCAATTTTTCGGTAACAACGATCCACAAAACATGAATTCTGGCTACACAACGCGTTAAAGGATTTCCCCCTAAATTTAGCAAATAAATTTAATCACTTTTTCGTTACCAGGATGGGGCGGATTTTCTGCCGAAAATTCGCTGTACTCTGGTGCACGATTACAATACCTTTTCTTCTTACGACAGTAAGTGCGAGAAAGTAAAAATCAATAAAAACATTTTATCCTTTTTTCCACCCCCATTTCCGTCTTCCTAAAGGCCTAATAAAATAGCCTGTCCAACAGAAAATGTATTAACCCCTATGTTATTTTTCCTAGTTTACCAATCCCCGTCTCAGTACAGGGGAGTGGAGGCAAAACTAGGAGAAGAAAAATCCCACACCACTAACACCTGGCTGTAGAGTCCCAACTGGGACAGGCAGCTGAAGAGAGCATCAACCTCAGAAGCGTCGGCAATGAGCGCAACAATGGATGCTGTGGGCAGCAACAATTGACGCTGCCAAAATTGGACACATATTTGCTTATCAATTCCTGTTAAAATTGTTTTGTTTTTCAGTTAGCATTGCTGTGATTAAATGTTCTTATAAGTCTTGTTTATGGACCACTAATTCGTGTTTCGAATACATAAAATTATTTTTGCCCGATCTCAAGATATTCTAAAATAATTCTTAAATATTATATTTTCTTTTAAATGATGACCTACAAGTACAACCAAACAAATCATAATTAGTCTCTTCATAAATAATTAAGAAATTAAACAGTTATTGATGCCCCGGAAAGCAGTAAGCCCGCTAAAACATTTCATTTTCGCTGCGAACTCTATTTCAAAATGTATTTTAATTTGCTGCTTTAGTTATTGAAAAAGGTAAAATAATTTGGAAAGTAAATGAATGAATACTATTATAAATACGTATTACCTAATGCATATCTGCGTATATATATATATATATATATATATATATATATATATATATATATATATATATATATATATATATATATATATGTGTGTGTGTGTGTGTATATATATATATATATATGTATATATATATATATATATATATCGACTTTAAACTCGATTACATTTTATTGAACGTAGATATATTCTAACATTAACGTTAAGTAAATAAAGGCCGGTATTACACTGTAAAAGATCTTTGTCAAAGATATTTTATAAAAGAAATATGACAGTGTAATAGCCAATATTTTATAAAAGATTTCTTTTAGAAAATTTCTTGGATAAAATGTAGTCTCCGGCTTCCAACTTTTATCATATTTGGTAACATGGCGTCCGATATAGGGGTATTGCTTCAACAAAAGTCATTATTGCTGAGTGCGAGTAATTAGAATGTTTATATAATACTGTCCATCCGAACTACAAAAGTAAAACCAAACGAATTAACGTTTGTAGGACACATTTTCCCGGGAAGTGGAAAATATGGTGTTTGGAAAATGTTCAGTTCAGGAAGATAATTTTTTTAAACTTCCCTATCAGAGGACTGAATTTCGAAAGAAGGAAGAACGACAAAGAAAATTGAATGTTTCCTCATCCATCCTCAAATAATTCTTCATTTCGAAGGTCTTTAATGAATGCTTCACAATGTGCGACCCATAACTTCACCATGGCGTTGTTCTAAAGCCTCACCCTCAAACGTTTTCTTATTTACCTTTTGCTACATTAGCATTAAACATAGATTAGTTATAATAAAACAAAGTAGTAAAATACAACTATTTGTGCGTAATTGATTGTAAATGGCGAGCAAACCTACATAAAATTTGGACGAAATGTAATACGCTCATCAAATTTCTTTGTCAAAGTTTTTTCATCAAAGTTCAGAGACTGTCACAAAGTTCTTTAGCAAAGATTATGTCACATAACTTTTATAGTGTAATACCGGCCAAAGCCGCCGTATGTTATATCTTTCTAATTCATGTCGCCAACAATGAACTTCTCGGAAACACATCTCAAATATCCATAGTTGTATATTATAACAAGAAAATATCAAATTTTTGTAATAAATGTTCCTTCAAAATTCCGGTATTTTCTGTTTTTCTTTCATGTTATATTTAAATACTATTATTAAGAGAGAAAACCTCATTGAGATAATTTCAATTAAATCAATGCAACTCGAAGAGCAAACGCTCGTGCGATTTGAAGAATAAACGCTAGTTTCTTTCTGTACTCAGAATTCGTCTTGTATATGAGTTAGGGCACGGGGATACCAAAATTTAAGAAAACGTTCACAGAATACATTTCTCCCTACAGTACATTACACACAATTTTTAACTGTTTTTGACATTAAATGAAAAATACAGCGTCGTAATAGCGCCTTGTCCGTCCCGACAATCATCAGAATTCAAAAGAAATTCAGAATGACAGCTCGTCAAACGAAGCGGGGGAAATTCAAATTTGCTATTTCAAAAATTGTAAAATTATCTAAAGTACTTATATTTTTAAACAATTGTACGTGATCTTTATTAAAGGACTGATTATTTGAAAGGAATATTTGAAGATCTGTTTTTGATGAACACATTTCATTAAGGAAACAAACTATCTTCAATACTTAAGTTGTAGGAAAACGGCGAAAAAAATTGTTTTCTTGCATTTTTGGAAAAATTCAGTATATGAACGAAAATCATCTCCGCCATCGTCTTATAGCGTCCATTACGCTATCCGGCAATAAAATTTAACCAGAAAAGTTCATGCCATTTTTAAATTTTTGAAAATGTTTCAGGGGCTTCTTGTAGAGTACCATCCAAAAATAAAATATTGATTTGAAATTCAGGAGGGCTCGACATCAGCCAGATCGCTTGCGGAATATCAACTTTGGAGAAAATTGCCTGAACAGTTTAGCCGCTAGCATTGTTCACAGAAGAAAATACGTTTTACAATTAATCGTTTGTTTTTTGTATTTACTACTCACCAAACCTGGCTTCTGGCTACACCACATGCTAAAGGGATTTTATTCTATATTTATCAACTGAATTTATCCACTTTTTTTTGACACCAGGGCCCTGAAATAACAGTTTTTTGTGTCGAAAATTAGCCGATTTCCTCCGTAGAATTACGTAACTTTTTACTTTCTCGTATACGCACATACATACGGAATAATATACGTAGTATAGAGAAAGTTATGTAATGCTCCGCGAAAAAAACGGCGAATTTTCGGCAGAAAAATGTATTGCCGGGCCCTGAAAACAAAGGAGTGGATAAATCCAGTTACTAAATTAAGAGAAAAAATCTCTAACACGTGATGTAACCATAATTCCTGTTTTGTGGGTCTTTGATGCCAAAACACCAATTGAAAGCAAATCGTCAGTCTGTCTGCGTCTGTCCGTCTCTCCGTCCATCTGTGAACACTACTAGCGCCTAAACAGATCGTACGATCTTTTCCAAATTGAAGAATCCCTTGTCGATGTGATTCTAGTTAAAACTTTGAGATTTTAAAAATCATTCTTTAAAATTTGAGGGTACATTACATGAAGCCGTCGGTCATTTTCAAAAGTTTCTCAAAAACGACCCCAAATTTTTTTCTTTAAATTTCTTCTAATAATAGAGTAAAATACACTTATAAAGGCGACATACGTCCTATGTCCACGGTAAACTCTGAATTTTCGAAAATTGGAAAAGTTTGAATTTTTTCGGCGTTTTCCTACAACTCTAAAATTGAACACAGATTTTTCTTTCAAATGAAATTTGTTGTCCATAAATAATTCTTTATTTCCATAAATAAGGTCATATAATTTTGTTTGAAAATTACAGACAGACAGACGAACAGACACAAGAACAGACACATCAACAGACACACGAACGTACAGGCTTTTCGTCGTCGTTCGATTTTTCTGTATCAACGACCCACAAAACATTGGTTTCGGGCAACACGAGTTAAAGGATTTTTTTCTACATTTCACAACATTAGTTAACCCTTTTTACGTTACCAGGACCCGGCATTAACAGTTTTCCCATAGATTCTAACAATAATATTCGAATGTTGTTGAAATAATGCCTTTATTATGATTTTCCTATAGATTTGTTAAGAATACCAAGTAAAGAACAGAAGATTCCTTTCTTATTGTATTTCATTTCATATTGTTAATAAATCTCTTTTTAATATTTACTGATTATTTCATCTTTGGAATTGATTGAACATTTTCGTTGAATAGAAACAATGAAAAACAATTTTTTCTTCCTTTCTGGTAATTATGTGGTAAGAAGAAAAAGTATTGTAATCATGCGCCGGGAGACGGGGATTTTTCGACAAAAACCTCTAAATTCCGATCACTGGCCACGACAAAAGTAGACAAATTTTATTCTTGTATATAGTGCATTACGTCAATACGTTTGTAGACAGAATCCATGTTTTGTGGGTCCTTGTTACTAAAAAATCTATTTACGACAAAACGTCTGTTTGTCCGTCTGTAGTTAACACAAGCATCTAAACGCCGCACGTTCTTTTTTAGTCAAATCTGTGATACATGACAGTTTAAAATCATCTTTGTGAGAGACAAAAGTTATAAGAGCTTCTGTGGTATAGCAGGTAAGCGCACTGTTGGAGAGGCTCAGGCACGTAAGATCGAATCTCATCCCCGGCGAATAATTTTTGCGGGTAGAAACAATTTTGCGGTTAATTGTATAGTTATAATCATTCGTATCGATTATAAATATCACATAAAGCATGTGTTTTTGAGGCGCCACTACTTATTTTAGTGTGTTAATGTTTTAAAAAATCACGTATAAATATGCCCCTATTGCGATTCTGGCTTCAGACCGTCTGCATGTGCGCCCGTGTTGAGCTCTAGAGTTATCGCAACTTTCATCTGTGACGTAATTCAACCTTGGCCATTGTCGCCGAAAGATAAGACCGGGAACGACTTCCACAGACGGTTCTAAAGACCACGGCTTCTGGTTGAAAATATTTCTTAGTAAACTGAGCTATGTAGTTGCGTGGGTTGTAATCGTTTGAATTTTTATTGCGAATTTGATACCTTTGACACATGTAGAACATTCCTCTAATAAAAAATCTAAGTGCAATGAATATCACGTAACTATTCTTTTCGTAATAAGTGTGCTTGGACAGCGTGTCGAGAAATATCTGTGATAGCACAGTGCGGTCGAGCCAGACCTACGGACTACAGGGATCCGAGTTCAAATCCCAGTAACGCTGGAATATTTTTACCTCCACGTGTAAAGAGAGTTACGTAATGCTGTAGGAGGAAGTGTCGAAATTTTCACAGAAAACACGTTTTGTAAGTAGCTAGTTCGAAAAAAGTGGATTGTTGGTATTGTTCTTTTATTTTCTATACACAAGGCTGTCAAAACGCTTGTTTTTTGAACCCGAAAAAGTGATTTTCCAAAAAACCTCTTTGTGAATCCGTCTTCGTGTGAGTAATTCTAGAGCCTAAAGTAAACACGATTTTCACCAAAATGGATATTCCTTGAACGATCTGGCTAATATTACGAATCTCCGAATTTGAAACGAATCTTTTAATTTTGAAGGTACTTTACACCAAACCCCATCATATTTACATAATTTTCTCAAAAAGAGCTCCAATTTTTCTGTAAATCTATTCCTCGAAGCACAAGATGTTTAAAGGTGGCGTACGTTCAATTTTGGGCGAACGATCTGAATTTTCGAAAATTGCAAACAAATACCTATTAACATTGTCGAAAACCAATATTAACGCTAGAGATTTTTGTTTCATGAAATCTCTTTTTAAAAATAGATATTAAATTAATGTAAATTAAACACTCCACTCTTTCCTAGTAATGATCCACTCTTCACTAGTAATGATTGCTGCTATTGGGTCTAACCGCTTCCTTATTCTTTGGAGGGCTACTGTTTTTTAATTTTTTTCCCAACAGTATTATCTCAAAAGTACTGGATGAGAACAGTTGATATCTGGAGTTGAAGGGATGGTGTTAGCTCCTATTGTAGGCCTGGTTCCTTGTGATTCCAGTGAAAAATCAGTAACTGCACTGAAACAGCAGAAGCTTCCGCCAATTGATAATCATAAGTGAATCACCATGTACTGGGTAGGGAGGAGAACGAGGAAATCTATATGAATTGTCGCCTGGTCTTTCTTTCTCAGATAAACACTTGGATAGTTTATCAACATCAAATCGGAATTTTAGCGCCTTTGATGTAGTATTAAACATAAAAAAATCCCTTCCAGTTGTCTGCGTGTTAATTTTTAGTGTATCGAAATAGCCCCGACACCCGTATTACATTAGCCTCTTAAGTTGTATCATATTAGCCCCACAAATTTGAGGCTGTATATATCATGACACGATTAATATTATTGCATTATTTTAACGCAGAAAAGAATATTAATTCTTTCTTAATGATAACCTATTTTCAAAAATTTCGTGTCATAAAAAGTAACGAAGTAACATCAAAAGATTTATATCACGGTGGTAAAGTTTTTGACTGGAAAAATTAGGCATTTTAGTTTTGATTTTTTCCTCCCAAATATTGTTACATTCTGAGTGTTTGCTATATGGTCATTATAATAGAATATATTTCCTATCATTTGTCATTTTCTCTTTAATTTTGGACATAAATAAATAAAAACTCTTAAAGTGTAATACATTAACCCCAATTTTCTACTGTATAATATTAGTCCCGACTGATCTTTATAACATTGTCGAAAAACAATATGAACGCTAGAGATTTTTGTTTAATGAAATCTCTTTTTAAAAATAGATCTTGTATTAAGATAAATTGAACACCCTGTTTTTTTTAAAAACTGCAAATGCTTCACTTTCTTTTCGCATCGGAAAGGAGGTAGTCATGTCGTGTACCTGGTGGTGAGGGGGAACCGTGTCAGGTGAGTTAACTTTAAAGACCCGAGTTCGAATCCCGACGAGTAGAAAATATTTTCTGCTGCAGTAGGTCTTTTTTTGTTGTTTCTTTTTTGCAGGTTCACATAGTCCGTATTGAATATTGCATAGCAATTACGAATAATACGTGAAAATATATGCTGTTGAGGCAACACTTGTTTTGAGCATAAAACACTTTCTAAATAGTATAGTAAGTATATAGTATAATAGTATAATAGTATAGTAAGATAAACTTTAGTTAGGTGAGTAAACTTAGACCATTCACTTTGATTCTCTAAATTAAAACTTGACGTAACTGAGAACAGTGTCGTCATAAGAGTTATTATGATACATATATTCTTTATTTTTAAATTCTTAGGCCCCGAAACGCACCTCAAATTAATTATTAATATAATACCAATAGCTACTTATATATAATATAATTTCATAATTATTTCCAAAGAACCGGAACGCCGTTCCGTCGCGTACCAACAGAAATCAAGCCTTTTATTTACAGGATATTCGGGGACGAAATGTCGAATCTTCGAAAAATAGCTGTTAAAACAATTTTAAGCTTATTTGGTCTAATAAACTACACGGATATTCCAAATGGCTAAGCCGCAATAAACATTCAAAAGTAGGTTTGGATATATGTTTTCTAGGCAACTATTTGCGTTGTAGAAGCATATAAACACTTCATTAATATCTAAATTGTTTATGATTAACAAAATAAATGAATACATTTGATCAGAAAGAAAAATTAACCTAGAAATAGAAAAGCACCCAATTTTCACCGTTCGACTCCTTTTTAATTTCTCGGTTAATTTTTTCTGAACTAATATATTTGTTTATATTATTAATAATAAACATGTTACATGTTTCTGGTATGTTTACATGATTCTAGAATGCAAAGTTTTGCGTAGAAATCATATTTTCAAACCAACATTTGCGTGTTTATTGCAGCTCAGTTATTCAAAATATCTATGTAGTTTATTAGACAAAGTATGATTAAAATTGTTTAAAGAGCTTTTTTCAAACTTTCGACGTTTCCTTCCCCGATACTCTTTATATCCATGCTTCTTTAAAACCAAAAACATTAATTTGCGTACTGCAAACTAATTAATTAAACTCATGGCAGTAGAATTGTTAACATAAGTACTGTCACACATCTTTCGCAGGATAAGGAGTAAAATTTAAAGAAAAATTATAGTTCACATGAATTTTGACAAATTGCGTCTTACTTTCTATGATATTCAAATGGTAACATTATATTACAATATTCAATTGGTTAACAATTTCGGCTAAAGAGTCTTGTTTGATAATTCTCCAATTTCGTATTGTAATAAGATATCTTATGATACTCATGTCGTAAATAACTATTTGACAACTATTATGTTTAGTGTATGTGTCTAGCAGGTTTTGTATTATTCTGAGAAACTGGATCATACGAATCACGTTTACTACGTTATTCACGCAGGAGCACATGAATCTCAAAAACGTATTTAATAATATAATCCTTGCTGATGAATCAACGTTTTATTGATGATTTTAATTTTGAAAATTTTCATTAGTTTGGATGTTTAAATATAGGTATCACATGTAATTACATGTCTGTTAAACACGATAGCATTATATGAAGCAAGAAACATTGTTTTTCGTTTGATCATTCAACTTCATCAATCACTCAAAATTACTTTAATTTTCTCTGCTTATCAGTTTTTTAATCTCAGATCTTTGATGAAGACATGAATCAAATAACATCGTAGATATTTGAGTGTTTTAAAAATAATAACGTGAATAAATGCTTATATTTATTGAATTGGTTTTATAATAACCTGTAAAAACATGGGTTTTCTGTTGGTTTTGGGGATGTTGAAAACATTCAAATAGTAAAGGTAATGTTAAGCTGGTGACCTTTAACATTGTTTATTTGATATTTTTCTTAGGGATAGTTTATAATGGTTAAACGTTTTCAAAGAGTGCACATTAGATACCTGGAATGGCCCGTTTTCGTTTAATAAACCGCTACGTTCTCCCTGTACAGATGGTCGTGCAAAATTCAAGGTTTTGATAGATTCGTAGAATGGCGGCCAACAAACCACCTTCGAACTCTGATGATACTGAAATGTAGTCTGTGTTGGGAAGGTCATATCACTTGACCACCAAGTTCGTTCTATGTATTTTCACTGGGAAATGCTAGTGCATTGATATTTACTAAACTGTAAACAAACGCTAAATCTCTTTGAATTGTTATAACATCTGTTTTGCTTTCTTTTAGTAATATCAACTCGTTTTACCAAATACGTGAGTTTGTTATATTTTTACACGCTACAATAATTTAATTTTACAAGTATTTATTTTCAAGCATTTAGGAATTCATGAAATTTCATTGAAACGTTCGCCAATCTAAAAATTTTTTAAATGTATATTAAATATATTAATGTTCTTTAAAAATATGTATTAACAGTGCGTAGATTTAGCACAGAAAGCTCTGATTTGAACATGATACAATGAAATCATCAAATTAACAGTTTTAGAAAGGAATGATAAATTGAATTGAAAATATTAACTTAAAGTTTATATACGTTTATTTAGAAATTTCTATACTTGTGTAAATATTGTCATGTGTGATTCTACTCATGTGATCTTTCAAAACACAAAATTGAATATTTCTGTATTTGAAAACCTTAACACTACCTTCATCCAATCCAGTGCAGTTTATAGCAAACAGCTAAGCAATATGTTTCCCTATTTTTTAATGGTAATGGTTAAACAAGAGGAACAAATAGTTTCTGACTCTCGGTGTTAACAGGGGACTTAAAAAAATTAATAATACAGTTATTCGGTTGCTCAACATCCCTTTGATAGAAAAACAGAAACAATTGTTTGGGCGTAATGCACCTTGAAAAATATTTTTTTTATAATCAATTTCTTTCCTATTTGATAAACATATCGACTTGCAAATTGTAGGACTTAAAAGAGAATATAAAAACCAAATAAAAGTTATGCTCATACTCGCCGTAAAAATACGAATTTAGCATAATTAAATTGACCACAGAATTTGTTTACAAGCAAGTGCATTTTAAGCGTATGTGGCAGGCAAAAGCGCGGCATTGGAGAACTGTTTTTTCAGTATGCCCATCCCACGCTATTCTGCTAGCGCGAATGAATTAAGCGCAAACAAATGGGGTCTACTAAGATGTTAATTTCTTATAAACAATTACATATATCTCGAGAACGAGATATAATAGCACCGAACGGATTCCGGAATTTTGCATCACATTTAAACGCCATTCAGATTAGACAATAAAAAATTTGCAACAATTGCAAATTTATAAACAATTTCCAAATTTTGCAAATCTAAAGGGGGAGAGTCTCCCGATGTCCCAGAACCAAAAACAGCGAATTAACAATTTTGCAACAATTTATAATTTTATAAACAAATTCGAAATATGCGTTAGAACGGCCGGAAAGGCTCCGCAAATTGTGCCTGAAATGAATATCTCAAAATAGAAGTTTGTCAGGAGTTACAAATCGATTACTAAAAGTTAGAATAATTGTTGCTAAAATGATAAATATTTACTGGTCTATAGACAATCATTCTGGACGGAAAACCCCGCTTAGAAATATTTTTTTCGTCGTGGCGTACGCGCAGGCAAACTATCTCCTTCGGCAGGGAAATATGACGATATTTCCGTCTCGTACGTAAACGAACTAGCCCCCTCCCCCTGAGACAGCGTTCTTTCTGTCCCTTGGGATGTTGCACCAATCACAGACAACTGTGGTTCTACCTGCTAGCGATTGGTCAACGCGTCCCTCCCCCTGCCCTCCCCCAGGCCGAGGGGTGTCCAAGTTTGTCGGCGCGGTGTGGAAGATAGAATTTTGAACGACATTTTTTCTGAGGGAGAGG